>VYXC01004869.1:277381-422634 GCA_013397175.1 Platysteira castanea
TTAATTTAATTTTTTTTCTTCCTTCTTTTTAATTTGTTTGCTGGCCTGCTGCTTTTTCCTGTGGCTGCTTTTTCCTTCCCCTCCCGCCCTCTCTGAGAGCAGAGTGGGTAGGGGGGGAGAGGAGAAAGAGGAGGAGTGCGAACAGAAATGCAGCGCGGCTCTCCCTGAGCCCGGCCGCGGAGCCGCGTCCATGTGCGCGCCCTGCCGCGCAGCGCCTCGGAGCCACCGCGCTGGGACTGGGGCTGCCCGCGGGCCGAGGGGTCTCTGACTCATCCCACAGCCCCTCGCCGGAGGGCGGCCGGAGGCAGGAAACGCCGCCGCCTGCGCCCGGGCGGAGCGGAGCGGCACCGCGCCGCAGGGACCCGCGGATCCTCCGCGTCCCCCTATCCTTTGGACACAGCGGACCTTCGCCAGCGGGGCCGCCGCTCCCGGATCTACGCGGCTCTGCCAGCCCGGCCGGGGGTCTCGCCGACGGCCGCCCGCGCCGGGATTTGCGTTCCCCGGGGACAGACCCATGGGCGGCGGGGTCCGGCGTCCAGCTATGGTTGTTAGCCCGGGCGCCCTGCTCCGCCTGGCCGGCTGAGCCCTTCCCGGCGCCGGGACTCGGGGCTGCAGCGCGTTAAGCGGGTCGTACCCGTCCCCGGTCCCCTCGGGGCGCGGCGGCGGCTCGGCCCCAGCGTGCCCGGGCAGCGCACCCCGGAGCGGAGCGGCGCAGGGGGCCCATGAGCGGCGATGGCAGCGGCTATCGCCAGCTCGCTGATCCGGCAGAAGCGGCAAGCGAGGGAGTCCAACAGCGACCGAGTGTCCGCCTCCAAGCGCCGCTCCAGCCCCAGCAAGGACGGGCGCTCCTTATGCGAGAGGCATGTCCTGGGGGTCTTCAGCAAAGTGCGCTTCTGCAGCGGCAGGAAAAGGCCGGTGAGGAGGAGACCGGGTGAGTACGGTGGGCCGGGGCCGTGGCAAACCCCTCCCTGGAGGGGGGCAGCCCCGGACCGGCTGGGATGGCTGCCCCGGGGCGCTCCCGGCACCGCTGGGTACCGGCTGGGGACGAGGCTTGCTCCGCGCTCAACTTTGGCCTGGGTCCTAGCGGGTCTCCTCGCCTGGTCTGATGGGATGGGTGGGCAGTGACCTGCTGCCAGCATCCCTCCACCACTGTCCGAAGCGTGAGCACAGCGGGTCCTCCGGCAGGAGTGGCCCAGCGGCTTCATCTGTGCGAGCTTCACCCAGAATTGTATTTTTCTACTTCCTTGTAGATAAGTTTTTTAAATGGTCTCTTATTTTCTGCATGGAGACAAGGAAATCAATAAACTGAGGATCAGTTAAAATTGTGGCCGTTTGATAACTAAATCCATCAAGTGCTACTTCACGAGCAGAGTTGCACAGGGAATTTCATTAGCTTAGAAAGCCTCCTCAGTGGCAGCTGCATGACGGTTGCACCTGATATTGAGCTTGCAAAGACCCAGAAATGCTCTTTAGGGTAGTCCGTTTTGTCTTCTTTCTTTCGTTTATTCTTTTGTGCTTGTACGTGCTCAGTCTTGGTTCCTTGTGAAGAACTTCGCCCTAGTGTACACATTGCTCACATTCCCACGATGAAGTCCTACCACCCACAGTTTCAGTTCTGAGCATTGCTTTTGTGCTCTCAGCTGTCCTTGGTAGGCGTGAGAACTCAGCACCTGGCAAGAATAGGCCCTCCATGATTTCTTAGTGGAATTGTGATTTATGTCTTGCTTTATTTTTTTCACTGCTATAAATCACCATAAAGGTGAGAAAACAAAGATTGGTTTGAGAAGCTGCTGTGAAGATGTAGTTTTCTCAAGTGTTCTTCAGTATAATGGTTAAAAAAGAGGGATACTCATTTGCTTAGCCATTCAGGATGTACCATCAACCTGTGTAACCCTCCCATGTTTTCCATGTGCATTGGTATTGTGTTCATTGATCAGTCTCCTCATGAAGCCCCTTCTCCAAAGCTGGGGTCTGTTGATAATGACTCTCCACCAAGGTGTCAGAGGTAGCTAAGGCTGTTCTTCTGGTCTATATACTGAGGTACATGACCTGTACTCATCTGAGCAAGGGAAGGAAATAGGGCAAAGCCTCTTACCATAGAAGGTCACTTCTGTCAACGCTGTTGTCAACAAAGGGGAAAGAATAATTGCTCTGGGTTGCTGTCAGCACTCCAGATTCACAGGCTGTGGGACAGGGACCATATTTAGTTACAAGAATGTTTGAAGACTCAATGCATGGGTTAGTCTGTGCAAACCAATTTCTTTAATGGTCTGCTTTAAAGCAGGCATCACAAGAGGCTGTAAAATACTTAAAATATAACATGACTTGAAATAGTCAAAGGGAAAAAGTTGCCCATCTTTTTTTTCCAACTCAAGATATGATAAGTGATGGCTTGCTGGACTATCCTATATATTAGCTAATCTGTGAGCCAAGACCAGAACACAGCTCTTGCCCAAAAAATGCTGGCATTTTGTCTCGGGAGTCACTCTTTGCAGGATCAAGAATATGAACTGGGAGTCTCACTGGTGTAATCTTTTTGTATTCCTCTTTCCTCTCCATCTTAATCTGCTATTAAATGTGGCCTCTTAATGACTAAAAGGGCTGGGAAGTGTAGACCTGTTACCTAGATTTCAAGATGTTTTGTTTCATTAAAGTTTGAGTGGCTTCCAGCAGGATGTGGTTGAGAAGGCTTTCTGTTGGTCCTACCCCAGTGCTCCCAGCTGCAGAGGTCCACTTCTGCTTCCCTGAACTCAATAAATGCCTGTGAAGAATCAATGAATTTTAAGAATTCCCTCAACTTGCATGGACTTTCATGCTGAGGAATGTTTTCGATAACTTACGGGCCAGAGTGATTTAAGGGAATCTTTTTATTGACTTAGAAGGAGGGTCAGTGCTACTCAGTGCTGTAAAAATAGAACTGCTCAATCTTTAGAGCTGTCAGTCAATCCCTTGTAACTAGTACTGTATTCATTTTATAAAATCAAAGAAGTAGAGAAATGAAGTTGCTATGAAAAAAAATCCTAACGTCCTTTCCTAGGCTATGGACTGTGTCTGCTTTAGTTCCCTACATCCATCTTTTAATAGGGATTTATTTCACTGATACATGGTATTCCTGATCTTGGGTGTGCTGCTCAGGAGGCAGGATGCCACAGGGATTCTGCTGCTCGGATTGTTTATGCAAGGGAGTGTATTGTGCCCAGATAACTTGCTCATTTCAGAATCCAGTTTCTGCACAGAAAATGACATGCAAATTAATTGAAAGTGGTTTAAAGAAATGTGCATACATTGTGCAGTGACCCACAACCCCAGTGATTATGTGTACTTAATGATATGCTGGTTCAGTAGTTTGCAAGTCAGTAAAGGGAATGAGAGAAACACCCATGTTCAAAAGAGGTACAATGGTATTTTGAGATGATACAGTGCTAGGGGATCTCTTCTTACCTTTTTAAACATGACCTTGTCTTACGACTATGGGGAGTAACTGTCAAAATTTACAATTTACAAATTCAAATTTACAGAGTGGTTCTCATCTATAGTACTCAACAAGCTCTACCAAATGGAGAGGATTCTTCCTATTTTACAGAGGGTGAGACTAACTCCAGCTATGGAGCAGTTACCTGACACAGAGACCTAATTCCTGATGCTGGGACTGGCACGCCACGCTTTGGGCCCTGCTGCCACTGAGCTCAGGATGCAGCAGTGGTGGAGCTGTAGCTTGCACATTATACAAATATGTCTCTGATGGAGGTTCATGATCCCTTTGCTCTTTGCTTCTGTAAAGTAAATGTGTGAGCTTACATCGATTAAGTAAGCTGTTTAATACGTTTTAATATGTGACTCAAACAGTGCTGTAACTAAAATATTCAGTAAAGACGTGGGTGAGCAGAGGTACTGGCACTGGTTGGCACCTTGTGCTCCACTTTGCAGCCTGTGTGAAGTGAGGGTGACACACTCCTGCTCTTGTATGGGAAGGGAAAATTTGCACCCTGGAGCAGTTGAGTCTTGCATACTGGATATGAGTAGTCACAGGTTTTGGCAAGCTATGGGGAACCAGATCCATGCAGGGGTATCTTGTATAATCAAAGCTATCAGCTCTTGGGGAAAACAGACTGCAGAAACATCTCATTTGTTGGTTGCAGTAGGGACTGTGTTGTGAAATGAGAACTAGTTTTGTCTGTCTTTTTAATAGACAAAGGCAGCTGTCTTACATGCACACTTTGTTCTTTTAGAGCTCTTGCTTGTGTTTTGCTCCCAGATAACTTACTAATTTACAATAGGCCAAATAAGGACACAGAGTGCTGTGGACTAAACTGAGCATTTCGACACATGGGCTTAATCCCATTATTGTGAGTTTGTACAGTTCATTTGCTGTAATTGTACATCTATAAATTATATGTTTTGCTCTGAACCATAGTAACTTGCTAGAGGATTCAAAAGAAATTACTGTATGGCATGGCTTGTTGGTGCAGGTTCAAGAGGTGGATTCTTCCTCAGGGACTGATGGATCCAGGAATTGAATGCAGAAGACTAGACAAGCAGCTCTCTCCACATGACTTCCCTGCCAACAAATAGTTGAACAAAGTACTTTCATCCCATTTGTGTCTGAATTACAGCATCCAAGCACGTCCCTTCTTCAGCTGTTTTATAGCAGTCTGGAAAGCCTGGACTGGTGGGTCTGGCTTGTTTGTGAAAGCTGTCATTGTTGCTTCACCAACCATCTTCACAGGCAGAGCACACCCCAGAGAACTGGGGTAGAGATGGCTTTCCATCATGCCGTGGTCACTGAACAGCAAAGCTGAGCAGTTTGGCAGCCTTGCATGAAGGGAAACAGGCTGGAGCATCCGGCACAATATCTGTGGGGATTGCTAGAAATTTTATGCAAGTGAAGCCCACTGAAAGGGTGTTATTACTTGGGGAAATTGTGTTTAAACTGAGGCAGCTTTGGGTCAGGTGATGCCAGGCACTGTATAGCGTTGTCTCAGGAAAAAAAAATGTTGCTTCTGTAGATGAGTTTCCAGCTTAGAATGCAGAACTCATTCTCAAACAGGTTTTTCACCCCAGGGAAAAAAAAAAAGAGGTTTTTTAATTCTTTTTTTCCCCCCCGATAAATATTTTGTGCTCTTCCAGGGAAAAGAATGTTTTTCCTTAAGAAGATATAAAGGCTTCTTCCAAAGTGAAGGGAATGGCTTACACATAGGGAAAAAGCAATAACTTAAACCATGTTTTCCCTTTGTGATACTTCTCATTTTGAATGATAAATAGAGATTTGGAACTTAAAATATACGGATGTAGATATTTTTGCAGCAGTTTAAGTAAAATATAAGAGCAACTTTAGTTGAAGGACATAGAAGGACTTTGTTCATTCAGAGATTCATTTAAAATATTTGAGAAGTCTGTCATCTGCAAGCTGTTATATTCCCCGACTTAAGTCCTGAAGTCCTTTCTGATTTCGTGGAGGGTGAGAATGATAATTGCAGCTCAGGGTAAAAACCACCTTTTTAGCTCCCACTCCTTGCCTCCTTTTGTGGAGTGGTGCATCTCAGAACAGCTGTAATATCTACCCATGTCTAATAATAATATCTACCTGTGGAATTTGTCCCCTCTGTTGCTACTGTCCAAATGCCAGCTGCATTACCCAAGGCATAGCTGCTCCCTGCAGGATGATTCCATCTGGATCCCAGCTCTTCTCTGTAAGTGTGTCCATGCTCATCTGGGTGTGTGCCCAGCCAAGGGCGGTCCATCACATTCTTCTGCCTGCTCCTCTGCAGAATTTGGTGCTGTATCCTGTATCTAAGAAGTGGCTGATGGGAATGGAAATGGCTGGAAATGTGGCATCACCTAGACAGCAAGAGCTCATAGAAGAGATATGCTAGCTGAGATAGGGGCATGGATGCCAAGTCTCCAGCCAGACATGAGCCTGGTTAACACCAAGGGGAAGAGCACAACCTCGAGGGCATGCATCCACCTTTTTTGGGGCGGTCTGCAGTGCTTCTGCACCTGTGGTAATGAATGCCAAAATAACCAAGAGTGAGGAAGAGGCTCCCTCCAGTTCATGACAGCTTGGCAGATGGGTTTCATTTTATCCAGTTGATCCCTGGGGGTGGTATCGCACACATTTGTGACTTGCAGGTGTGGTGGCTGTCGTGGTGCCTGGCTGCGCTCGGTTACTCAGGGGTCAGATAGCAGCCCCGAGCTCTCGGTCTCTAAAATCTGGGGAAGAGCTGCAGGTTCCTGGCTTTCTCCAGAGCATGGACAACTCAGCTGCCAGCCTGCTTCCCAACACAGCTTATGGGCGAGCATGTCAGTCAGTAAGCCGCTTCGTACTAGTTCTGGACAGAGTATTGTTGATGCCAAGAAAAGCCATGGAAGTCATCCAAGCTGTGAGAGGGATGGATACCCATGGCCTCGGGGGTAGCTGTGCTTGTGAGAGCAGTGGAAATCGTTAGCCAGCAGAGGCTCACCATTAGAGCAATACAAATGATTGATTCCTCTGTCACCAGCCAAATGGGAGAGTCAGGGCAAAAAGTGGTTCGTGAGTGATTATTTTCCTTCCCCATAAAAGATCCATATAAATCAGTTTACCATTGACTGATAAAACTGCTGGGTTGGGGGGTTTTTTTTGGGGCGGAAGGTGCAATTACATTTGCAAGATTTTTATATGTGTATTTTTCTTTTACTTTCAGGTATTCTTCTAAATGAAATGTTCCTTTGAAATATAAACCAAAAGCTTGAGTTCCAAAAAAATACCAAAATGGAGCCAAGGTTTTCTTCCTTCCTTGCTTTGCTGAATTCAACATAAATTTAGAATAATTCCAGTAGACCAGATATTACATATTTTAACAGATAAGTTATCTATTAACCAAAACAATCATCAGCTTCACTTAGGCAGTGAGGAGAGTAGAGCTGCCATGGGAGCTGACGAAGCTGTTTGAGAGACAAACATAGTAATGAGTCTCACTGTGGTGGGGAGCAAGTGCAAATGTACTTGGGCTTATCTGCTTTCCTTCCTTCCCCTCCCCAAACAAGAATACCATGAACCACAGTGGCTGGGTAGGCATTTATTTCATCTCTCTGATATTTGTTTCATTTGATCTATCCTTCTGAACAGTCATGTGCACATTATTTCTGGGATTTTTCTACTTCTGCACAGTTGAAACCAAGCTGTGATTTGTTATTATTAAAATCAAAGGAAGAATTTTATCAAGCAAAACATGTAAGAGATTGACATCCCTTTCATATTTGTAAGTTCCATGGCTTGGCAGAAGGTGGCCAAGAGCCCCGACAAGAACAGGTCAGAGAAAGTAGCTCCAAAGAACTAACTTTGAAATAAAAACTAACCATTGAATACAAGTCTGTTCCGTATGCTGTCATAGTGTCGTTGCCCTGACTGCATTATTGTTGTGTCTTAATCTTGGAAATGTCTTGAGAAGTGAACTGTACTGAAGTCATCTACTCTGTGCCTTGGCTGTACAGGCTGTAATCTATCAGGGAACAGTACCTCTGTTCTCCTGTTTAATACATGGTTCATCTCTATTCCCCAGCTAACACAAGACTATTCAAGTTAATACATTATCCTTTCTGAGCATGGAGTAAGATACTACATCTATTGTTTTATCTTCACCCTGTTCTGACTTGTTGCAGAATCCTGAAATAACTCGGCCTTTCTAGAGGCTGGTTTTACTTTGCATCTCTATTAAAAGCAGTAGGAGAACCATGGACACACTCATGGGTGCCTCTCATCCAGCTTGCAGGAACACGGGGTTTGTGCTTTGAGGGAGTCAGTGCAGAGACTGAGTTTGTGCAGCACGGTCACAGGGCTGTAGGGCTACAGCTTCTTAACAGTACCTCTGAAAATAGCAGCTACAACACATTTCTAAAATGGTAAAGCAGAAGGCATCTTTCTTGAGAGCTGTGGAACACGACTGTGGGATTCACTGCTCAGGGAGACCACTCACTTCGGCTTTTCCAGCCCCCATGCTGCAGCTTAGACAAATAACTGTGCTTGTTCCAAGCACTGAAATGAGGCTTTCTGACACCCTGCTGGAGCTTATATGGCTGCTGAGAAAATTCACCTGGATGCAAGCTGGCACCTGTGAAACCTCTCTGCTGTCCTGTGTTCATTCCAGAATGCTCTGGCTAAAGGTGACAGAGGGACAAAGCCATGAACGTGGAGGCAGGGTGGTGGCCTGAGTCCTGAGCTCTTCTTGTCTTCTGTGAGGAGCTGCTGGCTGGTTGCTGGTGTGATGGGGCTCCAAGCAGCACCTCGGGGCATTTCTGCTCTCTGCCCTTTCCCTGTGGAGTGAGCTGCACTGGGAGATGAGGGTTAATGCTAGAAGCAGCAGCATCACAGTCTGTGCAGCTCTATTCCTACATCTGCTCTGTGGCTTTGGGTTTGTCATGAGGAGGTGGCTGTTCTGCTGTGCTGGGGTACTCACTGAGGAGATGCTGCCTAGGGTTCTGCTGCTCTAGGCAGAGCTCTACGTTTGGAAGACTGTTGAGCTCTTGTGCTCAATAGCAAGGGGGAAGATAGCAGTAGCAGCTCTTCTCTCTTCTTGGCAGCATGTACACCTGTAGTACCTGAAGTTTTGTGTGGGAGGTGGATTTTTATCCAATTCAGTCTGACTTGCATCAGTGCCCCCTCCTTCAGTGTTACTGAGCACAAAAACAAACTCAATTTCTGATGGTGCTTGGCTGGCACTGCTGTGTTCCTGAAGAGAAACCTTCAGCTGTGGACCTCTGGCATTCCACTGGTCAGAAGGTGGGCAGCTGTGGTGAAAGGAGAGGAGCAGTTATGCTGTCACTTGCCCGTGCTCCCTGTCTTTCTTCCTGGGACCTTTTCAGCATAGTAGTTCTTGTTTGGAGTGCATGACTTCATTTCTAGATGTCAGAAAATGGCTGGTTGCCTCTCATGGTGGGGGCTGTATGTGAGGATGAAGATCCAGGGCTAGACGCAGTCACTACAGTGATGGAGGGCACAGAGCTTCTCCCGCATCCCACAGCAGCATCCATGGAGTGCTCTGTGCACTCCTGTCTCACCTTCCCTCCAGCAGCCTGCTCCATTAAGGGCATGTGTTAACATCCAGTGGACAGCTACATGCTGTGAACTGGCAAAATAACCATGGAGAGGAAATGTAATTCTGTTACTTGTGCCTCTTTTCCAGCTGAAACCTGATTGCAGCTATGATAAAGGTGAAATCCCCCTGAAACGTTCCTTTCTTGAGATACTTAAGCATTTTGGGTTGAAATGAAGGAAGAAAAGAGATAGGTCTTGGGGTTAATAGAACATGCTCACTTAATTGATACTTATCTAGACTAGCATAGTTGGCTGTCCCCTCCCCTTGCTGGCTGCACAGATAGTTTCTTTGCTTAGCAGTTGCCACCCGTGTTGCCTGAGCTGCCAAATAAATACATTTCATTCATCCCCCAAAGCAAAACTGTTTGCAAGAGGTCAAGTGGTTGAGTCTCCTGCAAATGAAGCCATTCTGCATTTTCCAGAACATTGAGAAGCAGCAGAAATTAGCAAGAAGACAGCTGGTTTTGGCTTTCAGTGCCCAACTTAGGGTTGGGTTGCTGAAGGGTTGCTGAAGTTCTCCCTGGGGACTTGGGAGCCACCGGGCTGCAGGAGATGCAGGGATCAGATGCTGGCAGGTGAGGGCCTTGGACTATCCCCCTGCTCCGTAGCTGGTGCTTTCCCTGGCACAGCTCCTGTAACCAGAGCCAGGGTTCATCACTGGCTGCCTCAGGTATCGATCTGCAGCCATCCCTGCGGGTCATTCTCTGGTGATCAGCGTCACACTCTCATGGGGATTGTCTGTGATGGTGGCTAAAAAAGGCTGGCAGAATGTGTGGTGTAACCAGTAGTTCTCTGCTGGCTCTTACAGGGTGGTGTTGTGTTCGTCAGTATGGGCTCTGCCTGTTGGCAGGCACACAGCACCAGTGTTGAAACATTTCTAAACATTTCTTTTGGCTTTCTTTTAATTTCATTCCATGCCACTCCTACCTTCGTTGCTTCCATAAACATTTCTTCTTCTGTTTTTCTTCCTGTTTCTTCAATAACATGGCTCTACTTTCCACTAAATAAATTTTAAGATTTTAAAGCTACAGCCCAATAGCAGCTCTTGAATGATGAGCAAGCACCAGGTGAAGTTTGAGAGCTCCTCTCTGAGCCCTTCTGGGCAGCTGGAGGAGCAGGAGCTCTGTTCAGAAACCTGTTGGAGAGGCAGATTTTCTGTTTTCACTCCATCTTCACTGTGTCATCCTCAGCACATGCATCCCTGGAGAGGGGGCTCACTGATTTCAGCTCTCTTCCGAGACAGCAGTTGGGTGGCAGGTGACCCTGCCTGGCTCGCTGGAGTCCTGAGGGCTACCTGATACCAGAAATGAGGCGTTTGTGCTGAGAGATGAGCAATGAAACATCATCATTACTTAAAACAGAGCTTTAGATGGAACAAAGTGGATGATGGCTTTCTCACACCTGGAGTGTTTTCATTAGTTTGAAGGAAACCTTTAGCTCTAATGGAAAATTAAAATCATTACACAGATTAAAAAAGGTGTATTTTCACAAAGCAAAAGTAAAGAACTTCGAGTGACATGGTGGAGCTTTGGCCATTTTTAGCATGATCTTGCTCTTTGAAGTACAATGTTTCAGACCAGAATGGCACAAGCAGCACATTTTCATTATGCATTTGGGTGTTGTATAAGATTTGTTGAATTTTAGTAACATCATAATTTTGAGTCAAAACGCTTCCAAACTGCTACAAGAATGCTTAAGCTGCATTAGTGCAGTGAGCAAAAAAAATCTTGTAATACAACCCAACTGATTCAAGCTTTAATTTTTCCACATCACAGGCTCATTACCTGTTAAATAAAGGAGTTTCTTATGCTGATCCCATTGGAAAATACTGCGAGATTGCATGAGGAGTACTGTAGCAAAAGAGGATGTTACCACTTGAGACTATTTGAAGCTTGCAGAATGACACTGGGACCCAAATTTTTCTGAGTTGACATCCAGTGATTATCCAGGGCACTTCTGTGAGCTGGTGTTGGTAGGACCAGGTACCCTCCCCAAGACCGATAGCATCTGAAGTGATTAATTTCTGTTCAGTGCTTGCTGGTAGCATGTTCTGTCCATTTTCTATTTTAATGAATTTACTTTTCTAGGCATTCAAAGCAGGGTGGAAGATTGATGTGGTTGTTTCCATAGTATGTTTTGTTTGTGTGAGAGACTTCTTGGTGTTCCTGCAGTATTTCAGGCCTGCTGGATTGATGGAGGAAGTAAAGAGATTTAGCATCTGAGAATAGCATAAATCCCAGCACTGTGTCAGGCCTGAACAGCAGGGATGGTGTCTGCTCTGCTCATGTGAGCAGAGTAATAGGGTGCCTTGTATGGGGCACTTCAAGGTGAGGCGAGATGGGAACTCTATCGTGGAGCCCTTCAAAAACTCAGAGTACAGAATGTGATAATGCCACCAAGTCATGGTCACCCAGCAGCAGGGCTGAAAGGGACCCCCACTGTTGATTAGGCCAACCTCAGTCCTATGCTGATTCCAGATGTGCATTCCTTAGAAGGATGTTCTTAAACTTGTTTTGTACATCCTCTCATGAACCAAATTCTGGGTAGAATGTCCAAATACCCAAACCACATCTTTGTAGGAAACCAGGAAGAAATCTGATTAACAGGGAAGAAGTTTTATGTTGCATGTTGGAGTTGAGAGAACAAAACAAAGTCTTTCTAAATGTAAACACGGCAGAGCACTGCCACAACATTCCCCAGGATTTCGGAGCCATCAAACAAGTCCTTAGGATGGGTCTGACATGTAGCTCTGTAGGAAACTCTCTGGGAAACTGCAGGCCAAGAGGTGCTGCAAATATGGCAAGAGGGCAGAGCTTCTTTTCAGTTTCTCCTCCTGTCAGCTCCAGGCAGCAAAGCCAAGCAAGCAGCTTCTGCAGACATCCTCCAAGCCCGCCTTTCCACGTCTCTTGGGATAATATATATGGGAATATACCCCTTCTTCTCTTGTGTGAGCTTTGGGCTCAGTCATCCTGAAAGCTCTGCAGTGTGGGTGTTCCCATTTGTTAAATCCCCACGCAGCTCTTGAGCTCTGATTGCTGGCATGGGGAAAGTCAGGATTTTACTCCCAGTGTTTCTTTCCCCTTTGTGGGTGTCGACTCAGGAGCTGGCACAGCATAGGGGGCCAGGGAGAACCACACCTGGTTGGTTCATGAGACACGTCTACACCGAGATGAAATGTGCTCAGTAACTGTGGGCTCACACAATACTTATGCTATCCTCTGTTTCACTCTTGGTGAATATGCTGTAATTTTGGCTAATTACACAATATGTCAGGAATAATTGCGGGGTGTTCCTCAAGATAAATAATACATGTTGTATGCTTTGCTATCCATACTTATGAGCAAGCTTTAACCTTCAGTAGCCAAGGCATTGACTGTGCTGGAAAATGACAGCTTAGGAGCTGTAGCTACAACTTCTTTTGCATTAAATTTCTCATTTTTTTAATTCCTTTACCTGAAAAAGTTCATCCTGCATAAATTCTGGAACAGCTGTACATCTCTTTTGTATGCCTTTTGTTCCTGCCTGGCTTTGGTATTATCATCAGAGCTCAAGTCAATACAGGTGTAGAAAATTGCTCTTGAAAGGGAAATGTTTTGAAATTTTGTCTGCTGCTAAAACACACCGGATCAACAAAGCAACATAAAACGCATCCTAGGGGAGGCAAAGACAAACCTGGGAGTGAACTGTATTCAGAATTGATTTTTTTTAGTTCTCTGGTCAAATAAAAGAAGTTTATGGGGAGAATAGGATTCAGACTCAATGCAGTATTTTATTGTACTTAAAATGAAACTTTGGATTTAATCTCTGGCTCTTTTAATATTTTTTCATTAAATTTCCAAAGAAAATGTCATGTCAAAAGAAAAAGTGAAAATTTGCACTCTTTTCAGATCTATCTCTTTTTTTCTGCTAGTGGGATAGAGTTTGTGTATAGCTTTATCTACTCTTATGGTGAACTTTTCAAAATATTCAAAATATTCAGCTAGGCAGTTTTACCCAGAAGTAGTCAGCAATTCTCTGCCAAAATACCTGATGACGGCTAGGCCATCAGTTCTCATCCGCTGTCCCACTGTTTCACCTGAGTGGTGTTTGGGTTCCTCTTTGGCCCTGCGGTGCTGTGATGGCTGTTTTGTCCTTGGTGGTTGTGCAGAGCAGGTAGCTCATGTGTCATGTACATTAGTTTGGTGTTCGCCTTCTAGGAAAACTCACCCACAACTTTGTACCTCATTATCCTTGAGCCATTGACCTTAGGTGGCTACAGGATCCAGATCTGGGAGAGTGGGTGAGCTGCAGGTTGACTTCTTTACCTTCTAACATCCATCGGCTGTGCTAAGACCATCCACAGACATGGAGCAGTGATTCCATGTGGTACGCCCAATTTTGAGTGCTTTATATGACTAATTTCTCTGCTCGTTACCTCAGAGTTGTATTAACATCCCTGTAAAGCTGATTCCCTGGATATGGTAAGGCCTGCATAAATGCCACGGACATGCAATCACATCATTTCCACCTACTTTACAAGTGAGAAATAAGATTTCGCTGGAGGGACTCATCTTTGTAAAAGCAAAGCAGACATCATGGAGGGTGCAGGCAGGCAGCTGTGCTCCATGCTGGAGAGCTAATTACTATTCCTCCTGGCAGGCGCCAGCACAGGAAAGGAAATTACTTCTCTGGATGCTCCTTTTGCCTACAAGGTGCCATTCTGCTCTAGTGACTCACTGACAGTGACAGGAGGTGATTGCTTTGATGGGTGCTGTCATCGGCTTGAGCCCATCATCCCTCTGAGTTAGGGAAATGTCATTTCTGGAAGTATGTCCTTCAAAGAGAGAGGCCATTCCTGCCAGCACAGCCTGTTATTTCATGTAATGCATCCTGGAAACACCAGTTGTTTCTCTGTAGTTATTAGCCCTGGGTGGAGATTCGCACTTGAGATGAGTAAATACACAAGTGTGCCGTGCAGCCCTGTTGTCCCAGAGCCATTTTCTTCTCCAAATGAATGCTTTGTAACTGGAGGGTGACACTATCCCTGTAATCATGTTAAACTGAAGCTGGGTACAGCCTTCGTTCTGCATCACTGGGAAAGCAGCTGGGATTGACTGTTTGGTGTCCCCAAAACCATAGACCTTGTGAGCAAATCTTGGTGTCAGTAAGTCTGTTTACATCTCACTGTCCTTCTCACAGGCTGGGTGACATGCCGGTTTATTAAGCCAGATGGCTGTATCTAAACTAAAGGGGTTCATGGCAGCTTTGCAAGGTGGTGTTGGATACCTGGCTTTGCTACAGATCTCTCTAATGGTTGGGCAGCTGTTGTTACCCACCGTGATTTGCCCTCTGTGCAGGCAGTCTGAGGAGACATCAAAATAAACACAAATGTTCCCCTGTGTCACTCACCTCCCTTGGCTCTGCAGTTCTTTGGCCTCTCCCTGCCTGTTACTGAGGATGCTGCAGGCAGCATTGCCCAGGCCATCCTGGCCACCTGCTTGTAGGCTTCCTCAAGGAATACATGTCCTTTAGCTCCAAACAATTTTGCTGAGTTCAGCAACAGAAACTGGAAAATACTGTGACACTGGGAAATAACTGTCTTGCCTCTGCCTGTGCACTTCTGTGCACTGAGTGACTCCTGTGGGAGCTGAAAATGCTCAGCGCTTTGCAGCAGGATTTCCCACCTCCGCACCTGAATGACACAGTTGGAGTGTCCTCCAGGATCCCTGCACATGGCTCATGATGCTTCGACCTGCTCCGTGCGTGACTCACTGCAGGT
The DNA here is from genome assembly GCA_013397175.1 of Platysteira castanea. Lineage (NCBI taxonomy): Eukaryota > Metazoa > Chordata > Aves > Passeriformes > Platysteira > Platysteira castanea. Next base: position 292,213 of record VYXC01004869.1, read on the forward strand.
GCAGCCACAGCGAGCCATGTGCAACATCGGCTGAAGACTTACAGCCATGGTCGTGGCATGGCAGAGTTGGTCAGGGTATTTGGCCACGGGAAACATGCTGGGTCTTCAAGGGCAGTAGCTCCTGTCACAGCTGCAAGTAGTGTTATTCCTGAGCTTCCCAGTTTGGGTGAATTCAGTGAATCATTGTAGGGAGTTGAGCTATTAAACTTACGTCTACAGTGATGCATTTAATTTGAGACAGCCAAATTACTTAGCTCCAAATATCTTAACTCCAAACACCCCGGAGAATTTGGCAGCTCCTAGCTGGGAAAATAACCCCAACATTTATCTCCCTCAGCCTTTCATCCCCGAGTTCTGTGCTGATGCCTGTCACCATAGTAATCTGCATGGAGCTTGCTGATTTTCGTACTGATTTATTACAAGCCTTCATTAATACTGTGCTTCTGAAGGAGGGATTTCAGTGCCCTTCTCTCTCTACAAAATTTGTGTTTGCAAAATTTGGCTTATCGAGTATTCTGGAAGCCATCCTTTTTAAGGGAGGGGAACTGCGGTTTCTGCAGTGGCACTTAAAATGCGGAGTTAATCTAAGTAAATTAGGAGCAGTTTATGCTCTGACTTGCATGCTGGGCTTGGTGTGCTGAGGATTTGAGTGCTGGTTAGGTGAGTCATAAATCAACCTCCCATTAGGACAGCTGCAGCCTGAATGGGGGAAAATAAGAATAATGGAATGTGTAAATTCCAGGCTAAAATGTTTAATTGCAATAAACAAATGTTTGAAGAACATTTAGGTGAAATATGCTCCTGAGATGTATTACAGTTCCTGTGTTTGCAGTCACATCCTCAGCAAAACTGTTGCACAGGCACAGAAGGGAGTCAGCAGCATGCCGAGGTGGTTCAGATGAGAGCTGGAGATGCTTTCTCCCTCACCAGACTGATGTCCTTAGGAGGTGCCAGAGGGAGTGTTCTGGGAGCCTGCTGCTGGCATCTGACAGCCTTGCTGTACTAAGACCAGACAGAGGCACTGAGCTGCAGTGAAAGAGAGCAAACAAATGGGCAAGTCTCCTGTGGAAATTCTGCAGTAGGTACCTTCCTTGTATCTTGCAGGTTGCTGGATAGAAAATGGCTGCTTCCCATCTGAGCTTGCAGAGTCCTCTGTTGTTTGACAGCCTATGTCTGTGAAAACACAATAAAGGACTCTCTCACACCTGCTAGGTTCAGCAGAGAGGAGAGAAAAGAGAGAGTTGTTTTACATTTGACATATTTTATAACATTCTCCACTCCACGAGGGATTGGAGAACATGTCACTTCCTCCTCAGTCCCACTGGAGAAAAAGGATGCTCATCAACCTTTCTCTTATCACAAAAGGAATGAAAAACAGAATAGACGGTTAAATGAACATCGGCTATTGTTTACATAAAACTGTGTGAAAATCTCTGACTCCAAGGTTAAAACAGAAGGCTTAGCAAAAAACAGGACAACAACAGCCCATTGTGCAGAGAGCAGTAATCCCAAGAGCTTCAGAGTTTATGCCATAACCCACACCAAGTACCACTGGCACCCAGCGCAGTAACTTCTGGAGTAGATTTAGAAGCAGTTCTGCACCAGTAACCTCAAGTGGAGGCTTGCCTGCCAACTAAGAGCATTGCTGTGCATTGCAAGAATCCTTGGAGCCAGTGGCTCAAATCCCTCAGAGGTCACTAAGCCCTTCATCTTCTTCAAGAGTTCCTTGAAAAGTGGCCCCTCCGAGTTCTGTGCTGTTGACTTGGAGAATTCAGGTTAGGGTGACTCCTGTGAGTATGGTTGTGTTGAGACCTTTTATAATTCCCAGCCCAAGGCAAAGTGGGCACTGGCTTGCTGCAGCCTCAGGCCATTGTGTTGCTGTAATAAGGGGCATTCTGTGAGTTGCAAGAAATGAGACCATAGTAGACTGCCTTCCATAGTGGAGTTGCAGCTGGAAGTGGGTGTTGTGCCCTATTCTTTGGTCTTCCAGAGCTCAGGGTTTGGAGCAAATTGAACTACCCTACAGTGATGATAAGAGAGTAGGGTTCCTCTCCCAGGGGTTTAGTGCTGCCGATTTGCTGATGGAAATAAGCAAGAGTTGGTGCCCTCAGTGGGACTTTTGCTAAGTGCTGCGTTGATGCATAACCTCATAGCTCCCCTCTGCCTTTAGGGTGTGCACTTAACTTAAATGGAGAACTGTGTAATCTCTATTTTCCAGTTAAGGGGTGAGTTCCTTATTCACCTTAAATAGGAGATCTAAATGAAAATATCACTAAAGAGTGGTATTTTTGTCAGTGCTCTTGCTCTTTTCCCCATAGCACACAGCAGATAACTTCGGCAATGTGTGCAGCTTGAGGGTGAGGGACGTGACTCTGCAGAGTAGGTGATTTAGTCATGATCCTCTGGCCTTCAGTGAGCGTGTCCCTGGAGATCAAACAAAGTACATGTGAGCACCCTGCAACTATCATGTCCTTGGCAAGCCCCAGGAAGATGAAGATCACTGTGTAGCTGCATAATAAGGCAAGAAGCACGGCAGCTCATGGTGAACTGAGATGACTTTAAGGCTCAGCAGCAGGACAGCAGAAGTGAATAATGGCAGCATCACATTACCATTTAAGAAGAGACAGGAAGATTAGCAGTCAGATCATGATTTAGTTAGTGTCAGCTGCGCCAAAGGGCTCAGAAAGTTAAAAGCAGGGCAGGCAGAAGTGGTGAATTTGGCCTGTGGAAAGGGTAACCAAGCAATATGCCCTTCAGGGGAGGTTCAGTGAGTTGTCAGTGGATGACTGCTCTAAGAAGGGTCGTTACGTGTCAACCGTGTCTTCACCCTAGGGAAAGTGCCCAGTCTGACAGATCCTGCAGACTAGGAGAGTTTCAGCTTAGCTCTTGCTCCGTGTTATTGTTCTGTTCTGCACTCTGGTGTCCCCATTGCAGTGCTTCCTGAGCATGATCTTCCCTTGTATCTTCTTGATGCCATGATAATTTTTTGCTTTTTCATATACCCCTCTTATATACCCTCTTATATACCCTTTTATACAGCTTTTATGTATCCGTAGTACTTTTAGCCCACATACTTGTAATTCCCTAAGTCTGATAACTAGCTTAGACCCAAAGTTCCGTTAAGCCAGGAGACTAAACATCTTGGAAGCTTCGCAGTTGAGGGTCAGAAAGGCCCAGACACCAAGGTCCTCTCCAGAACACATTCTGTAAATTAAGATAGGCCCATGCAGGGGGAACATTCCTCAGGACGGGGGCTTCTCTTGAGCCTCTCACTGGGGAATCTGTGATAGATATGCTAATGTGCAAGGTCTGTAACTGTAAACACGAATCATCATGTGTGTGCATTTTCAGTGTGCATTCTGGGGTGCATTTCAGTGCATTCTACCTGGATGTGGCGCACCTAAGCATCCTTAAATAAATACCGAGGTAAAACCCCTTTTTTCCCCTCTAACCATGTTTGGCTTTTAATTTCAAGCCCGGGGAAAGGCATCCTTCTGGAATTGCCACATTTGAAGGAATTGAGCTTACTGCACCCACATAAAGAGCATCCACTGGGTTTTCTCCAGTACCCCCCAGCCCTCAACAGCAGTAAATGAGCAACTAGGACAGGATCTTTAAAGAAAGCATCCTAAAGTACAGCAGTATTGCTTATGGGGTGATAAAAATAGTAGGGATAAATATCCCTTTGCATATTGCATGGGAAACCTGGTAGCATGGGGTCTGCACTGGGAGTACAAGCTGCATGGAAATCTCTGCTGTTCAGTCAGTAGTTTGGGATTAAGGCAGCAAGAACGTCTTTCTTAAATCCATTCTAAAGTGCTTAACTTTGTGTTTAGGGAGACACTAAGTTGGTGCTGAAGTCTTGTCCATGTTAGTACAGTTCCATCTCTGCAGGGAAAGCTGCTTCTGTAACAGAAGTGCACACAGAGGAGTTGGAGGAATAGGTTTATCCTAAGTGTGTTATGCAGTATTGCGCCTTTAAAAGCAAGAGGATTTGGGTCCCATTTGCTGTACAAGGCTGAGGTTAGAGAGTAGGTTTAAGTTTGGTTTGTGGTAAATTCTGTGAATTATAGAAAGAAAATGCTCATAGAGAGTTTTTGCTTATCTGTGCTGCATTTTTTTCCTTTGTTTTATGGTTTGCTTCTTTCTCTTATTGATTATAGCCTGAAGCAGTATCATTGAAGGAAGTATAGACATATAAAAGTATCAAGGTTGTGGGGTTTTATTGTATTTTTCCCCCTGGTATTCCAATAACCATTGTCAATATTGTCTGCTGGGAAGGGTGGTTCTCTTTTTATTGCAAAACTGAAAAGTTCTCAGTCTATTTCATTGTCTTTCTGTTCTGACTTATCAGGGTGTCTCAGCATCCTTAATTGACAGGGAGACACTGGTCTCGAGGGGTTTTTGTCTATAAATTGAGGTTTTCAGCACAAATGCAGCAGCATAAGGGTTAGCAGTGCTGGAAGACTGATGAAATTGCTCTGTAGATGGAAAGAAGCGATGTTAAAATATATGATATGACAAAAGTAGGTCTCTTAAAAGTCATGTGCAACATTTTACCTCTGGGCTAGCAGGAAAATTCCTGTCCTGTGATTATACAATTTTCTCTTCAGGTAAGAGTTCCGTAGGGAGAGGGAAAGATGGGTAAATCCTTGTTCCTTGTTAAAAGTTGCCTTCACCTAAAATTTTGTCTGTAGGCCTCCAGCCACACTGCTTACTGTATGAATGGCAAATCCCAGTACCTCACTTTATGCCCAGACATAAGACAAGAGGTTCTCTGGTGGGAAGCAGCTACTCCAGCATCTGCTGTGATCTGTGTTCTTGTTTGTGTTAGAGCTGGTTCCTTTGCAGGCACTGGAGAGATGCAGGTGGTTTTGAGACCCTATGGACCTGGCCTGGCCAGCCTGTTGGGATTTGAGGATGCAAAGAGAGACCAGTTCAGGTGGAGAGATGGCTGTACGGTGTGAGACAAATCTCTCATTTCCTGGGCAACTCCCCAACCTTCCTTGCATTAGAGGAGAGAACTCGGTGCTGGCTTTGTGCCTTTTTGCACTGCCTCTGTGTTTAGTTCAGGTAGGTGAAGGTACCCAAAGGTGCAGCTGCTCACCAGCACTTCTCTCCTGTTGAAAGAGACCCAAGGAAATGCAGAAACCAGGGAAGGAGAGACTGTGTGTCTCCAAAGTGCTCTCTGATCCTTCAGTGTCTGGAAGAGGCATTTTTTCTGCTGCTACAGGGCATCGTAAATATGTCTGGGGAGGGATGTTCCTGCAGAAGAGGATCTGTGCATTGAGGAGAGACAGGAGCTCTGCTGCTTTCAGACTGTGTTAGTGCCAGAAGTAATGTGGTTTTGTATATGGCTGAGAACTCTGCTTCACTCCTGTTGAATTTTACTTTTGAGTTTGGGTGTGAGCCTCAAAGTTCAGCAAAACCAGGTCATATAAGACAAGATTTCCCCTCCAACTTGTCCCTAGGAAGGCAGTGACTCAGAAAAGGCTGGCATTATGAAGAGGCCAGCTGTTAAAGATGACCAGGTGTCTGTCAGGTCAGTAACAGAAAGGGACCCTGGGGCTTTAGCCTGTATTTGCTATGGTAATACAGCCTTCTGTTTGCATCTATAGAAAGGATGCAAGGAAACATCAGGGGATCTTGGGTGCTATTCTGATAAATTCTAAAAATGTCACTTGTTCTTAATAATAAGCAGATTTGGTCAGTGTTTTACTTGGAAGGCTATTTAATGAAACTGGGAGAGATTTTTCTATTCCAAAATGATTTGCATGGTTGAAATGTAGTTTGCATCCCAAAGAAGGAGGAAAAGGTGCTATTCTAATTCTATCCTGTAGCTAAGTCATCTTCCGAAGAAAAGAGATAAGGTCAGGGTTTTTTTCTCTCCCTGCTCCCCTTCAGAAAGCTTTAAGATAAGACCTCCCCACTTCTCCAGCACACAGAAAGCCTCAGACTGCAAGAGCATCTTCTAAATCTCTCCTTCTGGGAGCTCTTCCATTTCGTGCAAAGTACTTAAACATTAAAATTTAACCAGCGAGTAAAATTGAGGCTAAGATTCATTCAGGGACTCAAATGTAGCTGTCTCATATCAAAGAATGCCTATTAGTGCCTTTACTGTTGTGGTATTAGATAAAAGGGAGGAAGGGGACAGACTTGAGGAGGGTGGTGCAGGCATCTGTGCCTGATAATACAGCTTTTCATTTCCTCTAGCTTTGATGTGCTTTTCTAACGAAAAGAAAGTTAAATCAAGCTTCTGCATTCAACAAAATAGATAATTCATTTAGGTAAGAGGAATGACCTAAGTGTTTTGCTAAGTGTCATTTTGACATATGTTTGCTTGACCAACACTAGCTGTTAGTAGATGACCAGTACAATTGTACTTTTTTACTGTTCCAGCATTGAGTCTTGCTGGGAGAAAGCCTGGCTGCAGCCTACAGCACTCACTGCACTGAAATCACTTCTTTTTTACAGCAGCCTAGAAACCAGCTGATCTGATTTATTCAGTGGGTTTTGTAGCTATGAGAAAGAACCTGACTCTGCCCCAGCTGGTGTAGGGATTGCTGAAACCGAAATCCTTTGCACCTGCAGCCTGCATCTGAGATCCCTGCTGCTGCTGCGGGGCGGTTGTGAGTGCAGGAGGGCAGGGTGAGGGTTCCCCAAAGGGGAGTCGTGCAGTGATGCAGCGAGAGCGGGGCTCCGGATGGGAACACTTAACACACAACGTGACCGTGGTTATGTAACGACCATGGCTTATTAAACAGCCTCACTAGAGGCATGAAAGGCAGGAGCCTGATGAGATTTTGGTATGCTACGCTGGATTCTTTCCTGTCCATTGAGCCAGCAATAATTAGGTCTTATTTACGTACTTTTGGTGGGTGGTGACATAAAACCACAACCTCCTGTCACACAGGGAGGATCTCCTCCATCCAGCGAGTGTGTCTGCTCACATGCAGCCAGCTCGCTTGCGTTCCAGCAGCAATGCCTGTGACAAATTTTAAGACTTGCATGATTACAACTGAATTTATTTTTGACCACTTTGTTTTTGTTTGATCAGTTGGGCGATGAAGAGACGGGTGGTAAAGCTGCACACCTCTGTCACATGAAGTTCAAATTGGTTTTGCCTTTTTCATCTTTTCCTTTTCCTCTTCAGCAGGAAGGTATAAAATGTTGCAAAGGCAATAGGGAAGACCCAGCTAGGGCATGGCTGGCGCATGACACACAGGGGCTGGGAAAGGTCCCGGTTGGAGACAAAGACTCTAATCTGCCAAAGTGTGTGGCATGTTTTAGGAGAGGGGGAACATGCAGGATTTTAAAACAGGTGGTCTGAGGTGCCCATAAATGCTTCAGAGGTCAGTTTTGGAGGTGTCTTGTGTCTGTTCCTTTTCGAATTTTCCTCCCGAAGTCCCACAGAGTTGGATTCATATGCAGCCCTGATTCGGCACTCAGTTGCTCTGGGTTTACACCACTGTAATACCAGTGATTTAAATAGCTTTTCATTGGCATGAAACTAGCACTGCATGACAGTGACTCAACCATACAAAAAGCAAGGTGGTTGGCTTCACAAGCAGAATAAGAAAACAATGGGCACATTCTTCACAACAGTGCTAGCAAATATTCTTCTGAACAAGTGGCATATTCCAAATACATCAACTGTCTAAATACTTCCATTTGGTAGGTAACTTTCAGAGAATTGATGTTCCATAATCTGTTTCTACTGCACCAGGTATGCATTTCATTTTACCTGCTCATCTGATCTCAGTTTTATTTGCCTGTATGTCTGTGCATTATATATGAATATTTTACAAGCTTGAAAGAATCACTGAAAGCAGCCTTACCTGCCAAGCACTTCTACATTTACTCAGGGCTTAATGGGGGACAAGCAAAGTCGGTCTTGTGTTACTCAGTATATCTGATAATAATTATTATTTTTATTTTGCAGAACCCCAGCTGAAAGGAATTGTGACAAGGTTATTCAGCCAGCAGGAATACTTCCTGCAGATGCACCCAGATGGTACAATTGATGGGACCAAGGACGAAAACAGTGACTACAGTAAGAAAAATTAGCCTGTTTTGCAACCCAATTAGAATCAAATACATCACCTAGTGGGTCTCACTTGTGCAGCTTCATTTTTGAAAAGATCGAATTTGGAGGAAGACAGCTGTTTTCTGCACATTTTTTTCTATCTATCCTTCGCCTTTAAGTCTTGCCAGTATAATTTCATATGTTTCCTCTCTGGTCTTCTTCCCTCCTGCCCCGATTCTGTAACTGCCATCTGGGTGGGGTGGAGAATAAAACCCATGATTTGAATTGCTGCCAGAAGAGAAAGGAGATTATATTTATACACATGCCACGTGGGTAAAGGATACGGGGAATTCTCTCTCCAAGGAGAAGAGGAGAAAATTGTTTTCACTATTTTAGCCTCAAAAATTCAGCAAGCATCAGGAATTTTTAGGCTGGAGAAAAGCAGCTGTTCACTGAAATCTCGTGCTTTGAGGCTCCTGTGAAGGCTGAGGGTATCAAATGACCTTGTCAAAGGAGGTCATTTTCCAAAACCGTGTTCAAAGGAGTTGGGTTCATGCTGGGCAGCAAAGTGCAACAGAGCCACACAATTTAAAAACCATGGCCACGTGCAGGAGCCATACTGGCTTAAATACATGCAAAGCAGTAGTCAATCTTCCTTTTCAAGAAGAAGTTGTTTTGTCAATACCAAAGCTCTTCAAAAGGTTAAAAAAGGTGTAGAATATTTTCAGCAGCATGTCTGCATTTCATAGGCATCAGTGATGCCCCTAAATGGGCTGTCAAGCTCAGATCCTTGCTGCCACAAATTGCATGAACAGAATAGGACTCAAGTCTTGCTTTGTCTTATCTATGTTGGTTTGGAGTTCCCTGTAACGCTACTAAAGGGGTTTTTAACCTGGCCAGCATGGAATTTGGCTTCTCAGTTATTATTAGAGGTGAACAAAAGTTCATCTGTGTGGTAGGGTTGATGGGAGCAAACTTTATGTACTTTGTAAAAGGAGGAGCCTGCTTGATTTGCGGACCAATTCTGCTCTAATTCAAAGAAACTCCTAGCTGGATTAAAGGTGACATTTCTCCAGGAAGGCAGGGCCTGGGCTGCAGATGAGGGGTGTCTGCAGGGGTTCAACACACTATCAGGGCATTGACATTGTCCTGTGGAGATGCACTTGGACAGGGGTGGAAGGTGGCTGCAGCCCCACATCCCTGGTGTTTGCTCCATCCCCAGGAAGCTGCAGAGTGCTGCAGCAGGAGCGTGGTGTATTCTGGTACTGCCCTGCTGCAGGCAGCTTGGGGCTGGGGGTCCATACAGGAGAGAGGAGCTGTGGGAAGATGGTGACTGAAATTGCAGGTGGCTGGCAAAGCCCTTGTGGAATGACCCAAGAGGCTGCATCCACTAGAAATGTGGCCTGTATCAAATGCAAATGTCAGGTTTTAGTCCTTTTTCATACACTGTTGAACAAATTTGTTGAACAAATTAAATATTGGGAATTGCAGTAACACAATTTCTGATTTATGTGTGGAGCAGGAGAATCTGTGGACTTCCACACACACACTTATACTTTCAGAGACTCAGCAGGTCTCCTTCAAGAAGAATCTGGCCTTGAGATACTCTCAGGCAGGCACCAACACATGGGGTGAGTTCAGTGGGCTGTATTAGCTGCTTTTTCTTAAAGGAAAAAGACCTAGGGTGTTCTTAAGCTGCAGAAAAACCCATTGGAGGCCTACTTGGCAAAAACATGGGAAGATACGCTAGAGATGACAGGGATTCATTGCCCTCATCTATCATGGAGGACTGAACAACAAAGTAATGGGCTTAAATGGGAGCAGGGATGAATCTAGGTAAACAGCAGAGAAATGTAAGAGCTGTTCTGCAATATTTCAGACTGACAGGGGAGATGAGAGAAGCTGCTGCACCCTCAGTGGATGCAGGGGAACCTCCTGAGTTCCCATGGCTGAGGTTGGGCCCCAATTGTCCAAAGACCTGTGATTTATACATCCCCTCAGGAATGTCAGAGATGAGTTTGGCCAGGTGCTGAGTGCTTGAGAGCTGCTTCCACCCAGTCTTCTTAACTGGAAATAGATGGGCTGAAGTACACTTCTAGAGTGTAAATTTATCTGGTGAGATGGCAGCCCTGCCTCAGCAGCTTGGTGGGACAGGAGGCATTTTACTGAAGTGTGCCAAGCCACTGGCTCCAAGTCAGGGACTGTGCTGGAAAGTTTAGGCAAGTTTTTGAGAGAAGATTGAAGCCAAAGAATTCCTCATCTTCTGATCTCAGGGGATCTCAAAAGAGGGAAAGAATCCAACCTGATAATATTTGGCTCCTGAAAATGAAATTAGGACCATGCTTTATTCAATTTTATATAACTTTTTACCACATGGTCTCCCCCATAAATCTTCAGTTTGAATGAACATTATAAAATACGGGAAGCTTCCAGTTACAGCTTCAAAATGAAATCACATTTTTCACTTTGGAAGTGCCAAAATAAAGCCGGGTATCTTTTTTTCTTTTCTCTTCCTCCAAAAATCTCAATTTTTGACCAGAAGAAAGTCAAAGGTTACTTGTCTAAGTAAACAGCTTACAGATCTGCTTCACTGCTGTTTTCTGTTTTGAAGTACTTCTCCAGAAGATTCCTGACAAGGCAATCAGAAGTATGTGCAAGAGCAAAACTCATCAAAGACTAGATAAACAATATTTTTCCATCCCTGAAGAGGGGTTAGTTAACTTGCATCCACTGCAGGGAAGGGCACTCTTGAGGGCCACAGGAAAGGATCCTTCCCATTCTAGATGACCATCTATTCTCCACGCAGAAGTCATCTTAGCACAGTTAAACCGCTGATGAACACCGTGTTCCATACATTGCTTTGTGTTCTGTATCCCCACACTGATTATTCAAATTAGAATTGTGAAAGGATGCATAATTTTCATGGAATGCATTAGGTTGGTTTACTCTGGCACAATAAACGTTTAAAATGAGACACGCCATGTCCCTCAGATACATCTGATGCAATTAAAAGTTCTAATAAAAAGCCAGTTATTTATACAAGAGGAACTGCTAATATTTAAGCAATTTTTAAATTAATTATTTGTTGCCCATTTTATGTGTGTTCTTGAAGCTGATGGCATTTATTTTCCACCTCCTCTCACTTGAAGAAAAAAACAAACCCCAGAAGCCAAGTTCTAATGGCATTTGAATGGGCATCCAGCCAGCTTCCCAGGAACCAGCACTTGTGACATCTGTTCCTTCTGCCATGCTGTTAGAGACATGCTATCTCAGTGTAAGCAAGGGGGACGTTCTCTGGCTGCTGGCATTGTGATATGTGAAGAGTTTTCTTCCCATTGGAGTGCATTTTCATGGTGTGTGAGGCCCCTGTTCGTGTTCTTAGTGTGATGTATGAACCCGATCTTGGGGCAGTATCTTTTCTTTCCAGCTCCAGTGATGTCAAATGGCCTTTCAGGGCTCACTGCTGCTGTCAGTGCTTGCATTATTACTGCTCTTCCCTGGGATGAGCAGGGTAATGCCCCTTCATAAGAGCAAGTGCCCTTCCTTGTCTGCCCACATAACCCTGCTGAACATCTGAAAAGCCTTGGCAAATGGACAGTACAGAAAGGATAGGGGAACTGGACTGACCAGGTCAAAACAGCCCAGCATATCTAGGATATTGTTTGGAGCTTTCCAGCCAAAAGCACAAAAAGATTAAGGAGGCTTGCATTCCAGCATCCCACTTGGGTTATCTTCAGCTGTACAGAGCCTTGTCTAGTTCTTTCAGACATTTCCAGGAATGAGCTATTCCACAACCTCTCATAACCTCTCGGGTTCCAGTGCTGCACTATTCTCCTTGTGGAGAATTTTCTTCATCCAGTCCTCATTTCTATTTGAGGCTTTTGTCTAGTGCCTCTTGTCCTTCCATTGTGTTCCTCTGAGAAGAATCTGTCTGTGGATTTCCTTTCTTTGAGCTACGCAAATGCAGTTCCCTCTGTTTCTTCTTTCCTATGTGTTGCACCAGAGCCTCTTGATCGTCTCAGCAGCCTTCCTCCCTCCCCTCAGGATCTTAATCCTCACCACCTCCTGGTGCACTGAGGCTGCTGTTGGCTATTGCATCCTCCATTAGTTCTTGTTTTTCACATGCAGCACAAATGTCTTGCTTGAGAACAAACCTGTTATAAATGAATTTAGCTCCTCTGACTTACTGCTGTTTAAGCTGAGCACAGGGACTGCACCTTGTATAGGGCAGATCTTGCCTCACTCTTCCATTTCTGTAGAGAACTTAGACCCATGGTGAAACATGCATTCAGAGTTTAGCTGATAAATTACCATAGTGTAACAGTGACAACATACTTGTGGGTTTAGGACTGGAGTGTACACGAAGTAGTAGGGTCAGGTGTAAATACTGCTAGTTGAAGATGGTAAAATGTAGAGAAAGAAAAGGGGCACAAATATTCAACATTTTCAGGGTTTTTTTCTTTTGCCCATGGAGTAAAAGAGTATGTCCCTTCCATGAAGCAACAGATGGCACAGAATATGTGCCATTTGCAGTAGAGAAACAGTTTTAAAAGCAGTTTTTAATTTTTCTCTTTTTCACGTCAGCACACCCAGTGTCCAGTTCTATTCTACTACAGCTAGTCCTCTTTCCCATTTTCAAATCTGGTGTTTCAAATGAATCAGAATTTTTTTTCCTGACAAAAAAATGAGACATCTTGCTTTTGAGGTTGATTGAGGGGTTCCCCCCTCATTTTTACATTCTTACAATAAAGCTTGTAAGCTTTTAAATCTGTTCTTAACAAAGATGAAATATTTATTTGGAAGCATGATAATAAAAGATATCAACTTCTACAAAGGTATTTATAGGTTTGAGTGCAGACATAGCTCTTGGAATTTACAAAATCTCAATTGACCCAAACTGCTGATTTTTTTAAGAGAGGAAGATATTTACTTCCTAAAACTTCTTTTGGCTGCCAGTTACCTATGTCAGCTTTGTGTCCCTATGCTTGCCTGCCCACTTGCTCCCCTGCATTTGAGGAGGAGATGCTCTGCTGTGATCATGGGTGCAGCAGTATCCCAGGGAGTTTGGGAACTGGCAGTGGTCCTCCTACTGTAGCATAGCACAATAGGATTGTTCCTGTGCTCCCTTTGCATGTAGAGGTGGAAAGAAATTTGGAAACATGAGGGTGCTTCCAAGTGCAACTTCTTAACCCACTAATTCAGGGTGTTATCACCTTGCTGCCTAATGAATGCTTTGAACGGTCTGTCACAAGTTTTCTATGCAAGACAAATTTGCTGTAGGAAATGAATGATGATGCCCATTTTGTTTCATTATTAGCAGTAATATGCTCCATTTTTCAGTAGGAGGAAGAAATAGGGAACGGGAATTGCTTATAGACTTGTTAATTGCAGAAGGTTTTAGACCTTCATGGTAGGGAGAAAGGGATAGGTAACACTTTTAATACTGAGTAGTTACTCTGGGGTGTGTTTGTCTTGTCTAGGCACAGTAGTGGAGTAGCATTGTCCTTGACTACAATTATTCAGAGACCAATACCCAGGCTGGACTGCATTTGCCATATACATCTATTGCCATTCTCCCCCAAAACACCAATATAGGCACTGGATTTGGTAAGACTTCAGCACATGCTTTGATGTTTTACTGAATATGGTGCTTAACAGCACAAGAAGGGGCTGAGAGTAGAGTTTTTTTCACTTGACTTGAGGTTGCCTCCATTTTTGGCAGCTCATTGAGGGGAGTCATCCTGTCTTCCTTGGGAATTAAGTGAAGAAAAAATTATGTTCATGTGTGCTAGAATTTATGGATCATCTTTTGAAGATGACCCTGAAACCAGCTCAGCCAAGACACCTGGTAGATGTCCTGAGCAAAGTGGCACTGCATATTCTTGTTTCAGGGCTGTTGTGGGAAGAGACCTTGAGCAAAGTATTTCCACTGTGTTTGTGCTTATGTTTCTCCCTGATCCTGTGCCCGTCTTTCCATATCTTCAGCTCCTGGGATGAGTTCTATTTAGCTCTTTGTAAGTTGAAGCACAAGGGATCCTGCAACATCTAAATACTCTTGTCCTATAAATCTCAGCAGAAACAAAGCCATGCTAATGCTTCAGTGCTTAGTCTATCAGTGGTGATAATAGTCTCCTCTTTGAGCCCATGCTGTTAGAAATGTAGCAAAAGCCTGACAGTACGTTAATGTATATACTCATGGGAAGGGTCTTACAATGAGATACAGGGTCTGCTGGGTGGGAATCAAGCAATAAAGTAATTAACTGGGAGGAAGTGGTTGCAATGCTTTAATCAATAAAACTGCAGTAAAACTGAATAATGAAAGATCTTGTCCTCTTCTGTCCTCTCCAGTGCTGCTCCTGAATGGGGAGCAGTGCTGAAGTCCCAGAGTGGAGCACTATTTCTTCTTGAGTTTCTTCATTACCTTGGCAGCCCAGGATCACATGGGCAAACACATAGTCAAGTTAATTTGCATCCTTCTGGCCATGGTCGCTGTCTGTGTACTTTTTTAGCATATGGCAAATGCAGGAAAGTGTGACTAGGCTTAAATATGTTTCAGGGTGAGCGAAACTGAGTTGTGTTGTTGTGTTTGCCACAGGCAAAGTCTGTATATGTGCAGTTACCCTGGCTCAGCTGGCCCTCAGAATGCCATCACGATGCACTCGCTGGGGAGCACGGATGAGCCCTTGGCATTGCAAAGGCAGTGATCAGACAGACTGATGGGTGTTTTAAGGCATTTGGGAGGCAGCCAACTCAGTACTTTTAAAAATTTCCTTTCACCGTCAGCTCCATGGCTGCAGTCCTTCCCTGTAGCTGGAAGCAGGATGGTTGATTCTAGTTCAGTCTCTTTTGTGAAGAGGCTGAAGTGAGGTGGGCTGGCCCTGGGGCAAAAACAGCAGTGACCATGCAGGGTGATGTGTCCATAACATTTGCTTTTCTTTTTCTTCCACAGCCCTTTTCAATCTAATTCCTGTGGGTCTTCGCGTGGTGGCAATCCAAGGGGTGAAGGCAGGTCTGTACGTTGCCATGAACGCTGAGGGATATCTCTACAGCTCAGTAAGTACTTTGCACTGCTGGGCTCCTGGAGTGCCTTGGTTTTGTAGGTGGGAGGAAGCACACTGCGCTGGGACTTCCAGTTTTTTCTGAAAACAGTCACATACCAGCAAACCTTTAAAAGTAGGAGCGGGGGGAGCTGCTGCAAGGCCATGCAATATTCACTTCAAGGTGTGTCCACAGAGATCCATGGCAATAATTCGTGACCTGTGAAGATAGACTTTCTGTTCCTTTGAGTATGTACTTAATGTAGGTCACGTTGTAGAGAGGGTTGTATAGAGTTGGCTGGTCATATTCTGATTTCACATTTGTGAAATGGCATGGACTCAATGGGATTGCTTCTGAATTGCACCCAGATACCTGATCATAGGTGGTGCCCCAATGGGTCATACTCTGCTTTTGACTGCAGTGTAAATCCACAGCAATACCCTGACTCCACTAAAAGGGTTCTGGACTATTCTGTTGGCAGAAATTCCCTGTATTTGTGTGGTCTTTTTTATGCACATAAAAGATAAGTGCAGCAGTTTTTGCCGACTAATTCCCTTATAACTTTCCTAGATGGCATGAAAGGGCATGAGGTTATTCATGAGATTCTCATTTAAAGTAAGTAATTGATTTTCACAGTGAATAATTGATTCGATGATTTATTAAATATGGCAGCCCTTTGCCAGAATTTTTATGCTTCAAATAACTTTGTTCTAGTTCTACATAGTAAAAAGTGATAGTTAATAATACACTTCTCATTTCTGTAGTTATGATAGCTTTACAGTGTATAGCCAGATTCTAATCTCATCTGCCTTTGTGTAAATTTATAGTGCAGTGGTTCTGCTCTTGTCTGGGCTCTTACTTTGCTTAAAAGTGTATGTGAGCATGGAGGTGGGACCACTGAAAGGACAGCAGTTGGGGTTGCTCTATGCAATTTTTCCTTCTTCCATCTTTGTTCCTGGTCAGTTTTATACTACTACATGATTGGGATTTTCCCTTTTCCCTTGAGATGTAACAAGGCTCTGTCTCCCCAGCAGCTCAGGGTAGAAAACAAGTGGATGTGTTAGTATGCCTGGCGAGATAGGTCTCAAAACTGGCTGCTTGTCAAGAGGAGACAGAGAGATCAATCTGGATCTCTATGGATGCCAGACGCTTCCTGTTCTTTCATAGCCCAGTAAACATAATTGACTGCTTCTAAATAAATTAAATTGGTTTACTAACAATGAAAACTTCCTCTTTTTGTAAAGCTATCAGAGTCTTAAAGGTAATACCAAGCATGGTGTGGTACTGCATTATTGTGCATGCGCCCCTCTGGGCACATTTTCAGGGGCTCAGGACTGATGTTTTGCCCTGTTTGTGCAGTGCAGAACACGGTTCTGGCCCAGTGCTGAGGCTCCTTGTACCACCAGTATCCTATAAATGAGGATTGCAGGAGATCGGAGTGTGTCACAGAGCCACAGGCAGCCAGTGGGGTCTTCTTGGACCAATAAGTGGTCATCATTTTCTGAACAAATACTGCAGGGGAGGGAAGGGTGTGGGTCTCAGGCAAAAGAAGAAACAGAGTTGGAAAAATGACGTTTGACAGCTGAGAGACTAGAGAAGAGGCAAAAGATGTGTCTCCTTCTAGTAGTAGGGAGACATGATATAAAGGGTGGAAGGGACACACCAAGAGGTGATAGACAGCAAGAAGACCATGTTGTTCAGGAAACACATCTGTTAGTCATTTTAAGTGTCCTAAAAGGCACCAGATCACACATGTACTCAAGTGAGGGTGGTTTGATGTGGCCTGCTTATTTCCAGCAAGTGTGCCTGTCTTGAGTAGGAAGGTTCATTAGGGAAGGCTGATGGGGAAGGATGCACTGTGATGGCCAGTGGTTAATGAAGTGAACCTCGTTACATACCACAGCTTGATGGCGTTGAGCTCTGTCTCAGCTAATGAGTGTGAAACTGTTCATTTTATCAATGTGATCCAAGGTTTCTGCTTGCAGTAAATGGGTGATACTGGCCCATTTCTACTCCAGAGTGATGGAACTTTTTGGATATTTTCCTTGTGATGACTGGTGGCTCTGTCTTTGTCTTGCAGCAGTATTTCAATGAATTCACTGTGCTTGGGAGCAAACTCCAAGGCAAGAAAATAGAAAATTTGTGGATAAAGTGTGTTAGGAGCAGGGAGTGTGGGTCAAGCCCATCATAAAGGACAAGGGATGAGATCAGGATGCCATGAGAGAACTGGATGTGTCTGAGAAGAGCTCAACCTGTACAGTCTCTTTTGGCTGCTGCAGCTTTCCTTGTGGGGTGAGGGTCCCCAGGTTGTACTGCCTGGACCTCATTGCTGACCACACCAAGGGACACATCGTCCCTGCTCTTTGCTTAGCAGACCCTAAACTACAGCTTTGTTCTCTCTGTCCATGTACCTGGTTTTTTTCACTAGCCTTTTTTGGGGGATTTCTGAAAAAAATGGGTCAACATTCCCCACAGATATTATTCAATTGATAAATGAATTGCTTGGCTGCCTTCCATGCTGCATGGAAGCCCTGCAAGGACTTCTTAGAACACCCTCAAGTCCAGGACTGGTTTCAGATAAAATTGTCCAGGGTAATGGGGTTGGTTGGTTGGTTGGTTGGTTGGTTGGTTGGTTGGTTTGTTTGTTTGTTTGTTTTTGGTTTGGGTTGGGGTTTTTCCATCCTCTTGAACCCAGATTGATGCTGTAACTGAACATGTCATCACTGTGGGTTTGTTTTGTTTTGTGGGGTTTTTTGGTGATATTTAATCTCTGTGTGACAGCTGAGGTCTTGGCTGACATCCTCTGCCCTGGATCAAACCAGAGGCTGTTGTCAGTCTGGTCTTAGGGATGGTTTGTGCCAGCTCCTTCTGAGTTTGGGCCAATGGGCTCTTGAATGAATGGGCTTAGAATAACCAGCCCCTGGAAAAAGTTTTCCTGGTGTTGATTAGCACAAAAGTCAGGCTGAGTAGAGTCCTCTAAAGCCAAACATGGTGAGACAGCATTTTGTAGAAACATGTGAGACTTTCCAATGGATTCGGCTACATCAATACCTTCAGCAATGAGTTTCCTCACCCCTACCTCATCTGTTCAGGCTGGGATAGTGTGGGGTTGGGTTGCTGGGTTTAAGCCAACCATATATTACTAGCCAGCTTTAGAGGCCTAAATTTATTAGCTGCTAAACCTTCTTTGTTTGGGAAGCAGCTGTTGGGACTTGTGCATTGTTTACTTACACAAGATGCCTGATTTTGTTTCCCCCAGGCTAGGTTATTGCTGTCTCTGAGGTCGACATGGGAATTAGGTGATAAGCAGACAAAAAAATCATGTTTTGGTTGGAGGCATCCTGCTTTGCAGAAACTAGGATGCAAACCACTGTCTGCATAGCAAGCTTGCAGAGTCATAGGTTTGTTCCCTTTTGATTTCCTATAATTTACAGCAGCTGTAAATTCCCTGATGGTGCACAAAGGTTTCAATCAGCATCTGTTCTGGGGAGGGGCATGACTCTCCTGAAGATCCACTGTTAGCATTTGATGGCAAAGTAAAAATGCACAGAATGAATGAAGGGCAGTGGGTATAACTTCTTTGTAGTGCTTCCGTGCTTGGGAAGCTGAGACCAAGAGCTGGTCGTAGCACAGGATTCAGAAACTTGGAATAAAGAGGTCTGTCCCGCTCCAGTGAGTTTACAGCCTAATCGTAAGGGGAGAAGACACAGAACATGGTCTCCTGTCTGTCTGGAGTTCATAGTTCCACCAGCGAATTAATTCCCGCTCCTGTATAGCTTTTCTTTGTGAAGTTTCTCCCCTTGGTTCCCAGCTTTCCCTCTGTTATCCCTGCAACAACTCACAGGGGCATGGGAAAGGGAGTGTCTGTGGAATGTTTTGCCTGGGAGGCAAACCTGGTTCTGCTGGAGCAGATCTTTGTTATGAGGCTGTAGAGTCTCCACAGGTCCACCCAGTCACTCCAAGTACACTGAAAGGGCAGCTCTCAATATGATGATATGTATAATTCAGAGGGATTGCAGATGGGATCGGTTTTGCCCCAAGTGCAAAATACTTCTCTTCTAAAATGTATTGCTCTCAGATATTCCTTGTTGTTAAACTCAAGAGGTCTAATCATTTTTGAAATGGCAAATTGTGATACATAATTTATTGGGAAGACTTAGAAAACCCTAGCAGACATAGAGAATACAGAGGAAAAAAAAATGGGTCGTGTACAAAAGCTTACAATGGTTTTTCAGTATAAACCTGTGAGTTTGAAATGCTGAAATTAGAGCCTGAATCACCTCAAAGATCCTGCTAATAAGGGAATGATTATGCACAATAAAAAAAAAAATCTAAGCAGCATTGAGAAAAGCCCAATCACGCTAAAAGCTCAGTGTGTCTTTTCATTTTCTTTTCCTTTCCTTTTTTTCTGCTTTATCATTTTGCATAATAAACATGTCCTGCATAATAACAAACAAGCATCTGGGGATGTATGTATATTAACTGTATTTTTAATCTGCTTGCAATGCTATAACTATTTTCCTACAACTCCTCTAGGGTTGCTGCACTCCTGTTTACATCACTCCAAGGTCAGGGGCTGGAATCAATGATGCTGCATTCTCTCCCCTAATAGGCTTGGGGTGTTAAACCTGCTCCTGCCAATGCCATTTCTTTAATTCCTGTTTGACCTCCAGTGGTACTAGTTGATTTGGTCAGAAGTACAGTTAGGCCAGGCAGGTATCCTGGACATTTTGCAAACCTTATTAAAATGCACACTTGTTGGGGGAATTCCCTATTTTAAATGCCTCATTAGGGAGCCAGGTCAGTGGAGAGAGAGAGAAATGTCTCCAAAGGCAAAGCACAGCAGGAGAACAATGTAATGTGCTTTTAATTTCTCTCCAGAGTATCTACTCTTCTTCACTGGCTGTTTAAAGGGGCTCACTGAATGAAGGTATTAACTGGGAGATATAAAACTCCTTCTGTCCCCTGACTTATTCATAAATATGGGAACAAAATGGATACTCAAGGAAGCAGCTGTGCTGAGAAGAGCCAGCCCCTGGAAGCAGATTCCCACCTTGCTTCAAGTATTCCTAAAATTCAGCTCCTGGCAGGCACGCTGGCATGCCACCCTTGTAGCATGGAAACTTGTAAATACAGCTGTCATTAATAAAGACTCCTGGCTTAACAGAACTTTGGGTCTAAGCTAGTTATCAGACTTAGGGAATTACAAGTATGTGGGCTATAAGCACTAAGGATACATAAAAGCTGTATAAAAGGGTATGTGAAGGGAGATACAAGAGGAGTGTATGAAAAAGCAAAAAATCATCATGGCATCACAGTGACTAACAGCTCTGGAGTGAAAGCTGGAGAAAGGCTAAAAAACCCAAGGAAAAAACTTTACTGACTGTGTGCATGTAATTATAACTGGGAGCCAAGTGACAGAAAACTTTTAAAATGGGAAACATTGAGATGTAATTCAGTTTTCCAAGGAAAAGCAAGGGAGACAGTCACTGGGCTATTTCAAGCCAGACTGGCTGAAACAGTGGGGAATGTAGGGTACTGTAGCAGAAGGGCCTGAACTATCCCTGCTTCGCTGTCAGAGTAATGTCCTGACTAAGCATCTGCAAAATAAAAATAATTTTATTGAGGTCTCTGAATCACAGGAACTCAGTTCAGGTACTATAAATTCTTTTTACCATGGGTCCCAAGATAGAGGGCTGGCTTCTGGCACAGGAACCCCCTGAAACTGGTGAAGTAGACGTGCACAGCAGGAGTTATGAACCTGGCCTGAAATGTGTGTGTACAAGATCTGGAATTGCATCTTGGTGCTTTTGTGAATCTGTGTTCCCTGGTGACCCCTGTCGCGGGGACACAGGCTATGGGGATTACCAGCTTCTTCCAGTTGCTTTTGGCATCTTTCTGAATGAGACACTCCATCGTGCAAGGAAAGCTCCAAATCTACCCATCTTATCTTGCAGTTCATCCATCCTTGAAAGTGAGCACGGGGTGGAAGGCAGCACTCAGCTGTGATGTGTTGTGAGGTGTTGTGTGCTGACAAGTGTGCTTGGCTCAGCAGAGGTGTGGGATGGCCAGCGGGGCTGTGCCAGGAGCCTGGGAGCTGTGTGCAAGCAGGGAGGAGCTCAGGGGCACCTTGCCAGCAGCATTGCCCAAAGGCAGCCTGGCAGCAGAGCAGGCAGGCAGGACACGGCTCTGGATCCACTCCAGGGCCTCCTGAGCCTCGCCTGGTCCTTTCATCTGGCCTCATGGCATCTGAGGTGTGCCAGAGTGGCACTGCAAAGGCTGTGTCCTGTCCATGCTGGCCTTGTGACAGGGCTTGGAGAGCACTGGGAAAGCAGCCTGCAGCAGAGCCTGTCCTGCTCACCCACCACAGCCACTGCCACAGGGACTGACTTGTTTTAAAAAATATGCCCAACCCTTCTGGGAGACTAAAAAGGTCAGCCTTGGGAAGAAATGGCTGAGTGTGTCAGATCTGCTGGTTGTTTATTTCTAGGGCATTTAATTATATTAGTCAACTTGTAAATTTTGAATGAATGACTATCTGCTGTAACACCTGATGTTTTTTCTGTGTTTTTTTTTGCCTCTGGAATGGTACAGGAGGTTCTAGGATGGGGCCCACAGGGTTTTGAGATGATGCCACCCAACACCAGGGGGACAGGCACATTCTTCAGAAGTCCTTGGTTCTTTAGGGCAGAAAGTTGACACAAGACAGTCATTATTACAACAGAGGCTTTGCTTCACCCTGGACCTTCTGTAGACCATGTCGGTTTAGCGATCATCCCAAACCCTCTGCGGCACAGTTAGTTTAACCAATGCCCTGCAGAGCAGGTTGTTTCACACATTGACCTTTACCTGAGCTCAAACACATACAAGGCTCATTCATTCCACTAGCTGGTCCTTGCCCTGCCCTGGAAGTTGGGACAGTGCAGGATAACAAGCAGGGCACTGCATGTGCTTGCACATTCCTCTGTGTGCTGTCAGTAATTCTGATCAGCCTGTGGGCTTGGGACCCCTTTACAGATGTGTGCAGTGACCCAATGGCCATGGTTCATGGCCACCAGCCCCACACAACAGTGCAGCGCAGGAAGGGGTAGAGGATGTAATCATAGATGCAGGGTTATGAGAAATTGGGGATTTTGAGGATTCCAGTACTAAAGTCATAGCCTCTTCTGCATCATGAATAAGAGGAGAAAATCCTAACTTTGTTGGAGGCTGAGCCCAGACAGGATGATTCAGAGCAGAGTTTGGACTTGCAGCTTGGTCCTTCTTTACCAAACTTAAATGAAACACTCTCTGCTGCACCAGCAGTTGTTTTTAGACTGCTTGCAGGACTGGAGAACCAAGGAATCATAGTTGGACTGGTACCATTAGGCCCTTTATGGTGTATCATCACCTTCCTGCCTGCAATTAGGTTACATGCTTAATCTTTTGTGACTAATTTCATTTGCTTGCAGCAGTTTTGCTTTTCTTTAGTTACACTTCCCAACAGCTTCTGCTGCTTACCTTAGTGCTGTCATCCTTTTTCCTGTTCCTTAACCACTTCTTATTACTCTCACATCAGTGTGTTTTGGACAACATACCCAAACCAGCAGATTTATCTTAGCAGGTGCAAACTACGTATTCTTATGCCTGTGGCCTCCTCAAGAGCTTTTGCTTGATTAAAAAAGGGACCTTCTTCCCTGCTGATGAACTAGGGATTGCATACTTTGTTGTGTGGAGGTGGCTACTCTTCTGTGGAAAAGCCTGACGAGCCCTGAAATGTTTAAATGACGTTAAATTAGTCGTTCCTCTGTGAAATCAATAAATCCCTCACACACATACGTAAGTCACAGGTTAATATGGTGGTTCGATGTCTCAGCCTTTGAGAAGGCAGTAAAGAGACTCTGAGGGTGTCCTGCTACCTCCCACATACTGATTGTATCTGCGGTGCAGAGGAGCTGTGCTTTGGAAGCAGTGGTAGCCTTTCGTGCAGCTCTTCCCTATAAGTTAGCTGATTGCAGAAAATTTGAAAGTATTTTGGTATTCAGAGTGTGCTCCCTAATCCCCCAAATACATACCTATGCACCAGCCCCCTGCTAAAAGCTTTCTTAAGTGTGATCAACCCCTTGACATAAATTAGACATAGCACAGTGATGGTAAGTCTTTCTATCTCCTCACCACTTTCCTCCTGAGAAGACCAAAGGATTTCCTTCTCTTTATAAGGCATTTCCTTGGTCAGCTGCTGAAGGCTGCACATCAAATGCATTATTGATAACAGCCCTTGGAAGTTGCATGCACACCTTACAGACTCCCAGATGCTGTCTGGAACACTGCAGAGGAATTACTGCAGCTGGACAAAGATTATCTGCTTCTTTCTAAAGCCCCTGAGATAGAAATCAGTATCAATCTCCTGCACAGCCTTTCCTCTCCCACCACTAAATCATTGTAAGCATGAAATAGAAGAGAAGAAAATAGAACCTCAGGGATTTTGACCATGGCTGTTGAGTGAGGAGGCACCAAGAAAGATAATGTCCAAATTTCTAGGCACTTGCAAGAGTGAGATGAGGAGTGAGATTTAGCCTAAATCTGACATTCCCTCAAGCACAGTGGCCATGCTGTGCTGTTGCTTCCCACAGCAGGAATCTGAAACAAGCAGGGTTTGAGAAGGGCAGTTCTTGGTGTTCCTGCTCAGTGTTCGAAGCCTGTGCACTCATGCCAGCATGCCTTTAAAGTGACTTTCCTGCTTCTGGTGGCTTGAGTCCCCACATTGTCCCATAGTGCTCTAAGTTGATTCATGTGCACTGCAGAGGGATTCCCCCCTTCCTCCTGAGGCTGGATTACTGCTGGTGGTGGAGCTGGGGCAGCTGATGGGTTTTGAGCATTGGACTGTAGTCGGTGCCAAGGACAGCTGTCACCCTCTGCAGCTGGTGGCTGCTGTCTGTTCCCTGCAGCCCACTCTTCTGTACTGTGTCTATTCCCGTGCCAATTAGGTGGCTGCACAGAGCCCCTTCCTTCCAGTAGGGCAGAGCATGCTGCTGGAAGAAGGATCTTTGCCAGGGATCCAACCAGCTCAGGAGAAGAGTGACATGCAGGTGTGCAACAGTTGGGTTCCATAATGTTGGTTGTTGCCCTCCTAGTTCTTAGGAGAAAAAGTCTCACAGCTGTTACACTGGCTCGTCCAAAGCAACTTCCATCTTCTTGCACCTCTTACTACTGCTCTGGGCATTTTGGCTGGACAAAGCACTTCTCCTCCTTAATTCTCCTGACATGCTGCAGAAGCTGTCACTAAACAGCACTGGCTGTGCTGTCCTTAGAGGTACTCTGTGTCTTTTTTACCTCCTTCTTTTCTACCTTCGTTGAGGCTCACCACCATCTTGTCCACAGGAGGTCTGGATGTCCTGTAGACACCTGCTGTGATAAGAAGGCATTTAAAAATGCTGAGCTTTTGTTTAGGGGAAAAAAATACAAAGCACCTCTAAGAGCAGACTATAGCTTGACCAACCATGTTATAATCTTGATAGTCCTGTTGCACTCAAGATTGTTTCTGGTTTAAACCCTGGCCCCCAGCTGATGATTTATGTTTACTGCCCACAGCAGAGTTTCCCCATGGATGCCAGAGAATCCCACCATACACCAGGGTGAGCAGGAAGGGAACAGAGCAAGGGGAAGGACTCTAGAAGTGCTTGAGGTGAATTCAGAAATGAGGTCACCTGGTGACACCTGCCAGTGTTGGACTGGGAGAAGGAGTGAGAGCTCATGCTTAACATGGCTTTGGATGGGAGACTGGGTCAGGGATGTGCTGTGTCACTCTAATGTCTGATGGGAGCATCACCAGATAGAGGACCCAACCTGTGGCTGTCATGTCTGCTAGATAGAGTCGTTAAAATGCAGTTCTTCCACCTAAAGCTTCATCCCATGACCAGCCTCCAGGGGTATGTGGATCTGAAGGTGTCTGGATCATCTGGATCATTGACAGTGTGAGTAATTAACTTAGCTGGGGCTGTAGAGGCCAGTGGGTAAGCTCAGAAAAGAATCTGTTATCACTTACCTGTTACCACTTATCAGTTCCTCCTGAACTCACCCATGCTCTCTGATAATTTCCCACTCAAACTAGGAAACTTCATCATGTAGTTAGGGAAACTGAGTGTAGAGGAGTGACGTGATATGCCCAAGGTCATGTGTGGAGACTGGTTTAGGCCTTCTAGTCTCCCTTATCCTAATACTTTGCCTTAATCACAAGCTTTCTTTTGTATCACTGTGATTGTTTAGGGAACTGGTGCATCAGCAGCAGCACAACTTGTTTGTGTAGTATCTTGTGTCTGAGCAAATCAGTTTGCTTTTAAAGCTGTGCACTGTGTAGGCTGGGATTGCTTTTCCCTCTGTCTTCCCACTGCATTTCTTTTCTGACTCCTCAGCATTTATGTCCCTAGCAATCATCATTGAAGATAATGGGAGCAGGCAAAAGAACCACAGGAGAGTTGTCCTTTGCCAGCCATCTTCCCTTGCACATCTTAATACCATCTGTCAAGTGCAGTTGCTCAGGGCTCCACAGATATCTCTTTTTCAGCCACCCAAGGAGCTGGGGCTGTTTACAGTGTTGGCTTCACAAGATGGCAGGTGGAGAATTGGAAACTGCTCCTGAGAAGCTCAGGATTGCAGCAGTGCTCTGAAAAGAAGCCCTTGGTATATGCTGATGCCCCCAGAAGCTGAACAGCCAGCTGAACAGTTTTTACAAGAGAACTGTTTGCAGTAACAAAAGCAGGCATGTGTTTTCAGATAGCTTAAAGCCCTGCTTTCAGAGGTAGAGATATTGAACGCCCAGTACATCCCCTTGCTCTCACTGAGATGAATGTAAGGATGGCCCTTGTGGGTGCATTTAACTCAGTGTCTGCCTCCAGTGAGTGCCACTCACGGTGACAGCTGGAAGGAACCAGCAACAGAGGTAGTAGCATAGTGAGCTCTCTGACCACTGAGGAAACACCTTGGGCTGTGCAGAAATACTTGTTTTTTCAGAGCTAGGTTGAGTTCTAGAAACCATCCAGGTGGATTGCTGGGCGATCTGTCCGGAAATCACAGAGCTTCAGTAGTGCTTTACAGTGCTGGTATGCTGCCATGCACTGTGTCATCCCTTCTCCAGGGCATCTCGTGCCATCAGGTCATGACCAGAGACTCAGTGAGAGCTGTGGGACAACTCTGCACTGGTGGTTTTGCTTGGAGGTGGATTGGGTGGGGCTCAACAGAAAATATTATTCCATGGGTTTTTTTCACTGGTGGAAGCATGGCTGTAAAGCGTCACATAACAAAGCAATCAATGGTGGAAGGACCAGTACAATTTCTGTGGTATTGAGGGATATATTTTAGTGTCTGCTGTCACTACCACTGGGTTATACCTAGAGCAAACCAACTGGTATTCATGGTATTCATTAGAAAACTGAGATGAGCGTATTTATTCCAGAACCCCTGAGACTGGTCTGCTCAATCTTGTCCAGTGATGTCCAGTGAATGGGTGCATGCTCATGCCACTGCATATATGGAAGACCAATTCCTTTTTGAGGCATCGGAGTATAAATTCTCAGCAAATGTTCTTTGTTAACAGTGGTTGATGATTTTGGTGACAAAATAGTAATTGATTAGAAGTAGTGCCTGCTTTGGAAACTGGAAATCATCATGTCTTTCTGGGATGTAATAGCAAGACTGGCTTGTCTACTGGAAAGCTCAAAGTGTTTTCCAGAAAAAGGAGAGAATTATCCACTTTTCTGCACAAGAAAGGTGAGGTGTGGAAAAGGGAAAGGTGCCTGTTGGCCACACTTACCTTTAGTTTGTAACTCCTTGGTGGCAAAGCACCCAGGCTCCCATAGCCTCAGTTTCTTGCATGACATGGGCTAATTTCAAGTAGTTTGTAACATTTTTCTGCATCTCTATAGAAGTGTTTCCCACTGGATTCCAAGTATGAATGTCTCAAACTTCCACGGTGCAATAATCTCCCATTTTTGTAAGGAGCTCTGAGAGACAATTTATTAAAGGTTTAACAAAGTATTTTATAGTTTCTTCCATCTCCAGAAGTTTCTTGCAAAGAAATTCTTTGTGAAAGTTTATTATTCAAATTTGGAGGGATGGAAGGAAATCAATTTCCTCCTTCAAAACTGCATTTCTTCACTTTTCTATTTGCTTATCACTCTCTGCCTTGCCAGGATTACTCTAATCAGATTTCACATATAAAAATAATAATAACATAAAATTATTCTCCTCTTTCAAGTCTTTGTGAGGCTTAAGCAAATTAAGACATTGATCAGATTCTGCTCACTGCTGAAGCTGTGAATACAATGGAGGGTACCTGTTGTGGCTGGGGAAAGGATTGTGTCTGATGTGTAGTTTTTATCTTCAGAGGGAGGCCAGAAGGAAGGATTGAAATCAGGCTCGTCCCTGGGGGTTATTTGGTTAAACCTGTGTTTCAGGTAGCAGCTGGGATGTGGACCTGCAAGGCACATGGCCACAGTCCAACCCAAAGGGGACAAATGGCAGAGAAGAGATGCTTGTGTGGCTGCAGGTTGTGCTGCAGGAAGCTGCTCCAGCAACCCGACCTGCCAGACTGTGCTTCACCACCACCTCTTGCACTGAGCTGTTGCAAAGGGGAACCAAGTGTCCGAATTGCTCGAGTGGTTTTGCAAGTCTGTCCTCAGCCTAGTGCACCAAAATGCCAGCCTGTAGCAAGGCCAGCACAGCTTCTCTGCATACAGCTTGTTTCAGATTTGGCAGCTGTTTGGGAACCTTATTTGCTGTACATGTCAAGACTGATAGTGCTCCTATGGGTCCTGTGACCTTGAGCATCCTTTCATTCTTCCTGAATAAGCTCATTACGAGCTCCTAAATCGTCATCTGGGATTTGCCATGAGCTAAAATGAAAGTGTCTTTCTGTAAATACTGCCACAATGAAGTACATTCACCTCTCAGCATGACGTCTTGGCTTTGGGCTTGGTGGAGAAAGGCCACTCTGATACCAATTTTAGCTCCTTGTGTGACAATCTGTGTTTTTATTGAGTTTAACAAGGAGTAACTCCATATTCCATAGATTCATAGGGACCTTCTTGATAGTGGCTAAAAGGTGTGGATGGGTGTTCATACTCAACCCAGAAGAGGACAATACACAGGCTTCTGACTGCAGTAGTTTTTCTTGGAAGTGCCAGGCACACAAAGCTTGGTACTACTATTTAGTAATAAAACAGGCCTGCAGCCAACATTTAAAAAAAATTTGTGTAAAAATTAAAAAAAAATTTAAAACCTCTTTGCATGGGAGTTTTGTACTTAGGGTGCTATTAGGGCAGTTTGTAGGGTTCAGCTCCCTGTTCTCGCACAAATACCTTGCCTTGACTTGATTCAGTTCAGTTGTCTAAACCTGGACATTCCTCTCCCTCTGCAACATGCCAGCATCCCCTGCCTGGCTTCCACAAGACCATGGATCTCCCTTAGGACCTGTGTCCTGCCTGCCAGCCCTGTGCATGTCTTGCATGCCGCAGGACATCTTAGATGGCACTGGAAACCTACGTTGAGGTAACTAGATCGAGCCCTTAATCTCTCTGCCTCAGCTGCTCATCTACATGGTGGAGATAAGATTCCTTTCTTCCTCCCACCGAGACAGTGTGGAGATAAGCATGTTGGTGATTGACAGGCACTTGGATGCTGTGCTAAGGGCGCTGTGTAAGAGCTTGAGTAGATAAGAGAGTGACTACATGACAGCATGAGGATTTTTCTCGTTGTTCTTTACCTCAGAATATTTTCTCCTTCACACGTCCTTTTCCTATCAGGTTGTTAGTACTGTGAAAGAGATGAGCTCACATGAGTCTCTCACACCTGAAGCCTTCCAGAGCTGACATTGCTCCAGACCTAGCTGAGTTTCTCTCTGAGCCTAGCCATCCTGTCCCTGTTTAACCTATTTGTCCCACATTACTCAACCAAAGAAGTGTCCCAATACTTTAGCAGTGTTTGGAGGCAGCGCCTATTTGGGATAGCTCTATTATTCATTAAAAAAGAAAGGCAAAAGGAATCACTTGGTTTTCAGGTTTGTCAAGTTGGAATGAAGCAGGGAAGTAGGGAAATCACTGTCTGGCTTCAAAATGGAATAAATTGGCTTGACACCACCTGAAAGAATAAACCCAGAAGCTAGATACCATGTTTTTCAGCTAAATCACTGTTCTGACACCTAGTTACTTCATTACCAGTGGTGCTGTAAATACTTGCAGCTCCCTGTGGTTTCAGTGGGATTTCAAAGTAATCACAAGCCCTGCAGTTCTTTCCCCTTTTATTTACAGACTTCAAAAGCTCAGGTTTGTGCTCATCATTTAGGACTCTTTCCTATCATCTCTTTGGAGACTGTCTGAAAGAAATTTTCTATAGCCAGGAGATCTTTTCAAAGTTTCCTCTCAGGGGACTGAATACTGGCAGTCTCTGGAACATAAGAGACCAAGACAGTCAAGACACTCCACTGAAATCTGTGGCAGGGTATGAGCTCATCTCCATGGTAGGGTCTTCCCTGGGAAAGATCAAACCATTATCCACTACGGCAGAGGACTGCCATGCTCAGCAGGGGTGATGGGTGTTTTGAGGGCATCAAGAGGAAGCTGTGAAGAGCTGTATGCTCTGCAACAAAAGTGTCAGCCACAGTTCTCATAGGAGCCCATACATCTTAACAAAGACTCTGCAAGAGAGTCTGCAGCATGCGCTTCGTAGGTCATTTTGTCCTTTTATTTATCCTCACTTTCACAGTGTCTCCTTTCTTTGTGCCTGTAGTCATCAATCATATGTTCAAATACTTGGGTATAATCTGCTCACAGTAGCATCACTTCAGATTGTAAAATTCTTTATGGTTAACAGTTTCACAGTTTCTGTGAACATTGATGGAATTATCAGTGATGGACTTCCCCTCCTGCAACTCTTGAATCTTGAGTCATTGAAACCTTCGTAAAGTGAGCAAAAGCTGCCAGGCATTCTGAGTGTGTTTTTAAGTTGGTGTCCTTGGCGTCGATTCTCCGTTGACTTTTGTTCTTTGGGTTTTTTACTGAAAACGCACCTAAGAGAAGGCTGCAGTGGCCATTGCTGTACTTCCATGAATTGCTAGCACTGGGAGCCAGGAGCTGTTCATATCCATCTTGTTCAAGCTGGTTATCTCTGGGGCAGATTCAGTGACCTTATGCAATAACTAAGTCATGAGGGACACGAGCATATCCTCAATTCAACAGAAAGTCTCTTGTATCTGCTGTTACTCCTCTGGTCAAGTTCTTGGCTGAACTGAGGAAGTGCTTTTCTTCAGAAGATCCTGGGGGACTAGCTTTTGATCTAGACCTCAGGGCACCTCTTGTGCTCTGCAAAACTTGGCAGCATCCATGTGGTGAAAATCTCCCTCCCTGCATCTTTCTAACTCATCTCTCTGTAGGAGCCATCTGCCTGTCTAATCCTCCCAGGGCTAAAGGATGGCTGTGCTGAAGAGTTTGACTATCCAAATAAAGTCTTCGAGTGATGGAGCCAGTGATGCAATGATTGCTGGTGCATGGTGAGCTCTGTGCAGCCTGGCTACAGTTGCTTCCTTGCTTTCCTTCCACCACTCAAATCTGCAGTGTAATTTTTAAAACTAACATCCCAGATGACCAAAATCTTATGGTTCTAATGCAAATATTGACCACATTTCCTCTGAAAAATGTTTGGAGGAAGGAGGGAGGAATAGCTCAGAGGAACTACATTGTCGTATGTACAAAGCTAAATCCACATTGAGTAGGACAAAGACGAATTTCCATACTCAGAATGTGTAATAGCATAGCAAGTACAGTGTGCATGCTTGGTAGGGAAATTATAACACTCTGAGCCTGTCATAACAAAAATGTTGAGGGCACAAATCAGATTTATGTATTTGAAAAAGTGGGCTTACATATGATTCTTGTTCATTTAGATAAATCAGCTAATATATTAATGCATTAGCTTAATACATGATGGAGACAATAGCCTTGTTTCCTCAAATATACACATACAGAGAAAAATAAAGATTCAGAAGCAATTCCTTCAGTAAATAGGGGGATTATTCACAAATCCAATAAAAATTTGCAGTTTTTACTTCCCCTCCTATAGTCTTTTATGGTTTGAAAGCGTCTGAAATGCTGCTATTTCCTGATTAGATACCTTTCTTAAAATTCCCTGCCAGTCATTTTCCTTTTCATTTTTTTTCAGTTTCTTTTCTGTTTCGTCAGTAATAAAAGCTATTGAATAGTTCTTTAGTGTGTGACTGCAGAGTCAGCAGAAAATAACTGTCCAGACTGCAGAAGAGGACTTATTTAACCTGGTCTTTAGATTATGGTGAATAAATGAGAAGGAGAAATGTGTTTCTGGGTGTTTTCAGCCTTCAGCAATTCAATGACCATGCCCTTTTCAACCTCAGCTAACTGAAACATACACTCCTAATGAAGTTCTGCCATTCAATTATTTTCATGTTTTCATGGGTTAGGTTTTTTTTTTTAGATCACCTTCATTGCCCACACAGACAGCCCCTCAGTAGCTTTGTTAGTCTGTCCCTTTTCTGCTAAGGACATCCCATCACCTTTAGTGTTGGGATACCTGCAGATTTCTTTGAGAAAGCAGTTGCAAGATGGAAAGTGTGGCTGAACCGTCCTGTTCTGTGGAAAGCAAGCTGTGAAGCCCTTGTCAAAGTTGGTTGAGTCATTTTTACCTGGAGCAATATTTTAATGAAGTGATTTGGCCAGGACTGGAGGATTTTCATCCATCCTGTAAGGAGGATGGTGTATTCTGAGTGACTGCTTGTCCTCTCACAGCAGTTTGGAAGGGACCTGAAAAGTTTCATGTGATGTGACAGAGCAGTGCAAATAGGAAACTAATTAGGTGTAGGCACGTAGTGGGGCAAAGCAGTTCCTAGAGACTGTGTCAGTAAAGTGTCATAGAGCTTGGTGTGCAGAGGAGAGAGACAAGGAGATGAGTTCAAGCATCAAGGTGAGTCCTTGGAAGCCCAACCCCACTGAGAAGTCTCAGAGGAGGGTGAGCCTCACAGTCTGAGCATCTCTGACAACATTTTCCAGGAGGGTATTAGCAAGCTTAAAAAAGAGAAGAAAGTATTCTTCACATAATATGTGATGGCTATAAAGGATACCACAGATTGCTGGAGATCTAGGGCTGTGGGCAGTGCTCTTAAACTTTTCACCAGTATAACCAGTACTGATCCCTGTGAGCAACAAAACAGTCATCTAGATGGACCCCTGGCACAAGGCAACCTGTGTTCAAGAGGGTCTAGGAGCAGTGGGGTAGAAAAGGTCTTTGGAAGACCTGAGCATTTACCAAATCATGGTGAAAAGTCATCGCTCTCCTCCCTTAGCTACTGAACTCTCTTTCCTATCTCCTCCTGTTTCATACAATCTTTTCTCTTGATGTCACATGTGCTGGGGGCATTACCCTAGAGGCCTGGGAAACAACGGGGCAAACTTTTTGGGCGGAGCTGGATTTTTCAACTGGCTCCAGGTCTGGAGGCAATGGGCGGAAAATTAAGCACAGGAGGTTCTGCCTGAACACCAGGAAATGTTATTTTACTGTGAGGGTGGCTGAGCACAGGCACAGGTTGCCCAGGGAGGTTGTGGAGTTTCCCTCCTTGGAGGGATTTCCTCCCTCTTTGATT
Organism: Platysteira castanea; assembly: GCA_013397175.1. Lineage (NCBI taxonomy): Eukaryota > Metazoa > Chordata > Aves > Passeriformes > Platysteira > Platysteira castanea. Next base: position 324,915 of record VYXC01004869.1, read on the forward strand.
CCTGGCATCCCTGGTATGTTTTAGTGGTCTCTGCAGATGTCTCTCGAGATGGTTTGGAAGACTCAGCTGAAGTGTCTTCCTGGCTCTGGAAGCTATGGGACCACAGAGTAGAATAAAGCTATCCAATATCTTTAGATGTCTTTAAAGTGCAAATGCAAATAAGTTGCCAAGATTAGACCCAGCAAAAGAAGTGCAGCAGCAGGGCAACCTGCTACAATAAGCTAGTGCATAAATATTCTAGCAGAAAGGTTCAGAGCCATCTGCAAAGACCACTAAAATTTACCAGGGAAGCCAGAAATCAAAAAGAGAGGTAATAATCAGTCTTCAGTATCTCGGGAGCATACGGGCTTCTTTCCGCATTATGCTACGTGAATGTCTTTTGTATTGCAGTATCAGCCTTTGGGTGATTAAAAAAAGAGGGAAGCACAGCAGTTTTAATAAAGCACTCAGATATAGACTGGAGCTATTAACTTGCTGGAAGTCTTGGTTGTTTTGAAGGAACAATCTGGTTGCCATTAGAAAAACAATAATTAAAAAAATCTCCTGCCCCCCAAAATTTTGCATGCTTACATTTGTGTTAATATTTTCCTTTGTAAGAAGTAGGAGGAAAGTGACAGGAAGGACACTTCGATAGGAAGGCTAGAGAAGACTTGGGTATGAGAAAGTGGGTGTGGAAGAGATTCGTTATGTCATGCAAAACCTATCACCTCCATGTCCAGATTCCTCTCTGTCCAACTCAATACCACAGTAATAAATCTGCACTCCTGGCTGATGTCTGCATCCAGGACGTGTTATCAGTCACTGCTGACAAGGACTATTAGTCACTATTGCCAGTATAGAAATTTAGTCTGAACAGACTGGATGGGAGAGAAACCAGTTTCTTTGTGCTAAGAAATGTCTGCTGCCAGGGATGTGTGATCTAGAAGTTAGTGCAGCTGCCTGTTTCCCAACGCTGTTTGTGCAGCATTCCCATTTCTTGGACAATACTCGCTGTTCTAATGAGTACTGTGTTCCTTTGTGCACTGATTCCATTGGTGTGCACCAGCCCTCCTCCCAGACACTCCAGAAGCTCTGAGATGATCCTGCAATCATCGGTAATAAAAATGTTGTCACTTAATTTGCACTCTCATTTCAGAGCGAGGAGATAACATTCCTGATGATCTGCGTTTAAAGGGAGCACATTTGTTGCTCTTACTCAGTGAGAAGGGAGGGAGATTATCTTGTTCAATTTGGAAACTGCACTGTTAATTAAAAGGTCTCCAGAAACCATCTGTGAGTTTTTATTACAACTTGAGATTTGTTCCCACTTGTTCACGTAGTTGGGGGGGGAGCAGGGTTGAGAGCTTGTAATTGTTTCCCTTTTGTGTGTAGATCCCTGTGATCACATACACAACAAATGTTATTAAGGGCAGTAGTGTTGTCTCCCTGCCTTTCCTCTGACAGGTTCCCCCAGTCACCCAAGTTCTCTGTATGGGTATTGCCTCTCATTTTGTATCTGACATTTTTGCTACTGTGAGTTTTTTCAGTAGAATTCCTCCAGACGTGCTGTCATGGATTGTTCCAAGCCACAGTCCAACAGGACAGAAGGTGCCTGAGTTAGCTTCAGCAGTGAAATTAGACAGTAGAAGGCATTATTGAAAGTGGATCTTTTGTCCAATAAATCCTCCTTTATGACTCAGAGATTGGAAAGAATTCAGAGAAGGGCAACAGAAACAATTCTAGGGCTGAGGGTTGAGTTAGAGGGGATATGTTAAGAGAGGGAAAGGTATTGGGATTTGTTAAGGGAGAAAATTGAGCATGTAATGGGCTGTACTGGCTAAGAATGGGGATGTTTTCAGGAAACCAGAAATTAACATAAAATGAACACTGCAAATTACATAGGAAGTTCCAGCCTGGCTATGGAAGTGCACTAGTTCAGTTCCTTTAGCAGGAAAATGGAGCTTTCCAGGTGTGTAGTGAACATAAATACAGGTATGTGATGGAAATCACTGTCCTTGCACTGCTAGAGATGTGTCCCTTTGACCTGGCCCATAACCAAGGGTGGGAAGACAGGTTAGTAGTACTCTCTCTTTTGATGCCCTTGTAAAAGGGACATTTTTGCTGTGACAGAAGAAAAAGCCCTCTCATTTGCAAAGGACAACAAGTAATTTGGAAGCTGGAGAAAGCTTTTATTTTCCACTGAGTGTGTGTTAATTAATTGTCTGTCTCACAAATTAACTATTAGTAGAAGGTGCATAAGTGAAATGCCCTGAAGCTTCTTAAGCGTCTTCTCTGGAAAAAGAAGTTGGGATCTCCTGTGAAGTCCAGTCACAGATCTGAGAAGAGCCTGCAGCAATCCTGCAAGAAGGATGCTGGCAGCATTTCCATCTAGCTCCATTCTCTGATCTCTTGGCAGGTTTTCATTTCAGCAATGACAGTATTCTTTTAACCCAGCTTTTGTACCTGTTGGGTTTTCCTGGAAGCACCTCCTGTGGTTTGTGCTGCATATATTCTAGTCTGCTGGATTTTGGATTAATTGTGGATGTCTAAGATAGGTGCATCTGATCTTAAAATCTGCTAGTGAAAGGAGCTTCTAGACTTCTGGCTCTTAGGCGATGTTTGTTTTCCCAGCTCATTAGAGGAAGAGTGTGTGCTGTATTCCTGACTTTTGACTCGGGCTCCATTGTGGGAAGGAGGGGCATGTGGTTGTTTTCATTTTGCTCTGTTCGTAGCTGAAGGTCATGAGCATCTGCTTGTGCCCGCTCTGGGTACAGGCTCTGTGGTCTCCATTTATTAGGGGCTTTAACTCTTCCCCTCAGTTGCTGCCTGTTACTTGCCTCCTGTGCCTGTTCTTTTCTTGGGAAAGCATCATGGTGCTTGAGGCAGCAGCTACTGCTCTGCGAACACCCCCTGCTCCTCCTGCTTCCCTTTGGGGGACAGGGCTTCTCTGTTTAGGGCACATGGGAACCTGAAAAATGCAGCAGGGATGTGCATAAGGATTTGTCCCGGCCTGTCAGCAGCCCATCAGCACAAATGTAGCAGTGTTTCAGGCTGATGCTTCAGCACCTCCTTTCTTCATCTCCCTGGGAAGGCAGAACGGACAAGCCCAGCTCTATTTTCACCAGGGGAAAGTGAGAATTACTCACCACAGCTCTGGGCAAGGCAGTCTGAATTTCTGTCAGCGTGATGGGAGTGGGCTGCACAGAACACTGGGGGAGAAGGGAACGCTGGACTGCTTTGCTCCAGCATCAGTGGCCATGCCATGGAGCAGGAATCCTTGCCCAGAGCCTCAGAGCAGATTTCCAGCAGCAGGAACACACGGGGGTTTCTGTCACGGGGTGGATACCTCTCCCTCTGCTCCTGGCAGCACTGTTTTTTTCCCAGTTTTAGCAGCCAAAGGTACCGGTAACACTTCTGCATACAGAACCTTGCTAGGGCATAACAGCTTGCATGATTTAATTATTTTAATTGGAATTAACTGGGAAAATAATTCCCTCTTTCAGCAGGAATAAGCAGGATACAGCCTGTCAGAATTTTTTCAAATGAGCTCTGCTGAAGGCAGAGGTGCAGAGATATGTAGTCAGCCTGCTGTAATGAGATTTGGCTGTAATTTTGAGAGGAAATTATTCTAGGTTAAACTCAATCACACAAAAAAAAGTGTTTCGTTGTATTAAGGTATTATTTGAGACCCACAAATCTCAGTCACATTATTGGTGAGATAAAAACTATCAGAAATTATGTCATTTTGAAAGATTTTCATTTTCCAAATAGATGTTGGAGAACAAATACTGCTCGTAATGCTGGGTGCAGATATAGTAGGATGTGATAATTCATGGATTTCTTTCCCAAATACTTATTAAACTAAGAAAAAGCAGTGCAGATTTGCAAAATATTGAGATTATTATAGAAATCTTAGAAGTAGAAAGCGACCTTCAGCTGAGAGACCATGAGTTGTTTCAGTTTAAATTAGACGGAAGGCTAAACGTTCAACTGTAACTAAGATTTATTATTTCATAAAAGTGAAGGAAACTAGTTATAGAGGCAAACTAGGCTGTAAAGCTCCGGACTTGAATACAAAAGTGGCTGGAATGAGGTTTTTTTCTTTGTTAGAGAGGTAAAAAGATGTAGAATTAATATACCAGACCTAGGAAAATTCTGGTAGGGAGGGAAGAACATTTAGTCTAAGAGATTTAAAAAAAAAAAAAGCAACAACCACCCCTAATACTACTACTACTACTACTACTAAAAATAAACCCAAAAAAGAAAACTACAGACAAAGGTAAAAAATGGGATATTTGGATATTTGGAGGCAGGAAGCCCACAAAAATGCAAAGTGGGATTCAGTGAGGAAAGACACTGCTCTTTGGTCAGAAAGCATAGAGGAGAAATGAGAATTACCAATATGGAGAGGAGTGAGATGACCATGAAAAAAAGAGTGAGAGAAAAAAGAATGAAGAAAGGAAAACAATTAGTGGAGTGCTGTTTAGCCACTAATATGTGAACAGAAGGAATGGTGCTCTTCATCACTTCATCTGTTGCCAGAGAGGATGGAGAAAGTGAGTGTTTAGGAAGCAGAATGAAGCAATTGCATCTAAGTAGGAAACAGTGCCCCAGAGTGCTGAAGGATATGACATCCCAAATCATGAGCCTTTTGACACACACACATCTGCTCATTTTATGAAGACTACATGGAAAAGTCCTTCATACTGGGGAATATGGGAAATTTTGTTTAAAAATTAGCAAAATAAACAGTATGGACATGCAGAGGCTCATCCTTTTGGCTTCATTGTAATCCAGAAAGGGAAGAATCATTTCAAACGATGAAGATAATGAGATAAAATGTAACCTGAGTTTAATAAAGGTAGAATCTGCAGATTATTCTGTTACTGGTCTCCTAGACAGGGGGAATGCAGTAAATCTGATTTGTCAGGATTTCAGTGAGCGTTTGGTGTCATGCCACACATGTTACTAGTGCAGTTGGGAAGGGCAGGATTAGCAGAAGAAAGGACTGCAAAGGGAGGGAGGATCCCTGCAACAGAGCTGATGACAGGTTGTGCTGCAGGGTGAGCCTGTCCTGGCTGCAAAGCTGCTGAAGTTTAACTGAGGGAAGCACATGGAAAGCCAGGTCTGGGAGATGCTGTCACTGCAGTTTGCAACTGGAGCATTGTGTAGGAAACACCAGAGTAATTCTGGGGCGCTGGAGTTGGTGAAGCATCAGTGACCCAAGAAGTTGTAGTGTTATGTAAATATTAAAGAATTTGGCCTAGTAATAAGAATTTGCAGTCCTAAGTTTGCTATAAACTGTGAAGCAGTAGGGAAATGCAACTCAGAAAATGCCAAATAACCACACAAGTTGTAATAGGCACAGATCAGCCACAGAGAGTTGAGCACATACTGAAATGCTAAAAAAATCACCACAGACACCCAGTCTAATTTGTGTGTGCATTAATTGTCTTAAAAAGGGTTGAGCAGAGCAAGTTCAGAGAAATTTTCATATGGTCTGCTTTCAACTGATTTGCTTAGTCCCCAGCAAAATGGAAGATGAAAATGCATTATAATTACTGTATAAATTACCACCAGAGGGTAAATACTGGCAATGTTTATGCTGAAGGCCAAAGCTGGCACAAGAACAAATGGTCACTGCCTGGGAGTGAATCCAATCCAATAACTTGTTTAAAAGTGAAACTTGATGGACTTGTGAAAGAGATCATGAGGTGTTGCCAGGCATAGGGCAGTGGTGGACTAGGAGGGTACTTCCCCTCTACTAATTTTCCACTGTCTTAGAATAGTCATTTTTTATAGCCAAAAGTCCAGTTATCGGGAGATTGGTTTTTTAAATGGAAGTAATTTATTAATGACATTGAGAGAAGCAAATTATAAATGGCAAAACCCCTGTAAGTATTCCCTTGGAAAATTGCAGAAGTGTTTATAAGTGTGCCTCTGTAGAATGCTGCCTGTGCATTAGAACAGGAAAAAGCAAGGAAATTATAAACTGTGGATCATGGTGCTACCAAAGGCCACTGCAGTGGAAGCCTCTGTAATGGCTGAAGTTGTTTTCCTGTGGTTAAACACAGGGCTAAGGGGCTTTTCCCAGCCATGCCCTGGCTGTCTCCAGGACACACCTGGGTGCCCAGTGAGGGCCCTTTGTATGCATGGCACAACCTTTGCCAGGAGCAATGCCTGATTTTTCCCAAAGCTAAATGTAGTTAATTACCTGCTCATCTCGTTGCATCTTTTGTGGCTCCCTCACTCGGTGAGAAATGCAGATGTTTATGATGTTTTTGTCTCGCTTGTGGTTTGGTGATTAATATTCTGCAAGTTGCTGAGCTTACGGGTACCGATTTCCTGCTCTACTTACTGTACTTAAGTCAGCTTGGTTTGTTTTTCTTCCTCTTGCTAATATCCACCTGGTGAGTTAATTGTGTAGGAAAACAGCCAGTGAAGACAGAAGATGCAGAAAATGTGACATCAAGCTCAGCTGGGAGTATTCTGCAGTTCATTTCTGCGTTGGGAGTGTGTTGGGGGCTGGATGGCAAAGTTTGCTGTGCCAGAGGAAACTGTTTGTGGTGATGTTCCCTTGGTAAAGTCCTGAATTGAGAGCAAGAGTGATGGGCTCTGTCCTGGCTTGATTTTAGGGGTGGGCAAACGATGTGTGGATTCTGGACTTCCTCCCTAGAAGCTTGTGTGAGGGTTCACTGTTATTCTTGAAGGTGAATAGATTTTAATTACAAAGATGTGTTCCTCTCTTCTTCGATATCTGTTGCTGTTCTGTGAATTGATGAGAATTCACACTGCATTACTTCTTTTACCTGACGTGGAAGAACATTTTACAAGACTAGATTAAAACCAAAATCTGGAGGAGAAGCGTATGAGAGTGTTCCCTATTGCTAGGTAGCTCATTACCAGGATAAGGTAGATCCCTGTTTACTGAGAGCATCACGACTTACATCTCCGAGCAGATCCTGTGAAACAGCAGAATTTGGGACGGCTGGACCTGGTACTTTGGTTACACACTTCCACTTTGTGTAAATAAATATCCAGTGGATCACGAGTTTGAACAAGTCCCCGGGACCACCAGGCATAAAGAAGAGTGTATTGGGATGGGGTTTTTCTGGCATCTCCTGGGGAAAGTGCTCCAGTTCATGGAAAGCATCAGTGGTCAGAGTAAGGGAGACAGTGGTCTTCCTTTCCAGCACAGCCCTGCTTACCTACTGGTCTGGTTTCTTGTCCTTAGCAGTCTGTACTAATTCTTCCTTCGTCTTGCCCTCTGAAACTGAATAATCTTAGTAGCTCCTCTTATTGATCCCTGCCCATTCAGTTGCAGCTTGCCTCCTGCCTTCTTCCTTTTTCTATATTTCCTTTTGTCTCTCTGGTTGGTGGTCCAACTTTCTCTTATTTGTATTCAAATTGGCCAGCTCATCCATTTTGTCAGGATCCAGCAGAGAAGATAGATGAAAAGAAATCTCTCTGCTGTCAATTCAGAGCAGTCCTGGCACAGCCTGTAACCATCCAGAGTTGAAATTGCCAGGAATTTGTTCACTGGAATGCATTCAGTTTGGACAGAATCAGTAGGAAATAACAGCTCTTGAACTATAACACATCTCCCCTGTACTCATGTGTGAACTGCTCATTTTCACAGATCATCAGCTTAGCTAAAGCTTGGGTGAATATTCTTTACTCTGAAGGATGAGGATGAGGGATGTTTCTGCAGGAAAACTTCACCAGAATTAACATATTTTTCTTATATTTTTTCCTGTAAATGTCTGAGCTGTCATTGCTGAAAGTTTCCAGGTGAATTCATCTTGAAATAGTTGAAATTATCAGTTTAATGGTTAAAACTTGGCAAAGTTATAAGCGTGTGAAAACAGGGAGTTATCATGGGATTTATCAGACAACCTTAGTAATAGTTTCACCTACAACAGCAAAATTCAGTAATGCAATGTAATTCTGAGGCATCAGCACTGCACGGATGAACACCATTAGATAAATGGGACCTAAGAGAGTGCAAAACACCAGGAGTACCCTGGTACTTAGCACCCTGGATCTATTCTGTACTCAGAAGGGTCTGAGCATAATGGAAAGCAGCTCCCAAGATGCCTGTGCAGCAAAACCCGTGCTATGTGCGGGTAGTCCCCAGCACTGTCACACCTCAGCCTCATCGCCTGGCCCACTCCTCCACCTCCCAGCTCGCATCTGAGCGAAATTTTTGGCAGTGCCAAACTGATGGATCACCATCCCTTTTTCTCAAATGTCCTCCCTGACAGCATAGGCTGTGCCAGCAAATCTAACTGAGAATGCCCAGGATAGCAACTCCAGGCCATTTATTAAGTCCACCTAAGGCTTGCAAGATAGAATTTCTCACTTCTCCCCAGTGTTGATGCCAGGAGTACAAGATATCCATCCCCAACAGGTGTCATCCTGCATACCTATTTCCTCTTCTCGAGTGTAATGAACAGATCAGTCCTGGAGCCTGTATGTCATTTTAGCCTCAATGGCTGGAAGAGGAAGTGTGGGACAAAAGAAGTTTATCCCTCCTAGTCATGTACAACCTACCTTGCTTGGTTCCTTGAGTTGATTGAGTTGCCTTTGTTCTGCCTTGTTAGAGATAACATTGACTTAATATGAGTTTTGGTGTTCCGATAGGATGTGTGTGAAAATGTGGTATTAGAAGAGGGGCAATGGTTGTAGCAAAGGGAAGGGACTTGGTGAATTTTCAGCAGTTGGGGAACTGCCTGAGGCTGCAGGGAGAATGAGGCTCTTCTGCAAGTCCATCTTAAGCTTACAAGCTATAGTAAGGGAGAGCTATGGACACCTCAGTGACGTATCACAAGATACTATGAAAATGCTTTGAGCTTTAAGCCATTCTCTAACTGGTGGAGATCAGGATGAGACCTAATACAGGGTACTTCCCCATTTCCGATTACTGTCTAGAGATCTTGGTCCTGGACTGCTGCCATATTTTCCAAAACATTCTGCAAGGGGGAGATACCATGAGTCATCCTGGTCATGGTGATAAGCCAAGGCTGCACAAACCTGTTGGTAGTGCTTTGCTATGACAGTAGCTTAAGACTTGCTTCTTGCCACAGGGACCCGGCGTTGCAGTGGGATAACATTAGTGGGAAAACCAGAGCTGTTTCCACTTGCTTGCCTCATTAAATGGGCTGAGCTGTGCAGGGCGGTTTGGAGAGTTCAGCTCGGGCTCTCCTTCCGTTGGTCTCCACTTTGGGAACATCGCTGCCAAGACAACCAGACAGCTTCTGCATATGTCTGATAGTTTGGGCAGGCAGTTGTCATGGTTATGAGTGCAGCATAAGGACCAAAATAGAGGTATAGAAAGATGGTGATGGAAGCTGGCACATATCCTGTCTTTTCTGTACATGAGCTGACAGGATGCGGCATGAAGGAACCACCTGTGCCCTGGCTCTCTCCTGCTCCCACAAAGTCAGGAAGGCCATGCATTTGGTCTTCACTGCTGCAGGTGGCAAAAGGAGCAGAGCTGTCTGAAAAAGGCAAAGTGAAGTTTTTCTGGGAGAAAAAATAGACAAGTGAAGATGTTAATTTGTGAGAAAAAGCTCATTTCTTGAGTTTTAGATTGCAGAGTATGAAAAATCTCAGTGTCTGGGAGTGTCAAACCTTCTCTCTCCTTCAGTTACATCCTTTTTCCCTCTTGAAGGGAAGTATCAACCCATAACACTGCCTTTCCTCCTCTAAAACTGATTATCAAATGCTAATTTTTTTAGCAGTATCTTTTTTACTGCTTCTCATCATCACAGAACTCTTCCTTGAGTTTGTCTGTACAAATGCATCAAAACTGAACAGCATGGGGAGTTCCACTGAAGAACAGTGAGCTGCTCCTCCATAGATGTCTGCTTCTGATGGCCAGCTGAGCACAGAGGGGAAGCAGAGTTCTTCCTTGTCTCCTGCTGCAAAGGTCCATCAGACCCCTGGAGAAACCAGCCCAGCCCCTGCAGCTGCACAAGTTTGTGAATCTCAGGCACAAGCCCCTGAGAACTAAAAGGCAGAGCGGTTTGTGTGTGCAGCAGGCAGGTAGGCAGATGAGCGGCCTAAGGTAGGCAAAGAGGTTGCCTAAGTCCATTTTTTCCTCTGGATTTGTGTCGCCCTGTTTTTTCTTAGCCTTCTGATAATTTACGTATTTGGAGTCAGATTTTCACACACTTTCATGTAAACAATAGCCAATGTTTACTTAACTGTATTTTCTGGTTTTCATTCCTTTTGTGATAAGAGAAAGCTTGATGAGCATCCTTTTTGTCCAGTGGGATTGAAGAGGAAGTGACATGTCCTCCAATCCCTTGTGGAATTGAGAAACCTATAAAGTACGAGAAATGTAGAAAAAGTCTCTCTTTTTTCCTCTTTCTGCTAAACCTAGCAGGTGTCAGTTTCCTTTATTGTGTCCTTTACCGACACAGATTTGCAATTGGTCTGGAGGACAAGGGAAGTCAGAAGACACAAAGCAAAAGCATTGGGAGGTGGTGGCGGAGAGCTTTAGTCAAAGATGTTGCAGGGTTTTGGACAGAACCTTGGTCAAACTCTGCAGCCAGGTCCTCATAGGATCCCGAGCAACAGAATTTTGATTGAATTCGGGCTGCCAGCATCAGGTGCTGCATTATCATACCTTATTTTACTGCTTTTCCTCTGCCCTCTTTCTGCCACAGAACCTAAAGCTACCTGGACATCTGTTTATAACACCATGGGATAAAGGGTAAAAGCAGACGGGTTATTCTGAATGCTTTTTAGTCCAGATCTCCCTTTTGAAAGCCTCTTATGGCAGGGTTTTAAATTGGTTTAGGGACAGAGCCTGAATGTGATAAGATGTTAGTTAACACGATGGGATAATCAAGTCACTTTGATTTCTCCCCAGGCAAACCTCTCTGCAGTCTATTAAAATGAAATATGATGCCACTGCTGTTTCCCTCAGCTGTAGTCAAGGAGATATTTGTTTTAATTCAGTACAAGATTGCCCCACAGGCTCCGATTTCTGCTATCCATACTGATGTTTGCAATTTATTGCCCTTTTACAAAAAACACTAAAAGGATGTTGTATTTGCCAGAGTGGCGCTTGAGAACTTTATCTCCGAATCAGTCTGTATAGGATACACTGAAATTGTTCTCTCTGTCGTTAATGTTCTGTGTCATACAATATTAACACAGGTTCCATTCATTTTACAGGCAGCTTTGGGTTTAGTAGGGGACAAAAATAGAATACAACATATTCACGGAATATAATCATATTATCCTGGGTATGATGAAAACAGAGACACCCTCTTGTCTCAGCTTACATAAATGTTCAACATGTTTCTGATCAGCTGGCACTTCAACTGTAAATGACCTGAGAAGGTACAAGTGACCGCACCAGAGATGAAAGTATGGGTTACTGTTGTGTTCCAACCAGCAGGGATGCATTTCATGAGAAGGTGTGTAATTTATGAGGCATGTTGGGACAAAAGATGCTGCAAAAGTGCAAGAGCCTATTTTAAGCTTGCAGTTTAAGCAGGCCCATGAGAACTGAAACTATCTGAAGGTTACAGGCAATGGTGCCATGTGAAGCTGTGCTCAGTGCAAGCCACAGGTCAGAGTAGTGGTGCAGGCAGCTACTTCATCACTTTCATCTAATATATTTTCTAGTTCGCAAATCTGAGTTTCACAGAACTAGACTTTTTCAAAGGGAGAATGACAAATTGATGAGATATTACAATATTTCAATTAGATGAATTGAAACAAAGTTTTCATTTTGACATTGATATGTCATAACATTATGATTTGATTGAAAACGTCCTTTCTGCTTTGACAGATTCCACTTTCGTTTCTCCCCTTCCTGATTTTTTTTTTGACTGCCTAATACATCAATATCTCGCCCTGCTTTGAACTTGAGAACATTCCAGACAGTTCCAGAAGAAACTTTTCCTGACAAGGGTGTTGGTTCAGTCCCACTGTCTTGTGTCTTGATTGTTCAGTACCCACCACCTCTTTTGATCCAAAGAATTATTGCAGCTAAATCTTGTGCAACATTTTATATTTCTTAACGCTGAAGAGATAGGTGAAAGAAAGGTAAAAGCAAATTTTTTGGATGGAAAAATAGCTGCAAACTAATTCAGATCAGATTCCTTTGAGACGTGGCTGAGGATTTATAGTTGGATCTCATTGTACCTCAGTTTGTTTGAGATATTTTAGTGAAGCATTTGAAGCATGAAACTCCTTCATCTTTCCTATCACCTCTTACTCTTGCCTATCTCAAAGGCTTGGCTTATTAGAAAAATACAATAAAAGACTAATTGCAAAGAATGGGAGATTTTAATTACTTCATTTACATATAGAGAATTAGTCTAAAATCAATAATAGGCCGTCAGTAAAGAAAACTAGCTCAATGGGTTTTTTTCTGGGTTTTCATGTCAAGGAAGTGTAAGTTTAAACAATGCAGTTTGGAATACTCGTTGGGATTACTTTCCTCTTCTTCCCTTAGCAACTCATCCTTGTCTATTTCAAGACTTTTTTTTCCCCATGAAAATTCAAGAATAAAGGGAACTTCCAATATTTTCTTTGTACTGGTGGGAAAAAGATAGCCAGTTTTATCTGCAGATCCAGTTGTCAGATGGTATTGGGAAGGGACAGTATTGTGCGCTGAGAGTCTAAAGTCAAGGCTGAGATAAAAACACTGAAAAACAAAAACATATTGACTGTTGTGGAGGAACAATGTCATCCTCCCTAGATACGGCCACTGCTGGTGCTGGGAGAGGCAGACGCATCCTGAAGATTGGCCTCAATAAACTGGTGCCGTTATTCTTCATCACCCTGTGAGCACTACCTGATATGAATTACCAAGCAGAGCATCACTGAAGTGGCACACCATTTACAGAAGTTATTTACTATTTGAAATTACCTTTCTTTACTGCAAAAGCTGTTGCAATAGACTTTTCTCTCTTCAACATGGGACTCCCTCTCCCTCTAGGGTTAAACCAAGAGGCAGAGTGAAGTGCTGTCCCAGCACCAGGACACTTGACATGTCCTGGCGTGGTTGGCTGGCCATGCCTTTGGCACACAGCAGGTGTTGGCAAGGGTCTACACCACCTCATCAGTCCCTCTTGCTGAGCCTGGAGGGCAGCCAGCTCCCCTCCCTGCCTTGGGGCAGGATAAACTGTTGTTTGGGTCCTGTGTCTCTTTGCATATGTGTGTAATGCCATACATGCTAATACTGCCCAAATAACAAGAGATCCCTGTAATTTTCATAGAGGTCTCAGGAGATGTTTTACTGCTGCTAGAAGTCCCCATAATTAGTGCCAGTGATTGATCCTTTGGGATGGGACGTGTGTTTGTTCCCTTGCATTACGATCTTAGCAGTCTCTCTGGGTGCTCTATTCCTTCTCATCCACTGCTAGCCAAGAATCCCAGTTATCCATTAAAACTACTTTCCTATTTAAAATACAAGATTAAAAAGAAGTCATGAAGAGCCTAGAACTCCCACTTGGTGAAAATGAGAGTTATATAAAACATACAAGTGAATGGACAAAATGGAAGAGAAAAAAGCTTCAATGACCTCAAGTGGGTAAAAGGAGTTACTTTGGATGATCAGTGATTCAGTTCTCTTCCTGAGGCTTGATCTAGCCTTTGGATTTAGAGTCTCCTTGTTTGAGGACATGTTCAGAGCACAAGGAGTGTATCAAACTGTCATGGACTTTTGGATGAAGAGGTGTGAGGAGCTTGTTTAACTTAATATATAGGAAGAATCTTACCCCAAATGGTCTTAGTAAGGACCCACTATCTGTCCTGGTTATGTCTCTGCTCCGTGCTGGACCTGACTCCACTTGCCCTTCACACCATCTCTGTCTCCCAGCACAATGGGGTGGGGGCCTCCTGTGGAACTACTGTGGCTTTGGCACTGTGGTCCAGATGGGAAGGACCTTCCTGCTTCTCCCTTCAATGTGAGCTTCATTTGCACTTCTGAGAGATGGAAATTCACATTTCGGCATAAAACCCTTCAACACCCCCCAAAACTGGAGTAGCTGGCTTGCACGCATCCATCTGTATTCAGTTCATGCTCCTGGATTTGAAATATAAGGGGGAAGGGAGTGGACCGGAGTGAAATCCGAGTTCTTGGAGAATGTAAAGGCTGTTTAAAGAGTTGCTATTCCATTATAGTGATAATGATCTAGTCTAAACTGAGAGAGAGACTGTGGTTCTGCAGAGCTGCTAATATACAGAGTTTGTATAGTCCTCCTTTGTAGTATGTGAATGTGGACTCCCCATGTGCTGAACCCCCAGATTTCTGCAGCACTTTGGCCCAGCTGTGTAGCACCTGATTTTGCAGGTCTCTCTTGCAGCCACCACTAAAATTCTGGCAATCTGACAATGTTGTTTTAGATTCATCACGCATTGCAGGAACATTTTCCAGTCGTGATACACTCTGGCTAGTTTTAAATTGTCCAAGCTTAAAGGCATAAAGAAAAGAAAAACTTCTTAAACACAAAGGTATTTATTTAGTTGTATGTCAAGAAGAATAATTTTTCATCCTGCAATTTCCCCTGATACATACATAATAAAGATCAGCAAAACAGAATAGTATCTCTTTTCATGGGTGCTAAGGCTGATTCATCACTGACATGAACGTTGTTCCCCTTCCTGCCCAGGAAAGAGATAGCTCAGCCTTTGATCTTTGGAGTGACTGGGGATGGAAAAGCCCTCAGAAGTCGATAATCTCTCTTATTTTTAGCCCTATCTGCATTGTGAGAAGGGTCCTGCAGACTCTTCTATATCAGGCTGCCTGTTAAGCTTGATTGAAGGTCATGATTTCTGTCCCACTTCTCCTAGAGGCCTTTCTGCTCTGTGGTGGATCTACACCTATTTGCACCTAGGTGTTGGTGTTCCCTGCCAGGGTGAAACTTGGCATGTGCGAAGTCTTCAAGAATGATAGCCACGAATGTAAGAAAAGTCAGCTGGTTCCCCTTGTGATCTGACCTGGCCTACAACTCCTGTGGTCGATGGAGGCTGTGGATTACCCACTGACCACCACAGTGGTTTAACTGGGCAGAAATTAGTAAGAGACCTCAAGAAGGAGTGTGTCTCAGAGTGGGGAATACAGACATAAGGTGCTTTGATCTCACCTCTGATGAGGCATCAAAGTGTCCTAGGAACAAATGGTGGGGAAGGGTATACACCATGTTCTTCATGTCTGCTTTTCATGATTACAAGTAACTATGTCATTGGCTTTTATTAGATATAGATTCGCAGAATATCCACTCAGAGTCCCACAAAATGTTTCTGTGGAAGATCAAACTTAAAGGACATAATAGGAGATGCCAAAGGCCACAATAACAGTGTTAATTTTATGACTACAGAGGATAGAAATGAGACATCACGTTCAAACTTTGCATAAAGAAACAATATTTTTATATAAATGCAAACCAAAGCTCAGAACACTTTGACTGAATATTATTTAGTGGCTCTTGTTCTCTCCCAACAGGATGTTCCAAACACAGACAGATCCTTTATCCAGAAAAATACATCCGCCTCTTCTGTTCATAAAATATACAATTCCTCAGTCATCATTCACATGCGTACTATTATATTGGTTTCCTTGTCTGTAGCTGATGAAAATGGTTCCATTCAGGCTGTATTTGAGAGGAGAAACAAGGACAGGCATATGCAAGCAAACAGAACTGAGCTCATATAGCGAGCTATAAACCACACTAATGCCCAGAATTTTGTAGAAGTACAGCTCAGCTATGGGTATGTAGACCAACATGATACCAACAGTTTAGTTAATTAAACCAATGACAGCCTCCTGTTGTTACAATATTTATTAATCCCTAATAATAGCTGAATATATCCTAATACCTGAATATATCCAGACACTGCAAACAATTTTATGAATTGTGAATAATTAACTCTCAACCAGCCCTATATTGCTGAAGGGAAATGGTTACTTCATCTATTCTATATCACATATGTTCTGAGTCCTGGTCTTCCTGAGTGTCAGTGAGCAGGTAACCATTCCTTATTTGCTGGCAACAGCTTTATGATAGAACATGAAAGCATAAGTAAAGCTGTGAAAAGCCTCTTAATAGGTACTGCCACCAGCTGTTTGCTAAGTGGAAAAAAAAAATAAGGAAAAGTAACCAAAAATCTCACCTCAGTTAACAGTCTGTGTTGAAGAGGAGCTGTGTGATACATGAGGACAATCCTTTGGGACTGATGTCCAGTTACTCTTGTGGTCAGAACTGTTTTTGTCTCCCATTTTTCTCTTCCCGTCTTCCAGGCAGTAGGTCAACTTAGGTCTTTGCCCAGAGCATCTCCACAGCCTCCTCCCTGTGTGGGGTCCTCCTGCCCATCATGGAGCTGATTTCCTGACTTCAAATAGCAAAGTGATAAGGGGTGGCTGGAAAATCGTTCTGTTCCATGGAGCTCTTGGTGTCACATGAGCATGAAAGTTTGGGAACAATCTGGGGACAGCTGATGAGATTGAGGTGCCCAGTCTCTGCTAGAGCACCCAAACCTGGGGAGGACATGGAGGCCCAGACCCACGCCACAGACATCCCACTGGAACCCTGTGCAATGCACAGATATTTTCATTTTAATGAAGCACTTCTCGATGGTAGAAGTTTCTTTTAAGCTTTGGAATTTTTTTCTAGGCAATGCTATGCTTTTCTTGTTTATCATTCTTTAGCTCCACCAAAGAAGAGTTTGAGAACATGAGGTGTGAATGTACTGTGGAGGTCCCCAAGTCAGATACAAACCTCTCCTTTCTCAGGCAGGCAGGGCTGGCTGTAGCTGTGGTGAGGATGGGGACAGGAGGGTGGGTGCACAGTCACAGAGAATGCACTGCAGGCCTTGCCACATGTGACCTCCCACCTTACCAAGTTAATCCATCCCGGCTGTCTCCAACCTGGAGAGCACATCTGAGGACCTGCCCTTGGCCTGTCCTCACCAGCTGATGGAAAGACTGAGAAGGGATGGAGGATCTTCCTTGCAAAGCCCCCATGCAACTCATGGGAGGCCAGAGGGAGAGAGCTGAAGGCGCTGTGAATAAACACAGTGCCCTGCTAGTATGTGTAGGTGTTTTCCAGGGAGGATTTGGGAGGATTTCCCATGGGAGACAACCAGCCACCTGTGCAGGCTGCGATTCTGCAACCCTTCCTATCAGCCCTCAGATGGGAGAAATCTCAGCTAGTTCATTTGATGTTTGGATCAAATGAGGCTACATTTAATAAAGCAGATTCAGGGAGTGTTGCAGGCCCCCTTCTGCTGCTACTGCCTGTGGGTTTGTTGTCAAGGTTGTTTAACAACCTTGACAAATGTTCTTAATAAGTGACAGGCTGCCTTGGCAGGGTTTCCATGCACATCAAACGTGCTGCTCGAGGTTAATCCAGCAGTCCCACTCCTGCTTGGGAGAGACTCTCAGACACATCCTCATGTGTTGCAGGATCAGGGCTGCCTTGCAGCGGGAATATCCACATGGAGCCGTGTCACGGTCCCATGGACACAAATGGCAGGGTCTGATGGAGTGGTAACATTTCTTCACTTTTCTTTTTGTTTTTTGCCCTTGCAGCTGCGACATGTCAGGGCAGACGTGCCACTGTCATTTTCCATCTTTGGTCAGTGTGTGACATTTTTATGATGGCCCTTTATAGGCCACATTATCTTCCCTTCTATTACATAAAAATCTATTACCTTTTTATGTATCAGTTCAATGTCCTGTTCCACAATGAACTGCTTTGTGGTAGGACATGGAGGTTTAAAAATGCTGTGGCTGTGGATTTGGCTTCCCTAGGAGGTGAATTGATTCAGTGATTTTTTATTTAATCCAACCTTTAAATTTTGAGGCTACAGAGGAAATTTTCATCAAGGCAAGTTACGCCTTTAATGCCTTGGTGGGAGCACTTATATGCTCTCTGAAGCAGCTTGTGCTGCTCTGAGAGGGGATGTTTTATTGGAAACCCCCAGGTCATATCTGACGTGGCAACTCCTATGTATAGTAAAAGAACCTCCATGCCAAAAATATAATCTGTGTCTGGACTTGTCTCTATCCAATACAGATATTAACTGGGACTCCCTGACAGCAAATAAAAATGGGGAAATACAGTCTGAAGAAGTCCTTGATGATTTTGACAATTTTTGCCCTTTCGGACATCAAAAGGATTTTCTGATCTGTCAGGATCAATACTGAGCTGAGCTCTGCACAACTGGTTGCACCATCTTTCATTAGCACAGTGCCCAGAGGAAGTGATTTGAAATGATCATGTCACTAGATTTTTGAAATTATTTTTCCCTTCCTCCCTTCCCCTTGATTCAGTAATCAATATCCTCTTGGTCTCAGCAGAGCCCAAATATTAGTTGCAGATAATGATAAAAATCATCAAAAGCTGAAAGAGCGTGCTTTTCCTTCTGTTCCGCTCAGTCAGTGCCTAGCCCAGCTGAAGGCTGAGACTGGTGGAGGATGAGAAGCAGGATCCCTGCTCTCCTTTCTGACTGCAGGGCCCTCAGGTTGCAGCTCTGCCATCTTAGGTTTATTGGTGTAATTAATCTACTGCTTAAGTCTGCAAGACTTTTGTTGAACAGAGACATAGTAATATGTATTTGCCTGTGCAAATACATGTTTTCATGCACTTGAAAAGGGAAATTTTTAGTGGCTGAAGTTGGTTTGATCAATTAATTGGAATTACAGCCCTTGTGACTAGTAGGTAGCTCACTGAGTGAGTGCCTATGTAGCACATGTGAGTATCTGTATGTGTTTCCTGACTTCCACAGAGCCTGTCCACTTGTATGCCAGTGATCGTTCCTATTTCAATCTCAAAATGAGGATTTAGCAGCCGTGGCAGAGCAGCAGTGATGATTCCTGTTACTGAGAATTAAATTACTTTCCAGAAAAAGCTGTGGTGAAATGGTCCCCAGCACCCTGTGAGGCAGTGGCATGCATAATTAAAAACCAAACTACTCGTATCAAGTAAATGAACAGAGCATGTCTTGTCAGCTTCCTCTTTTGTCTTTTTATTTTTTGTTACTGTATATCAATCCTTGCTTTGGAGTTCACAAAACTCAGTCCTTTGTGATGCTTCTCTCTTCATTAGTATGGCAAACACAGCAGGAATCAGCTTTCTTGTGTTAGTAAGAAACAAAACCACAGCAACTACCAGACTGGGTCAACTCCTAGTATTCCCATCTCATCTTGTAGCTTGTCCATTCAGAGTAAACAAAAAAAAATACTCTCCAGCAGATAGGATTGAGGTAATCTGCCAACCCTACCCTTTTGTGTGTTGTTGGATAATTTTGCTCTCTGTGGCGTTCCCTGGCCCAGTTTCTCCAGCTGTTTGCACTGGATGGATGGCAGCTTACTCCCAGGCTGTTTTCTGGAGTCAACAATCTGATTCCCCTGAGTTTGTTGGGATGGTGACAGCTCTTCAGGAGCCGGAACAGAGGAAAGAGCAAGACACTTGTGGTTTCTTCCAATCTTTGTGCAGTCCTCCAAAATTATCCTGGCAGGTCTTGTACCCTCTTACATGCTGCTGATACATAACCCAGGGCAGGCAGTGCTTGATCCTATGCTCTAAAACTGTCACCACTGGGCTTCACCAGGACACTCTGGTTATTTCAATGACCTTGACCTGAAGAAACACACAGCTAATTGTGATGATGTGACAGAGCCACAGGAGCACCTTGTGCAGCTCAGGCGAGGGGGCCAGGGGCTCTGCAGGCTCAGCAGCCCGACTTTGCTGCAGCAGTTTGGACATGAGTCCACCTACAGACCTGGATGGACTGGATAAAGGAGCGTGCTGCCTGTTGCAAGGGCTCAACACTCACCCAGGTTCCTCTTACACAGCTTGCAAGAACACGGTCTCTCTGCTGTCTCCAGTCCTTCTGCTTGCCACCTGTGCCTTCAGCCCTGGAAAAGGTGAAACTTGAGCCAAGGAGAGAGAAAAATGCAAATAGAGGAATCTTAGGTGATGGGTGGGGAAGAATCCAAACTTCTCGTCAGTCCAACATGTCCCCTAAAATTGCTCAGAATCTCATAGAAATTTTTCTTATCCTGAAAATCAATAGAAGCTAATTAAGTAGAGGTTAGAAAGGGTCCTTGCTGATAAGCCAGATAGGCTCTTGGCTCCTTCCATTTACCTGTCAGACTCATTAACAAAATCTGAACCGTTTCCAGGGACCTGCTTGCTGCTTCCCCTCGGGGCTTGCCCTTCCTCGCAGCTCTCATAGCCCACCCCTGTCAAACAGAGCACTTTGAGCAAATCACTTAGCTAGGCAGCTTTCAAACACTCTCAAAGGAGAGCTGAATTGGGAAGATTTAACTGAAGATGGGTTAGAAAAAAACAAGAGAAGCAAGGACACAGAGGGGCTGTTCCGAGGGGAAATAGTTATTAAGCAGCTGAAGAACAGAGGGAAAAAAGTGCTGTATAAAGAATTAGCTGCATGAAAGTCCATTCAATTTTTATAGACTTACCCTGATTTTTCCACACTCCAGTTACCATTATTAACTGCCTAAGCCCTTATTTCTGAACAGAAAGGAGTTACATATTTGAAAAGCGTGTAAGTTTGAAAAACACAGGCCTTAGGCTCTCTCAGACCCACTGCCTCTACGCAGTGACTGCTGTCAGGATGCAGGGTGAGGAGCTCTGCTTTCCTCTTCCAGGACTGTGGTCTTGCATTAGTGTAAAGTACGGGAGATGCTACAGCATTTCATTTCAAACCTGCCTTCTGACTTAGAGCAGCTGTCCGACCTAACAGGCCAGAGTGAAGGAATGGGGATGCGATGCACTGGGGTATCAGTAAACCTTGTGAGAACTCTCCACAAGGAACTCCTACCTGGACAAAGGGGCCTGGATTAACTTAATGTAAGGTGGGAGAAGACATAATTAAAGAAGTCACTCTGCATAGCAGTGTGCTGCAGTTAAATGGGGGACAGACTCTGAGGAGTCTTGAGTAGTTTGTGTTGAGTTTGATTTAAGCCAACGTTTTCATTTATGGTGTATAGGATAGGAGACCGTACTCCTAGAAAAAATAAGTGGATTGTGCCAAATTGAGATTCACTTTGAAGGATATAGCCTGAATTAAAGTATCATCTTGATACATTGGAGAAGTACTCAAAATCAATAGAGCGGAATTCAGTAAAGACAAGTTTCTTATGAGTTATGCTCTTGAAAGAAGACTTAAGTGCACAGATAGATTATGAAAAATACGGAAGACATCAACACTGCAGGAAAGAATCAGGAACTTACAGCAGACCGCAAATTGAACATGAGTCAAGATTGCTTGGGAATCTTTTTATAAAAGAAGCACTTTTCAGTCTGGCTCTGAATGGATGTGATTGGGGAGGAAGGGTTGTTACTCTGCTCCTTAGGTGAAGGACTGGAGCCAGTTCTGGGTACTTCACCTAAGAAAGTGACAGGAAAACTTGAGGAAAAAAGAAGAAGGCTAGGAGGAAAAAAAGAGATAGGAGGAAAACAAAATTGTTTAGAGGCAAAAAATACGAAATATTGGGATGATGGAGTGCATTTACTTTGTTTTTTTCTTAGAAGAGAGAAGGTGAAGTATGCCACAGAGGCATTAAAACCATGTTAGGCGAGTATCTGTAAGGATTGTGTTTGGTATATTTACTGCTACGTCAGAGCAGATAGAAAGATTTGAGGTCTCCAGAGATACTCCTGGCCCTGAAGTCAGTGATTTATATGACAGCAGTATTTCCACATTAAAATGATGCTTGACTGCTTAAGAATCTTCTAAGCAAAGACATTTGGGATCGTATTCCATCCTCATCTTGTGCATCTGCAGTCAGTGAATTAATTTCTATATATACATAGCAGGCTGTAGGCGCAGGCACGTCACTGACCTGGGATGGCAGGCTGTAGGCACTCTGTGTATTTTAATTCTGTTCAATTCCTCTTCTTCCACTTTCTGAGACCTGTTTGATTACCAATGGCATTACAAGTCATTGAGCACTGTTAATAATCCCAGTTAATCACAGCAGCACATTTCCCCTTGAAAGAGTTCAAATGGTGAGCGTGAGCACAGCCAAGTTTAATGCCTCCACTGCAGAGATGATGTGCTCCCAGCCCTCGCTGCAGGGCCATCAGGACCAGGCAAAAAAAGAGCTGCAAATGTTTAGTGCTTCTGCGAGCTGGCTCTCCTGGTGTCTTGTTGGTTTCTCAGATGAGGCTGAAGATTTTCATATAGATTGGGCCAGGATTATAGTTACGATCCAGGTTTGCACACAGAAGTTTGTTTGCTGTGTGTTTTTTGTTGCATTAGAACTCGAGCCTCATCCCACATCCTGTTATTGTTAATGAGCCCTGCGTGTAGAACAGCATAGCCAGTTGTAAGTCTTTAATAGCACTAATAGTTAGAGTACTTACAGATTTTTATGCATCTTCTATTTTGCATCTACATGACAACACAGATTTCCAATAGTATTTGGATGTGGAAAGATGCTTACAGAAGCTTTGTAGGATTTACAGACATACTTATATGACTTAGGTGCCTAATTCCCTTTTGATGCTCAGCTGGAGCTAAGGTGCCAGAGCTGTTTCATATCCTGATCAAGTGAACAAACTACATATTGAAACTGCTAATTATCTACCTTGGGAGATGAGCATCCAAGCATGCACTGTGCTCTGGTACAATCTGGCTGTGACAGTAATTGAAGTATGAAAGACAGAGGATTTTAGGTTTAAAAATGCAAGGCCAAGTTTCCACTTGTGGCCATCCACTGTGATACGACACATACAGATCTGAAGCCATTAAACCTGGGGGTTATTACTGAACTGATGACAAAATTAAAAGAGCCACTTAAAATCAATTAATTTAAATGCAAAAGGCCTCTTACCCTCAAACCTGAAAGCACATCTGGCACAGAAAAGGGCATGAATTGGTTTGAGGCCAAACTTAGAAAGGTTTAACCTGCTCTGCAAAGTAGCTGTGAAGCAAAAGAAACAAAAATGTTATGTAAAAAATGAAATTATTAATATTAATGTAGGTGCTAAGGAGTGACATTTTGATTCCCTAACACCAGTATTAGCATTTTGCTTTTTGTCAGCAAACCTGAATTGATTTTTGGCTCAGTTTTGCCCTTTGAGGTAAATCCATGATAATAAAGTTGTACTTTTATAGCTTACTGAGTGTGCATGCATGCATTGGAAAAAGGTGTCTGTTTTGATGTAAAGTGAGATTCTGTAGAAAAAGTAATGTAGCAGGAAACCTTTTAGTAATAACCATTTCTGTTAGCCACTGGTTTGTATTTTCATGGTGGCTGGATAGCCTGGGGCCAAGAACATGCAGGAAAAAGAAAAGTTCATCTTCCCAAATTTGGATGAAACTCAGGCAGGTGGAGATACCGTGGACAGCAGCTGGAAGGACGAGCAGGATACTCAGACAGGCAGTGCCAGGCTCCATCCCTCAGGAAAAAACAGCTGCAAGGGCTGTGCCTGAGTGTTGCTGTCACAGCACAGAGGTCCCTGGAGTAATTACTTGAGAGCCACAGTTGTGAGAGGTTTTTTGCCCTGCTGTTGAGGTTATTTGCCTCAGTTTAAAGAGCTGCACAGTGAAAATATCATTACTGGTAGAAGATCCTGGAAGAATGAAGATCTTGCAGGGCAGCTGGGCATTCACTGGCTGCTGAGCAGTTGCAGGACCTTTGTGCTGTGATTAGAAGCCGAGTGTGACACTTTTTGTTTTCAGAAACTCCCAATTTAAATTAATCAAGCACCAGAGCACATTCGGGCTGGCAGGACACTCAGGAAATCAGCTGGGAGCCAGGCTGGTATCTCCAGCTCTCATCTTGTTTCATTCTTACTGCCACTGCTTGGTTACTCTTGATTTGAAAAATATTGGTTTAGCAGAAATGGGCTTGTCACCTGTCCAAACAGCTGATCTCTGATCCTCTGAATGTCTAAAGGATTTTCACTAGGCGGAACTGAAGGGTTCATCAATAATATAAAAGCAGCGTTTAAAATACAGAGGAAAGTTTCATCAAGGGATCTTCAAGGTCAAGGGAGATCAGAAAAGTTTTAGCCATCTGTAGGTGGTGTATTTGTCTTCTTTGAAGACACAGAAAATTGCAATTAATATTATATCTGTATTGACAGAACAGCAGGGAAATCCTGCTGCCAGCCACAGCCAGTCACAACCTGTCCTCTCCCTGGTAGAATTAAAAGCCTCCCAAGAATAACCTCTGGTATCTTCATCCAACACCAAAGAGGCTGAAACTTTGCATAGGCACCATCAGACCAAGGTGAACATTCGGAATCCCATGAGGTCCCTGATGGCCCTTCCAAGATGGAGGCAATGCACATCAATGTTTTTTCCAGTCTTCATAACATCAATAAAATATTCAGGGAATATTCTGGCAATGATTCTGGGAATCGTTGCCTTAAATATTGCCTTATGTACAGAAGGGATGACTGACATTGCAAATTCCCTGGAGCATCTGGTCCCTGGTTTCTGTGCCTCCAAGTGACGAGGAGCCAAACACACTGCAATGGATTCCTCGCTGCAGCACCACTTTAGTCCTCTCACTGTATATGAATTTGAACAAAATCAAACCTAGAAAGCACAAACCGTGTAACCCACTGGCACCAAATTGCTGTTTGTGCAGACAGCCTCTTTTAAAAACATGCCTTTCTTCCTGAGCTGTCAGGGCCCCTGCTTTGTCACAGAGCCACCCTGGTGTGACAGGACACGAGGCTGTCTCTCTACCAGCCAAACTCCTTCCTCTGTTGTGTCTTCCAGGCCCTGCCCAAATAATTTTTTTTTTTTGGTGCTAAATGGCTCTATCAGTTTTAATAAAGAGAGGACAGATGGCAAACAAGAATCTGAATGCATTTGCTGGACCCCAAACTGGGTTAAGGGTTTTCTTTCTCTTGCTTTCTCTCAGCAGTGTCAACATTGTCTTTGCTGAGGCCAAGGTCTAGTTTCAGTGTGGTTGTCTTGGGAAGACTGCTGTTTGGATAAGGTGGGGTTTGATAAGCAAAAGTTACTGAAATTCTCTGGTGACCTGCTTTTAAATAGGAGAGATAAATGGAAGGGAGGAGATACCTCTGCTGCCTAGGGTGGTCCAAGCACATTTTTTGTATCTGTTGTTGCATTTTTAGGCTAAAAGCACCATAAACCCAGTAGCTGAGGGAGTGATTATATGACAGCCATTTCCTAGTAAGAAAAAAAAAAATGTTTTTGCTACTCCTTGTGTGCAGATGCTGTGGGGTAGTGTATGCAATTCCACATGGCCAAACCAGAGGGATTATCTTTTAGGGAAAGGAAGGCTTGAGGTTGGTTTGTGTTTCAATTTCTGATTGTCTTCCACTTGTGAGCATGAGACTGCCCAGAGTGCTCTCCCAGCTCTGGGACTGCCATCAGTGCACGCTGCAAAGGAGAATAGCTAGGCCACAGCATATGAGCTCTGCTCTCCTCCTCTTTCCTTTTCTCCTCGTAGCAGCAACAGCTCCTTGCACTGGGGCTGTTCTGTGCAAACCCCTCTCAGTCCTGGTGACAACTCAGGGGCTGAATTTCTGCGTACGGCTGCTCCCAACCATCAATCACTGCGTGCTGCCTGTAACTTCTTCCTTGGAAACAGCTTTTTCATGGAAATTAACCTGTTTGGCCAAGGTTGCTAGCTGTTGCTGTTTGGATTATTTTCAAGAGTGAGTTGACAGCAACAGCAATAAGCTGTCATGTGTTTGGGCAAGAGCCACATCTTTGCACCAGTTCCCAGCTGCTGCAAGGGTTGAAGGCAGGAGATTTGGTAAAGTTGAGGGGTAGACCCAGAGGTTCTTGGCTGCAGAAGTGAGGCAGCAGGACAGGACACTCCTTTTTCACACCAAAATTTCTCCCAGGCGGTAGGAGAGAGGTTTGGCCAATGCTAAGGTTTCATCTAGGGTAGTAGAAATCCCAGGCAAGCAGCAGCTGCACATGTGTAGGCAGCACAATATATACAAATCGGCTTAGGATATTCAAAATACAGTTGAACTCATCGAGCCTTTTTCTGCAGCACCTGTACAGTACTGATGCACTTGGACATGCTGAGTATCTGTGCCTCCTGTGTGTGTTCCTGTTCCCCGTGGGGAAGTGACAGGAATGGATAAACCTTAGCACAGTGTGACAAGCACTGCCACATCCCGCAGGGTAGCCAGGATGGTGTCGCTGCAGGGCCACCCTGCTTGCCAGCAGGGGGATCAGGGCTGTGGAAGATCCCCAGGAGGATCCCTGCTGGATCTCAAAGTGGCTTGAGAAGAGCAGAGCCTGAATATCTGTTTCTGCAGAGGCTCTTTCCCAAGTTCCTGCCATTATTGCTAAGGGGAAGTGATGAGGCCTGTTAATGTACCATGGACTACACATGTGAGAGTAAGGGAGGGATGGGAGACCTCTGTGCCATCTCATGGTGGGCACAAGATGACCTGTTAGCCCAGACTGGGCCAGTTCACAGC
This sequence comes from Platysteira castanea, assembly GCA_013397175.1. NCBI lineage: Eukaryota > Metazoa > Chordata > Aves > Passeriformes > Platysteira > Platysteira castanea. The sequence goes on from VYXC01004869.1 coordinate 351,317, forward strand.
TCCTAGTTCTAGTGTTGTCCTGTGGGAATAGACTGCCAGCCAAGGGGCCTTTATCTGTCATTGCTCTGTGCCATGATTCAGGATTTCAGCAGAGAGAGGGCAATTGATGTGCTGAAATCAGTTGCATGAAACTTGAATTTCGAGTGTGTAGCACTTTAGGATTGCTTGCTGACTGCAGGGCTCAGACTCTCTGTGTGGGGTTGAGAAGCTGACTGAGGCCTTGGTGTTACTTTCTTGCTCCGTCGAGGCAGCAGGATTTCCCAGAGGAGAACAATATGTCTCTTTCTCATTATGCTTGAAAAGACCTATTCCTGTCTCACGTTTCTGTATGTTGGAAATTGCCAAAGAGAAGTTGCTTCTTGCAGTCAGTAGAAGTGGAAATGGAGGGGGAGAGTGTCTAAATGTTTATAGAGCATACTGCCTGTAGCTTGTACCTAAAGGACCCATCAGAGTAGCTGAATTTCTAGATTATCTTGGTTATTGAAAACTGTGTCTCAGAAACAGAAGCTTACTGTGGTGGAATAAAACACTAGGGAATAAAGAAGGAGGAATGGGAAGAGGAAGAAAAATATTTTGAGTTATGAATTACAGGAAAGGGAAGAAGTGTGTATGATGTGTCATTGCCTGTATTGTGAGACCGAAGGAGACAAGTTGTTTGGGATTTTAGAGTAAACTGGCATCCTGAAAAGCATGGGAGAGAGCACATCTCTTTCCCAGTCCAGACTGCCCTAAGAAACACTCTGCAGGGTCATTCCTGAAAGGGCTGTTGTCAGATATGATGAAGATGAAATCCCTGTGCTTCCCTGCTGTCCCCAGTGTATTTCTCCCAAAAGTGCAGTCAGTGCAGTTGTTCTGCATGGCCTGTGAATGTCAGCACATCTCCCCAGTGCTCTGTCCCTGAGTGCACACCTTCAGCTTTCAAATGGCTTCTGGAGCTGAGGGATTGCCTGATACACTTCAGGAATCCCCAGCTTCTCCCTGGTCATCAGATTTGCATCAGCTGGTTTCAGCAATTTCTGAGTATCTGGACACAAATTTGCCTAATCCAACAGTATTCTAGTCACTATCTGCACAGATTTGTCCTTTGTCCCGGCAGTGCAGAGGGGATAAGCTAATACTGGGGGAACTTGCTTCATGAATGATTCATGCTCGGATGGCCCTAATCCTATTCAGTTCAAAATGAACAGCAAGAAATTGAACAATTAGAACTGTAACAGGAAGAGGCCCTTGAATCACTGTGGCCACCCCACCTGTCATCGCTTTCTCTGGTTTCTTCACATGAAGTCAATGCATGTCACAGCACCCCAGCTCAGGACCTTTTGAGGATCCACAGATTTGAGGTATTGTGCTGATGAAGCTGTGAGCTGCATTTGGCTCTGTTTTGGCTTTTGATCACCAGGAGATGCATGTGTCAGAGTGCAGCAGCGAGACTGACAGTGCATTTCATTGTGTTGCCTACAGGGAGAACAGCCCACTGCTTGCAGCACATGGGGTTCAGGAGTTTGCCACATTGATAAAGGGAAGGCATATCAGGCTTTGACAAGTTGTACTGGAGGCTGAACACTGTCAGCTGGAGAGTACATGCTAGCACATATACTGCATGCATAAAAAGCTATTTATCTTTGCAAAGGGGGAAGCTGCTGCTGACGATTGGGAATTCATTTCCATAGACCTTTCAGGGCTTTTTGGTGTGCGTGTGCTTGGCATCACTGTTGAGTGACTTTCACTTTCCCAAACGTTGTGCTACTTCTGCTAGAGACAGGAAAAACATGGGCCACAGCAATGTTGTGCCTCAGTGCCAGGGATCTTGGGCTCAGAAGGTGATGTGGAATGGGGCTTTTGGGCAGTGGATCCTGCTCTGTCTGACAAACCAGTGCCTTCCTGTTCTGTCCTGAATGCAGTAGAGGAAAGCTTTTACAGTGAAAGCTAGGATTCAGAAAATCCAGATCCTGACTCTGACACAGTCTTTTCAAGGATCTTATGCAACTGACCTCGTTTCTCTTAGTCCATTACCTCCACACTATGGTAGGACTTTCTTGTTGGATCCTTGTGTGAGTGTGATAAATAGAAATACTCGGTTGCTCTGCTGGTAGGCACCATTTGTTTACCTAAGGGGACAGACCTCCACCCTTGCTTGTAGCATTATGGATTTCATCCTACTTCTGTGAGCTGCCTGTGTAAATGTGTGTATGGCATGACACAGACAAGTATGACAGTCAGAATTGATTTTGGCAGCTTCTTACCTCCATAAAAGATCAGGCTTCCTTTTGCCATTTCCTCCTAAACACCTTGAAATCTCAACAACGGTGAATTCTCCATGGGCTGAGACCTGATGGGCACTGAGCTGGGCAGCAAAGTGCAATCCTGAAGCTGCTCTTCTAAGCTCAGCCCCACCAGGAATCCTCCATCCTGTAATGTTTCACTGAAGCCTCTCCTGGCTCAGGCCCTTCTTGTCTCTCCTTGGGGATCTGCGTCAGCTCCCACATCCAGCTCTGAACACACAATGCCTGCCACGCTTCTGCTTCTGCCACAGGAGGCCGGGTGCTTTGCCTGAGTACCAGGACACCCTTACTGGATCCAGCAGGCACAAGCTTCCCACTGCCAAGAGTGAGGAAGACCTCTTGGTGCTGGTGCTGGTCGTTGCCAGACTGCCAATCCGGCAGTGGCCAGCAGTGCAGCAGTTCTTTAGTCAGTTTTAATAAGCATGTTTGAAAGAGGCTGCTGGCTGGAGAGGTCTGGAGGCCCGTCACACAGCGTGCCTGTCGTGAGCATATGTCTGGCATCGGGATGAAACCCATGGCTCTGGCTGTGAGGCTGCAGCGCGGAGAAGGTTTTCAGCTGCCCATTAAAAGCAGCTGATGGATCAATGTTGCCAGCAGACACTGTCCCCTGCATCATGACCAGTAATTAGTACATGGGGCTGCGCTGTCCTTTTACAATAATCACTTCTTTCATCGCCCTCTTCAAAGGTGGCTTTGCATACAAGACCAAGAGTGAAACCATAGCTCATTACTTGATTGCATAATTACATTCTGCTACAGTGCAATTTGGTTATGGATGTAATTAAATAGATCAAGGTCAGCAATAAAGCTCAGGACATAAGTAGGGGTGAAAAAAGGCCGAGAACTTTTTTAGTGCAGAATACCACCTTGCTGGCAACTTTAGCAGCTCAGGTCAGTGTTTTTGTGGCCCTGCTGCTAGTCCGTCTGGCCTCACAAGCAAGAGGTATGTGATGCTTTTCAGATGGCTTTTCCCACAGCTGTGAGGCAGCCAGCCATGGACAGGTGGCTGGAGGGGTGCAGGCACTGGGATCGTTTGAAGCCCCTTTGCCTTCCTGGCTGAGCTTTCCCACAGGAGTCCCTCGAGACCCCTGACCCCTGAACCTGATGCCTGTGTCTGTAAGGACTTCGGGTTAGATTTTGGCTGGGAAGCAGAATGTGACAGCTGTTGAAACAGGTATATTTTAAAACAGATTTGTAGTATTTTTTGGATCGTATTATTTCTGGGGGAAAGAAATCAGAGGGTGATAGATGGAGCTTTGTTGAGCACTGTTGTTCTGTAGTAAGGACAGAATCAAACAATTCAGGGAGCCTCTTCCACTCTGCACCCTCTCTGTCTTGCTGCATTGGAGCAGCGACTATACTGCACCCTGGCAGCTGCTTCCTGGACATGGACATTACTTGGTGCACTTTTTTCCCCATTCACAAAATCAGGGAAAGAAGGAACCAAAGGCATTAATGTATGCCAAGACTTGTAATAATAAATGTATGTTCCTCAGAAAGGTAACTGAAAGTAAGTAATGCAACAAAGTTTATGGGAGTTCAGCCCTACAGAACAACCTAGTATTTCTATTGCCTTCTAGAGCCTGATATGAATAAATAATTTAATGGCTATTAATGTGAATGCTGCTGATTTTGAGTCTCAGTTCCTACCATATTAAACCCTACAGCCAGCTCTGCCCTTAAGGAACATTCTTTCTGCAAGGGCTTTGTATCCGTGCAAGTGTTATCTGCACCCTCTGAAGAGGCTGCAGCTAAAGAATAGCTTTTGAAAATGTGTAGCGCCAGGATTATCATGCCTCGGTTTTTTTATCAAATATACGCTAACCAAAAAAACAAAAGAACAAAACCCGAGACTTTTCAATATCAAAGTTAAATTTAGAAAGCAGACTTTTTAAAGTATCCTTATCAGTTGAAAGTTTATTTTTTTAATGACCAGCTAAAAAAGCAAAAATCTCACAACTCTCATTTTTTCTTTTGTGCCTCATTTGCCTCATATTTTTTACTGCCCTCTTCTTAGTAAAATGATCCCCATGGTGCTCCTACTTTCTGTGTGTTCCTCTAAGTGCAGTTGCATGTATTTCTTTGTGAATTAGCAGTTTACTAATATGCTTTGCCTACATCAGTTCAGATGCAGTAGTGTGGAACTAGTAAACAAAACCCAGTGATTTGGTAAGATTTCTGCCACTTGCCTGGTTGAATTTTTGGTTCACAGATCTTCACCTTCCAGATGCTTTCATGTTGTGCCATACGGTGATGGTCTTTCATGGCTACACTGTTTGTGTGCACCCCCTGTGTGACAGGAGAGGCTGGGGCACCATGCCTGTTGCTGACCCCACTGCCGTGGATCCCTGGGGGCAGAAGTGACTGTTCAGGTCCATTAGTATGAACAGACCATCACAGTTTTGCCAGATCATTCTGCTTGCATGGAGTCCTTGCCTTTGACTGAGTTTAATCAGATAGTTTGACACAGGTTATCCTTGTGGGTTTTTCTCCCAGCACCAGAAGTTATGTTTCCACAGGACTTCTCATCTTCTCCTTCATCTCTGTTGTTATGGAAATGATAATATCAATTTTAATACAAACATTCATGAATCAGTGTTTATTCCTGGAACAGAATGTTTAGTCCAGCTTTAGTGATTCTTAGAGGATCCAATTCTGCTCATGTTGCTGCACTAATGATTCAGGAGTTAGTATTTATGAAAACAGATGGAAACTAAGAAATATTGTGGATGGTAAGAAAGAACTGTTATGCTCATGAGCAAATGGTTTCTCTTTTGTGGGGCTTTTTTTGGTTCAGTGAGGCCTTTTTCCCTCCCCCAGTTCTGTAATAACACAGAAGAAAACTGGGATGACATGTTTCTTCTTCAGTGATATTGTAGGGACAGCTCTGAGGATTCCTTCCCCCTCAGCATGTTTGCTGGAACACATAAATAAGATTTCTTTAAAATTTATCATGCTAAGGAAAATATTTTCAAACCTCTGAAGAATCCAGCTGTGACATGTAGTAAACTCCAGGCTTTCTACGAGCCAGGTACTGAGTTCAAATAGACAGGCTTAGCAACTGTTGTGTTGCTACTATGGCCAGTGTAGCTGCTTGTGGATGTTGTTGGTAAGTGCTTTTTGGAAGGCTTTGTGTTACTACATCCAGTGTGGCTGAGGCATTTGAGATCATAAAGGAACAATCTGAAGTGTAAACTCCACATGGCAGAAGAGGGCCTTGTGTACAGCCCCCACCCAGGCTACAGCTGCTCACATCCCTGTTAGCCAGAGGGCATACAGGGCCCTCGGCCCCTTTTAAGAACACTGACATTTCACATCATCACATGTCTTCTTTATTATACCCCACTGCAGTAAGCCAACTATCCCAGCTATCTCTGGGATTAGTGCTTTAGTTCAGACCAGGATTGCACTTACGGAAAAATCTGTCCAGTCACCTTCACATGCAGCCCTTCGGTTTGCACCACCGAGTGATTCAGGCTGTGCAAACAAGCTTCACTTTTGGGTGAACCTAAACTGAAGAGTGCTCTTTGGGAGTGCCCCTAAAGTACTAGATAGTGAGACCATGGGACCAGGTGGCAGCTAGACCAGACTGAACCCATCCTGAAATGTCTACAGCGCCAGCATCTAGCCCTTGCCACCAACAATTTCACTCTATGCATTTGGTCCTGCAGTGTAAACACAGTCTATGTAAAAAATAATCAAATGCCTTCAGATCTAATTGTGATCTGCACAATTACTGAGCCTGCATGCTGCAATAAGTGGCTACAAACAGAAAGCAGTAATTTTTAACTCTGGATTGCTCTGTTGATTCTGGGTCATATAATTTAAAGACAGTTGAACAGTCTTCTGTATACTAGTACCACAATAAAATGGTCTCCTGCTTTACTGTGCATTGTGCCAAATATAGTTAGTGTATTATATTACTCTCTCTAGAGTGACTATATTATTTTAGTTTGGAAGTTGAAGTCATTAGTTGGCTTCTGAACAGGATCAATCAGATGCCAAAGCTAATCTGTGTTCTCTAGCAAAAGTGTGCAACAGAGTGAAAAATTTCACTATAGCCACTGCTGCAAAATCCCTGATGATATACTTCCATCTGTCCGATTCCTGGGAAGCAAAGCATCAGCTGCGATGGGTCAGTTGGCTGCATATGCTGGAACAGTCAGATCTGAGCTGTGGCATAGTTTGGGTCCATTCAAAATGTTTGTGCATTGTCCACGGGTTATTTCACGTCCAAAGAAAACTAACAGAAAAAGAACAAGTCAGGTTGTCAGCACATACCTATCATGGAAATCCATTTGAGGTATTAATAAGCCCAGTCTTGTCTGTGAAGTTGTTTTGGGCTGTGAGATTGGTCAGCTCATTCAAGCTATGCAGTGGTACTGTGGTCAATATGTGGTTGGAAATTCTTGCAGCAGAGTTGGTTGATTTTCTTAATTCTCAGAAAACCAGTGCATAAATGTCTAAAAGCCACAGAAATGTGTCTGCACACCCTCCACAGTCTTCCTTTATAGCACCTACCTACCTTCACTGGGGGTTGGGATGATGAGCAGAGGAGTGTGAAGTGTCACCTGAGTGTCACCCTGCAGATATTAGGGGAGCACCATGGACCTTTCTTGCTGGCTTTGCCAGCAGAAACATTGCTGGGGTCCAGGCTTTGAGGCACAGATCTCAGAGGGTTCCCTTTGGCTCTCGCACTGGGCAGCAGAGCTGGCGTCCTCCCAAGAATATTCGGTGAACATTTCCTTCTCACTGTGTAGGCACTGCAGCAGTGGGTACAAGGGGGGAGGGAAAAGCCACATGAATTGTCACACTTCGTAACATTTCATCTTGGTTGTAAGAACCTGCTGGTCCAACACCAGCTCACCCCAGCCTCAGGTGATGCTTTGGACCACAGGACTTGCTGTTAATTGCCCAGTTGTAGCCAATCTGTCAGTAAGATGTCAAAATGCTAATAATCTAGCATCACTCATTTTCAAAATGGAAGTTTCAACAGCAAAGAAATTGGATTTCCAGCCCTGGTCATGGCAACTCTGAAATTGGTTTAATGCAGGAGAGATCTTTCCAGCATTGAGAAAGATAGGGTGTGCTTCCAGTGAGTTGCACAGTTTGAATTTAAGAGTCAAAGCAGAGAGGCTATCTCAGCACATCAGCAGCTCAGGGTGTAATAGGCCTGGTGAGCTCCTTGGCAAGTCCTCTTATCTTCTGCCCACGTGACGATGAACTACACAGAAGAAATCAACTACACAAAAAATTGGGCTGAGGCCATTTTCTTCCTTCAGACCTGTACTCTCTGCAGGCTGTACCGCTGGGTGAGAACAGGGCTTTTTTGTCTGTGTGTCAAAAACCATAAAACACTTGTAAGACTCTTTTTTACAAGGGCTGGGGCTCATTTGCAGTCCTTTTCTCATTTACATTGTTATAACTGCATTATTTCCTTTATATCAGAAAGAGAGGGTGTTTACCTAGGAAACTGAACTGGAACTTGGTTAAAATTTGTTTCTCCACTTACTCTGAGACCTCCTGTTTGCAGAGCACCCAGCAAGCCGTCTGGGCTTTCAGTGCTCAGGACCTCAGCAAAAAAATGTAGAAATGAAGAGGTCTACCCTGTCCTCCTTTCATTGTGATGACATTTTATTAAATGCCCAAGGCATTTATACTCTGGTTTGAGCCTTTGAGGATGATTTTCATACAAATAGTAACATGATAAACCCAATATTGACTGCTTATTTTCCACTAAAAGGTTTCTTTTGACTATCAGAAGAAAATAATCTCATGTTTATAAATGCATAACAATGAGTTTATACATTGTAATTATTATCAACAATAATAAAAATAGCAGAATTGCAAACGTAACCAAAGGCAACAAATCAATTTTTTCTGCCCTGTGCTCAGACTCAGATTGATGCCAAGAAACAGAGAGATCAGAGGTTCAGAGCATCCCATCTGGCTGTGTTTCTAGGCTTCTCACATTATTATTTTTCATTATAGTTATTTCAGGCTTTAACAGATGAGGCAGTATGATGCTAATTTAGGAAATCTGTTTTTCTTGTATGCAACTAACATATCTTCATTTAGTCCTGTCTTGTCTCATGATCATTATGTCTGAATGCAAAGATGTATTTCTGGATGGTGTTTTGGAGTAAGCAGAGTTGATAACATTGCTAGCAATTTCAAACACTTTGTCAGGAAAACAGTGTAGAGAAGACAATAGATGAGTTGGGATTCCCAGGTTAGAAATTATCCTGGGGTTTCATCAGATCCCTAAGCTGCCAGGAATGCAATACTAGAGACAATGGTGTCAGGAAAAACCCCTTTTGTGGGAAGCAGTTGCTTTCCTGGAAAAGCAGTGCTGCAATGGATGGGCCAAGTGCCGCATGAGTGAGCTGTGCTGTGATCACTACTCCAGTTCATAGCAGTCCAAACTTTAAGAGGCTTTACAATTCCAGCTTGAAATAAGATCCAAAATTAAAAACCAAATCAATCAAATAAATTCCAAATATACCTTATATTTTAAAAAGAAGGGATGAATCCAGCCATGAATTTGAATGTGGGGTCCATCATTAAGAAAAGGTGAAGCAAGGGGCAAAATACGTGACTTGCTCAGTGTGCCGCATGGGTGAGCAGCTCGATGTGCTGGCTTCTGCAGGTCACACTGCATGTAGAACTTTGCAGTCATTGGTACCCAGACCTTACTGACAGAGCCTCTTCTCTCATCTAGCCCCCCTAGGCTCTCCAGGGAGGTATGGAAGTGAGCAGCCTAGCTGGAAGAGTCATCCCCAGTTATGTTCTTGTCAGCAATCATTAAGCTGAAAGCTGTGTTCCTGTGAGGATTGCATGAGCAGCTCACCAAAGGCCAATGCAGTGAACTTGGGCACTTTATGAAGTACTTGGTGAAAATATGCCTGCACAGTGGGCAGGCCAAGAGCTGAAAGCAAAAAAAACCACAATACTGAGCTGTGGTGGGATGGACAGGTCTGGATTAGGATCCCCAAAACTCATCTGCTTTGTAGCCAAAGGGAGATCATGGCTTGTGTGGATCTGAATGGGCTCACTGTGATTGAGGTAACTGGTTATCTTTGGTGAAACAGAGCTCAGCGTCTTGCAAACCCACCACGGGTTTTGGTCAGTACTTTGCCGCGTGCTGGGCAGATGTCCTTGCTGCTGCAGGACACCTTGGGCATGTCCATGCTGCAGTCACACCTTTGTCTCCAGCATTCCTTAGTGGTGGTGACGTGAATAATTTAATCAGTCCTTGAACATTAAAAGGTGCTTTAGGACAACCTTTGTCCGCATATAAAGATCTGCAGCCTAATTACAGAGGCTTGTCCAGCACTTGGATTTTTTTGCCTGTCTAGGAATATTGGGTCAGCTCACAAGACTTAGCAGATCTGCACTCCACTTCTTGTGTGGGTGTTTTAAAGGGAATCCAACTGAACAATTACTTATCTTGAGCACAGAGAGTTCCTGCAAAAGTGAGGGCAGATAGCCCTGTAGTTAAATTTTCAGAGGCAGTAAGTTAGGCGACTTGCTAATGCTGCTTCCCAGCTCCCAGAGCTGGAGAACAGACCTGCATGGATGATTTATTTGAAAATGTGCTCCCTCCAGCCCACAGATGGTCCAGGCGGAGTCAGAATGCTTTCAGATACCATATTGCCTCATCAAATGAATCTCTACTCTGCAGCGGGGCTGTACACTCCCATGTAGCAGCTTGTTATTTTAAAATATATCTGCTCTCTCCTACTTCTAAAAGGCCACCAAGAAGACTTGTCACCAATCTCTTATGGAGCAAGAAGGGGGAGGAAGAGTGGAGTGTGAAGAGTAGAATATCACCTGCCATCTGGACAAAGATGTGATGAGATGTAAAGTTTGGATGCACATTTGCGGTTCTTGATCACATGCCAAGAGAGAGCTCAGCTACAATTATTTTAAAGCATTTCCAGATAGTTGCAACCCTAGGTCAGAGGGGAAGCTGCACTGAGGCAGGTGGACGCTGAACTGCAACTGCCTCTGTGCAAGGCACCTCTACCCGTGCCAGTGCTGCTGGGGTCTGCACAGGGCTTATCCTGCGAATGGAATCTCTGTGTTTAAAGACCTGTCCTGGGAATAAGAGTATGCCAGGATCAAGTGCTGTTGTATGAGCTTTGTGGTCACAAATTCTCAGATATTCAGAGACAAAGCCTCTGAGCTTTCAAGGGTTTAAATGGGAGTTGGGCATTTGCATTTCATCTGGAAGCCCAAATGTCTTCAAAAATACTGTGTCTTGCACATCCATATTGATTTCAATGTTGAATTTCTAAGTGCTGTTGGCATCAGGAGTGTTGATGAAATCCTGTCCTAGCTGAGGTCAGTGGGAAATGTAGAATGGGCTTTACTGGGTAAAGACCACCGTAAAACAGATGCTCTTCTATAATGCCATCCTTTTCCCTGGGATGGAACAGCGCTTATACAGACAAGTGAACACAATCCAATCGTTCCATGCTCTGTCTCCGTAACAACAGTGAAATGCCACTGCTGATAGCTGTGCTGATATTTATGATTCCTACTTAGTATGTTTTAAATGAGTTGATGAGCTCTTAAGTATTAACACTAACATCAGTAAGTATCCTGGGCCAGATTCTCTGGGAGGGAAGCCTTGCCATGCCATAGACATGGTGCAGTTTAGTGCTTTTATCCCATCTGAAGATCTGGCTCAGTAATTGTGCAGAACGTAAAAGAGAAACCCATAAGTGCTGTAAACAAAGGAAAACTGTTACTCTGGGAATGTGTTAGTTAGATATTTCAACACTCATAATTAACATCCCTTTCCTAAACTGTGGCACAAACTACTTGCAGAATGGGTTTTTTCTTTTATTGCTGCTAGTTTCGGTGACTAAATTTATTAAGTCATTAGGTGTGCTTGTGGATGTGTGTATTTGCTGTTCTCCTTTGGGTTATAATAAAAGGAGATCTTGGAGAAAAAAAGAGATCTTTATTTATCTGGCAGTTTCGGGAATGTTTGTAGGGAAATGGTGAGCAATACGAACAAAGATGCCCAATCTGGGGGATGCTGAGTGAGCAGCTGGGTTTGAATACAGCAGCAGCCAGTGACAGTTTCCTGCTGGCTTTCCCCAAGCATTGCACATGGAAACCTATCACCATTTCTGCCATGATCTGGGGACTCCAGGGCCTTCTGGGGAGCAGATTGCTGGCTCTCGTGATCAGAACCCAGAAACACCATACTGTTACTTCCTGGGGACCCTTTTTTTGTCATCTCCTGGCTGAGGATGATCAGTGGCAGAGATGCTTCCAGGCTGGTATGGCAGGGGCTGGCACTGTTTTCTTGAACAGCACCAGGGCTGTCCTTGCCCTGGGAGCACTGTGACTGCACCAGGGCTACAGCACTGTTGCGTTGGCATTTTTTGAAGGACCTGAGATCTCCAAGGGTGTCAGTGCATCGCTGAATGCCCTGAAGCTTTGTGCCCACAGATTTGACAGCAGTGCCTCTGCACTGATGTCTGTGGAACTTCTCCAGCTTTACAGAAATGCAAAGCAGAGTCCAGTCAAACTTACTCTGTTCAAAGACACTAGGTTAGATCTACTTGACTAGACCAGGTGAAAGCTGAGGTGGATTAGAAAAAAAATCTGCCCTCGCACAAATCACCTCCAGCCTGTGCTGTGGTGAGGGATTGATGGGCCCAGACATTTCCAGCATCTCCGCAAAGAACCAAACTGGCTCAAGTGATGCAGAGGTTGGCTTGTGCTGGAAGTCACATCCATCTTTCCATCTACAGATGGCAGGAGACACTACTGGGGTCGAGGATAAATGAAACATCTTGGTTTTCTAAACCAGAAATAACTTGGGGGGCAATCTGTGGTACCTTTTACTCTCCCTGAGCCGGTCTGACACACTGTATCTCCCTCAATGGCAGTTGCATCCATTTAGCTCCTTTTGATTCCAAGTGTCATTGAATGTGATCTCCCTTATTTTCTCTGTGATAGCTACTGTTGGGTTTTTTTTTTTTAGACTGAAATTTCTGATAAAACTACAGTTAGCACAAACCAGACCTATGTTTGTTTTTTCAAAGTAAATCTAATTACTCTTCTTAATAGAATTGCCTTTTGTTCAAGGGACTGGATTGAGATGCAAAATACAAGTTGCAAGCAGATGCTAATCATTTTGCATGTAAATGACTAACATTTCTTTTACAAATATTTCATGCAGGTTTTTAGTTTAACAATTAAAAAAAGAACTGCTTTTCCAAGCCACTTTCAGTAATATCTGTAGACACTTAACAAAATACCTCAGGCTCCAAATCTCTAAATGGTAAACAAATAAATGTATTTATTTACTTTGTATGCAAAAATGATTCAGTCAAAGGCATATTTCACATTGAGTTAAATCGAGAGAATTTTTTTTTTCTACAAATCACAAGCATACTCTTTAATGAGAAGAACTGGTGAGCTTTCTCAATGAGCTGAGTTCATGACAGTCCTGACAGGAGACCTCTGTGGACTTTGTGCAGAAAATAGACTCACTGTTTATTTCTTTGTTTAAAGACCGATAAAAGACTGGTGATTAAAAGATAGAAGCCATCTGTCCTCTCACTGTCTTGTACCAGCTCATGCTATTTCAATGAAGGAGAAAGTTGGAAAAATAGTAGTGTGGGTTTTGCTATAAGCCTGTTTCCAAGGGTCCCTGCAGCAAGTGAGGAAGTGCAGTGATGCTCATGACCCCGGGCTTTATTATAGCATTACCTCTGGGGCAGGATGTCCTTATGTCCTGTCAGAAGCATGTGGGGGGCACAGTCTGAGGATCCCTTTGCTGTGTTTACCCACTCTGTATCTGAGATGAAGAGAAAGTATTGGACTCCAGGCCTGCCCATCTAGCACATTTCATCAACAGTGAATTTATCTTACAAACAAAACCAAACAAATAAAAAACCCTAAATCTTGCATGCCCCAGAATAAAAAACCCTAAATCTTGCATGGTCAATAGATCAGTGATTTTCCAAAAATACATTCTGTTATCTCAGATTTCTGTCTCTGCAGCAGTAGCTGCTACAAACTGCTTTGTTAGTGTGAAGCCTGTTATGCTCACCTGCACGTCTGTCTTTGTTCCCAGCTCGTCTCAGCCTAAGACAACTGAAACAGCAGTTCCCACCTGATTCAGCATAATTGCCACTATTAATTTTGACAGTGAAGCTTGTAGAGAAGTTCTGCCATTAATATCCCAATAGCCTTTTGTTATTGGTAGCCCCAAAGCTGACAGCAAAAGGCATGTGATGAAACTAAATGATGCAGTGCAGCTGAAGGCTGGCCGTGGGGCACCAAGAAGATATCAGTGAAGAAAAACATAAGGGTTTGCATGTTAATAAGATTTAGAGGATGCTCTAAATATCCTCAGGCAGTGCTTGCGAGAGTGGCCTATGTCCTGCTCCTCTGCCCTGTCTCCTCTCTGGTCATCTGGTTCTTTATTCATCTTCTTGCCCTTCGTGTCAAGTCCATACGTGGTAGTGCCCACAGAGGTTTCTGCTGCTCAGACCTGTGAGGACCCTGTGACATGTCAGTTTGGTGGCAGGATGAGCTGTGCCGCATGGGTGTCTGTCCCCACATGGCACAGTTCTTGCTGATGAGGTGATGCACATAAGAAGAAGCGTAATAGTGGATAAACCCAGTATTATTTAACTAGAACTTAGCTGTCAAATCTGTCGGTTTTCTAAGGTGCTGAATGGAGAGAGCCAGGGTGTTTCATGGTAGTGTTGCCACGGTTCATACCCTGAAGTGCTGTTTCAACTGAATTATGGGGGATTAGGAATCAACCAGCCAATTCACAAAACCAGTGGGATGCTTTTGTTTGCTTTTGGGGGAGCTTAAACATTTAAAAGAAAACGATAGACTTTTCTTTATTTTTTTTAAGTCTTCATTACTTTGATGTCTTTACATGCATTTGCTTTAAAATAATACAAGAATTTTGTTGATTTATTGGTACAAGTGGATATACAAAACAACATCTGCTTTTATGAACTACTGCTGCATGTCATAAATTATTATACTGCAGTAATTTTAAAATTTATATTTTGCTGAAAACTTATTTACAGTAACTTTTAATTAATTTTTTTCCTTTTTGAAACTACATTTTCAAAATGCATTAGCTTTTATATTTCTTCTTCATTGAAAATAGTGTTGGTTCCATGTTTAGGTCAAGTTGGGAGCTATCTTTCACAGCCTGCCAACTTTTTAGTCCCCCTAAAGGGAATTTTCTTGGTAAATTTTTATTGATGGGATAATGAAGGCATGGGAAAGGGGATAGAGTTGTCCGGTTTGGTTTGAGAGCTGCTGCCTGGCTGGGCCTGGTGCCAGGGAGTGCCCCCGAGCCAGCAGTTCAGAGGCAGCTCCTGCAAACCCAGCTCCCAGGTGAGCTGCGCCTTCCCTGGCAAGACAAAGCCTGGAGATAAAGGGCAGATTTAAGGAACGCTTAAACACTGTTCTTTTGGGAAGCTACTTCAAACACCATTTTATAGTGCTCTAAGTCATCTAGATCTCTCTTAACTTGTCTCACTCTCTTTTAAAAATATTTATTTCTCCGGCAAGAAGGACTCCCTCAGATAGGGCAAAATGGCCTGCTTCGCTGGTGGTATTTTTACCTGTGTGGTGCTAATGATTGATGCAGAATTCACATGTGCAGCACAGCTCTGTGCTTTCTGCTGTGCTTTATCTTCTGTAGCTTCAAGCCTGCCAGGCTCTGCGGGTCTGTTGCACACTGGATTTATTGTCACACCAGCAACACTTTATATAACCTCCAGATCTCTTGGGAACACATTCCTGAGTGTTGCTGAATGTTCAGAATGTTCACTCTTAAACAAGGTCTGCAGTAAATATGTGGCGTTACTCCAGATGCTTTGCTCAGATGTTGGTCACGGGTTTTCCATTGGTAAGACTGGAGAAGCACCCTAAGACTTGGGAGTGGCAAAGGTTTGGGAGGGAGCATCACTTGCCTGTAGCAGCATCTCCCTTCACTCACAGGGCTCAGAAATGCCTTGTCTGGGGCTTGTAAGAAGGGATTTTTTTACTAAAACAGTTTTGCTTCAGAAAATGATATTTCATTGTGGCTTGAACTTTTTTTGCAAGAATAGTTTTTAGAGAATTAGTGGGAGAATTTGTTTGGCCAGGATAAGTTTTCTGCTCAATATCAAAGTCTGGGAAGAAAACCCAACTCACTAACAACCACATCTGACTCGCTGAAGGTTTGGGAGCCCACTGCCACAGAATTCCCTGGCCGGCCAGATCTTTTAAAAGAGGTTTAATGTTTCTCTGTTGTGAAAATCTTGAGTACTGGGACATAACAAGTACTAGTCCATAGCAGAGTGTAGTTTTGTCCTGGAGACTTCATGCAAAGCCAGCACAAGCGGCAGAGGCACGGCCACTCCCACAGCCATCACAGGCTCAGGGGGTGTCCTGGACAGATCCATATGTGCTCTGCTCCAGGGCAGTTGTGGAAGTGCTTCTTGGTACCTGAAAAATACTTGTGCCAGAAATCTTTAAAATTACTTCTTTCTCTTTATTGAAAGATTTCCAGGATTTTCCTGGAATGTCCCAGCATTTCCTCAAGCTGCTTTTGAAATTAAATAGTTTATTTGCTTTTGTGCTCCCATTTCTTTGAATCCTCTTAAATGTTTCAATAAACTGCCCTTTGCCTGTAAGAATTTGAAGAAACCTCAATATTTTAGACAACAAACATTGTACATTTGCCTATCACAGGGAAGGTGTGAGCAAAGCCAGGGGAAGGCATCAGGAACAGCAGGGCTGTCTCTGCTTCTCAGCTCTCTTTTTCTTTCTTTTGCTTAGTATTTCAGTCTAAAGCCTGGCAAATTTCTGACTTTTCCTGCACGTTTTTCATGCCTGTTCACTGTAGGCTGTTTTGCAAACCACGGCTCTGCCAGGGAAGGAGAGCCTTGCCTTTCAGCCTGGAGTTTTCTAGATGGGTGTTATTGCTGGGAGCTGGCATTGCTGATGCTTGTTGTTTTCTGTTGTTAACTGCAATGCGTGACCGTTGTGTACCACTCAGTGATGCCTAATTTAGAAGATCAGTGATTAATTCTTCCATTGCTTTTTCTTCTTCTCTCCTTCTCTTACTGCAGGATGTTTTCACACCAGAGTGCAAATTTAAAGAATCTGTCTTTGAAAACTACTACGTTATTTATTCTTCCACGCTGTACCGGCAGCAAGAATCCGGACGAGCGTGGTTCCTGGGACTCAATAAAGAAGGTCAAATTATGAAGGGAAACCGAGTGAAAAAAACCAAACCCTCATCACATTTTGTACCCAAACCCATTGAAGGTATGGAATCGGCCCACTCTCTCTCTCAGTAGGGTTTGGGTAGGGGGAGTTGGTAACTTCAGAGTTCGGGTTTCCTGGGTAGAGGTGTTGGGCTTCAAGACCAGAAAGCAAGGAGAAATATTTGTAACACTTCAGGTAGGTGCTGGGGTGCACTGTTAGCATTTCCTCTGCTTTCCTTCTGGTCTCAAAGGAGTTTCTTAACTTCGGGGTGCTATGGGATGAATTTAAAAGCCCGGCAACACAAGAAATTACTGGTAAAGAAAAGCAGACAGCAGTTCCAAAGGAATGTGATGCAGCAGTGATCATAATGTTGTCTTCTCAGAGGATTTTGCCAATGTATTTGAGTAGGTTTCCAGTCCCATATAGAGTCAGTAGAGACAGGATTTCTCACCTGATTTTAGACTTTGGCACTCCGTTCATAGTAACAGAAGAAAAATGGGTCCTACCAGCACAGCTGTGGATGTCCTTTATATGTCTACCATGAGATAACTTAAATCTATTTTTCCTCATATGTAAAGACATCCTAGTTAGTCACTGAGGAGTAGAGTTGCTGTCCAAAGTTAGATGGGATGCTGTTATGCCATATGTCTTGATCACAGTATGAGGCTTCAGTGAAAGTCATGGAGTTGAAGTTCTGCCCTCCTGCTGATGCCTGTACACTCTCTGAAGTGTGCCTCAGGCTCCTGCCAGGACATTTTGCTTTTTGTGGGCTGGCCCCTGATAAATGGAGAGATAGTGTGATAAGCCTAGTACTTAACAGGTTTGTTAACTAGATTGTGGAAACAACACTTTTTGTCTCTTGCTTAAGAAAAGCACTACTTTTTGATCCCCAAACTAGGTATGTCTTTCTGACCCTATCTTGGTCCTGCAATTTGTCCCCTTCAGGAACACAGCAGCCTGGAGATGGCCTTGGCTGCACAGCTCTGTGCTCCCTCTCCTGACCCCATGCTAGCTGTGGGAGAAGGTTTGAACTGATGCACTCCTAACAGGTACCACTCACAAGTGGTGGAGGCCACAGCTCACTCCACACAGCAGTAGCGTTTTTAAAAGCTTCTCAGCTCAGGGGCAGGCAGGTGTGGGTGTGAGGAAAAGGCCATCTGCAGCAAAGCACGAGAGAAATTCAGTGCAGCATTCCCAGAGTATCTGTGGCCTTTGCACAGAAAATGGAAATGTTGCAAGAGCAGAGAATGGCCTGGAGCTGCTTGTCCTGTGCTTGTTTTCAACAGCTTCTCTGCAGCCAGGAACCTTTTGTTCCAGGCATTAGTGGGATTGGTGCCCTAAGCCCTGGTGTATTGCTAAGGAACAGGGCCTGCTTCAGGCATGGGGTTGGTCACCAGCTTCTCTCTTGCCTTGACCGGGAGGAGAGTCTTTTGCAATAACCAGCTTTCACAGCTGGGTTTCCACCTCCTTCTGGTATTTCTTCGTTGCCTGACAGGGCGTTGACACTGATCAGTGGGATCCTTTGAATCCATGCTTCTTTTTTAATCTAGCATGCATGATGTCTGCTGAACGGCTCAATAGTTTCCTTCTGCATGCATTAAACTAGGCCATTCCTGTGGCTCTCCTCGTGGAAAGCCTTGCCTTAACAGAGCTGCCAACCCACAGCAGATATCTCATTGCAGCAAATGCCGCTCTGGCTTTCATTTTGAATAACCCAGCCCAGCCCGAGAGCTTCCCTTTCCCGCAGTTGCATCCTCCCACATTTGCTTCAGTCACAGCTGTCACATAACCTCCCGAGCGAGTGAGCGCTTTGGAAGTTGGCAGCCAAATTAAGGGCTCCTCCACTCCTTCCCTCCTCCACATGCTTTGCAGTCAGGCTCTGTGAGCGCTGCTG
Source organism: Platysteira castanea (assembly GCA_013397175.1). Classification (NCBI taxonomy): domain Eukaryota; kingdom Metazoa; phylum Chordata; class Aves; order Passeriformes; genus Platysteira; species Platysteira castanea. Next base: position 369,752 of record VYXC01004869.1, read on the forward strand.
CATCAAAGAGCTGGCAGTCTCCCAAGCCAAGGCACGTGTCAGCTTCCCAAAGCATTCAGCTGTCTGGGACTGTGACTCCAGACGGAGGACTCTGTTCCCAAGCCTAAGATTCATTGTAGGTAGCAGAGGCTTGCGGGGAGGGTTGGCAGTAAAACCCGCTCATCTCCATGTGACTCCTCTGCACCGCATCCATCAAAGTCCCCGTGAGCAGAGCTTGCAAGCAGAGATGTTACAGAAAAGGGGCAATTCCTACCCCGTTTTAACAGCTTCTTTCTCTTTGTTATGACTCCAAGGAAATACTCAAAGCACTCTCCTGCTGTATTTGCATGTCAGTTCTGCAGAATGCTATGGCTTGCCCAGCGTGTGGGCTTTGCTGCTTATTCAGGACACAGCTTCCGTCCACAGTAACTTTGCAGCTTCCATCCACAGTAACACCCCCAGGTTTCCTGTTGCTGGGTACCATCACCAGCGTTAGCCCTGCCATGTGATGGCTGACACAGGAATGTTTGCAAGGAGGAATCTGCTCCCCCTGGGAAGGAGAGGTGTCACATCCATTGCTAGGAATCAGTTCACCTACCACTCAATGGCAGTTCTCTCTGAGATGAAACTTCCCAGTTGCTTCTGATGAACAGAAAAATTATGCAGCAGTTTAGTGAAGAGAGCATTCACAGGGAAGGGAGACAGAAAAAAACCCAGATTGCTCCCCAAGCTCATTTGATTCCCATTACTTCATCCTGTTTTCTGAATTCAGAAGTCTCCTCGAAATTGCAAATGGACAGCAAACTAATACATAAATAAGAAATATCCTCACAGATAATGTCTAAGTACTCATGGGAGTACATGTGCATATATACACAGTGGTATCTGTGTATGGATGTGTGTTATCTATGGCTTTTAGCAGCTACAGCTTTCTGCTGTGCTAAACACTCAGTGTTTTGACTCACGTGGATTGGCAGGATGCTGGAGGTATTCTGTACAAAATTCAGTAGATACCAACTGGAAAAGTTTTGGGTTTTGGTTGGTAGGAGGTTTTTTTAGTTTAGTGTAGGTAGGATTTGTTTGTTTTTTGAAATAAGATTAAGCTTAATCAATATGAAAGCACAAAAAACTTACTAAGTAGTAACAGGGGAGACATTAAGTTCCTCTCCCATCTGTGCACAGGCAAAGCCAAGGCAGACAGCCTGGTAGGCAGCAGTTGATGTACTGTGTGGTGCCAGTTTTGCTTCAAAACACACGTACGCAACACATTTCTTTTGATATTTTTATTTCTGATCACTGATTATTTAAGCTAAATGAGCCCTAAAGTGAAGACATCGAGATTGAACTAGACTGCACAAGAAATGAGCATGAGTGTAATTGTCACTTGGACAACAAGCAATCTTTTAGAGAAATTTTAGTCTCTTTAAGTGTCTGTAATGATTAGTGCTGGAACAACCCTACCATCTACAGTGGCTCTTGTTCTTCTAAATATCCAAATCCATCTCAAACAATGTGAGAAGTTTCCAGTCATCTAAGTAGGAATGTTATCAGATGCTTACTGTGGATGTGCTCTGTTATTTATATTTCCTTCTCCCTGAAGACGTAACTTCCAGATCACTCTGCCAAGGAGTTATATTTCCTCTCTCTCCTGGCGCAAGCTAGAAAACATTTGGGGTGGCAAATCTGACCACAGAAGCAGAAAACTCTTCCTCTATCTAAGTCAGCAGAGCAGCCTCTAACTCTGAATTTATGGCACTTCAGCCCTCATGCTGTGAACACATCTCAGATACAAAGGTGACCTGTTAATGGCTAGTCTGGATCCATTTATTACCACTGATGAGTATCCAAGCAGCAAGATATTTTCCAGTGTCATTCCTCAGGGAAATAACATCCAAGTTTTGTTAAGGCAGAGTCCTCAGATGTTGTAAAGAAGTACAAGACACTGTTAACTAGGAAAATGAAGTAGGCCTTGTGAAAATGCTTCAAAGGTATCACCTTAATACATAAAGTACAGAATCGTAGGCTTGGGTTGGAAGGGATCTTAAACAACATCTAGTCCCAACTCCCTGCCATGAGGAGGGATGCCACCCTCCCCAGATCAGGCTTTTCAAGACCCCATCCAGCCTTACTTTGGACACTTCCAGAGATGGGGCATCCACAGCTGCTCTGGGCAACCTGTGCCAGTGCCTCACTGCCCTCACAGAGAATTTCTTGCTAATGTCTAATCTAAATTTCTCCTCTTTTAGTTTAAAAACATTCTCCCTTGTTTATTACTAGCTGCCCACGTCAAATGTCGCTTTCCCAATATCCTAAAAAGTATTCTTAAAAAATAAAACCTCAAAATCTCCACAGTTTAATCAGTCTTTGCTAACACAGGTTCTCTCTTGGGTCTGTCTTCCAGGTGGGCAGGTTTTGCCTGTATGTTTTCTATCCCACACTAACTCACTTTTTTATCTATCAGACTCTTGATCATCTTATTAGATGGCAAACATGCTATATTTTAACCATGATTTTGCTTGGCTTTTTGCCATCCTGTGCGGCCTTTCTTATCTGAACAAGGTGTGATTCCACCTGGCAGCGTCCTTCACATTTTAGCATCAGATAGGCACGAGCTCAAATGCCTCTGAAATGCATCAGCTTGGATTTAGAACACAGTAATTAGAGGCAGAAAACGAAGCTGCCTAATCACTCACTCCCTGCTACCCCTGAGTGCTGCTGCTCAGGCAATTAATTCTCTGCACCGAAGCATTGGCAAATGCAGCCGCTCGGGCAGATACCAACACCGAGAGCTGTGGCATCTGTCAAGGGAAGGAGCCTTCCTCTGGGCTGCTGCCAGAGGATGTGCTCCCAGCCCTGCCCAGACCCAGCCAGGTACCATTTGGCACATGGTGGTCCCGCAGGGCTGCCCACCTGCTGAACAGCAGCTTAGAAAAGTTTTAGTTCCTCCTAACTTGCAAGGGTCTGGGGCAAGGAAAGACACCGAGTGAAGATGGGTGGATGAGAAATATCTAAGGTGCTTAATAAGCTTTTTGCCATATTCTAGAGAAAGAAAATGGAATTTGTTGCATCCCCTGAACCTCCTCAACTCGCAGTGATGCCAAGTGAGAAATTCTAGGGTCAGGACATAAAACGATGCTTCCCAAACTCAGGCTGTCCCTGATGCCCAGGGTGATTTCAGTGTCGTCATGTGGGTGGTGTGCCAGTGCCATGTCTGGGAAGCAGAAATGAGAGTGGGATCCTGTGCCAGCACGTAGGCAAGAGTTTGAGCTGTTTCTGGGTGATAGGCAGCCCCTTCCACGCCTTTGCCTTCAGGAAGAATGGTCCCTGCCACCCCCTTCCTCCTCACTTGTACCCTCAGTCTCCTTCCTAATTGGTGAGTTTGTTCTTTGTGCAGATTTTTCCCTTGTGCCTGTGAGTGGCAGGCACTGCGGGTTAGCAGGGGAGCAGGGAATCGAAAGCTGCAAGAACCAGACATGGGCACATCTTCTCTGTGTTCGCCCCCTTCTATTAATGCCTGCAGCTCTTCAGCAGATCAAGCTAACAGCACTTTCCAATTAAAGCATGAATATGGATGTGTTGATTGGAATCTGGGGCATAGGAGCTGATTATCTGATTGAAACTCCAAAGCATTAGCTTGGTTTCCAGACATTAAGGGCTGTATTTGGCTTGGTGTGTGGGTGTAGGTGGGTGGGAGAAGCAAGGCAAAGCATGGAGGGAACTCTTGTTCTAGCTGAATTGCTCATCCTTCCAAAGCTCCTTGTGCTGTGTGCTCCCGTAGACCTCCCAGGCGTCTGGGCATGCTGACTGTCACACTGCTGCTGCTTTACCGCGGTGCAGGTGACGGGGAAGTGTCTACACACACACACACACACAGAGGGATCCCGAAGACACCTGCCAGTGAGTGCTACAAGTCCTGGACCCCAAAGATGTACTTTTAAAGCTGGGAAGATCTGGGCACTCACAACAGTCCATTTGCAAACACCCCCTCCCCAGTCCATGACTAACATCTCCCCACGTGAGTCACGCTCAGACTTCCTCAGTACAAAGAGGAACAAGCTGCAGTCCAAGAGCCTGTGTTGCACAACATCTTGGGCTGTCCTTGAAGCCCTGTGCCTGTGCAGATGTAGGTGTACACACCTGTGTGTCACAGTGCAGGGGCTTTACAGTCCCTGCTGAGCCATGGCCACAGCTCAGCACTCGTGCACAAGCCTCTTGAGTGGGAGAATATCCAGGCATCTGTTGTGCATGATGCCATTAAGTACTGCGTACACTGATTCTGTAGGTGTATCTAAATACTGAAAATATGCTTGTCCTATACTGCTACAGATTTTCTGGCATGGGCTGTTGGCACAGCCTGTCTGGTACAGAGGCTTTGACAGCTCTGTCTGAAAAGCTCAGTGTGAGCAATCTCCAGCCATACCCCACATCAGTATTTGTAACATGCACTAGACTGGAAGATAAACTTATAATTCCTGCCCTATTTGTTTGCTAGGTACAGGGTTTCCTTCATTTGTAGCTGCAAATGTTGTTTACTGCTATAGCCCAGTTTATATTCATTACTCTGTGGGCCTTGTTAGCAGCTCAGGGTTTTTGCCCAAAGGCCATGTTGAGAGGCAGGGACTTGAGGAAAGGCAGCCTGCCGTGGTGCTGCTGCAGCATGCATGCATTCACCTGTGTTCAGTCCTTGTTGTTAAGGATCTGGCCCAGCCTGATGGGTTATTGGGGATGGGGATGGGTGTGGGTGAGATGAGCTTGGTATGTGCAGCTGTCTGGGGGAAGAATTCATGGAGGTCCTTCCAGCTCGAGCTTGGGACCAGAGATGTCAGGATGAAGGCAACAGTGCACTTGAGACAAAACCTTGTATATGGAACATCAGGGGGAATGTTAGGGGCACTGAGACAACTCTGGCACAAATATGTAATTCTGCTGGGCAAACCACATCCAAGAATAAGGTGAGTCACAGAAGTGATGCACACCCTCAGTGCTCTCCAAAGACTCTGCAGCTCAGGATAAGAAATCACAAGGGCACATGTTTTCCTCAGTTGTTAACTGTTTCATACTTTCTTTAGGATTTTGTTGGGTACTTTGCCATGACAGGCAAATTCACCATCACCATGTTGTTGAGCGACACTCTCCAAGGTGTGAGGGGCAGCTCATGACTGAAAGGAGATGTGAGAGCCCTTTTCCATCTCTTGCTACCATGCTACACAGCGTCCTTGCAGTATGCAGACAGCATCCATTGTCTGGGCATGATGAGCAGTCCTGGCAGTGCTCATCCTGGCCCAGACCCATGGGACAACTCCTACATTTTCTCTTTCTTTTTTAATTTTCATGAAAAAAATGGCTGCAGTTGCAGTAACAGTTTGCAGAGCAGTATCTCCTTTGAAGCTTGCTGGGAGCTGTGTATGTGTGTGTGTGTGTGTGTGTGTTTAAACTGCGTTGGAAGCCTTGCATGAAAAATACTCTATCGGAGAAGTAATGTTTTTTCACTGCTCATATATTCAGTTCAATATCCCTCCTATTAATACACAGTTGACTGCACTTCATCTCTGTCCTGTATTGTTGCACAGAGCTATAACTGTTTATCTAGTCAGGAGTAAAAGTGCAGAGCAATAATGTCATTTTCAGTCTGCCTCTAATTGCTGGGATTTATTTGCAAATCAGAGGAGATTATAGATACAAGCACTTACATTGCCTTTTCATACATGGAGTATTTTTTTTTCATTTCTTGAGATAATTTTTGAAGTTTGTTCTTGTTGATTACCCAGAACCAAACCCTGATAGGCTCTATGCCTGGTCAGAGCTCTGTGCCATTGTTTGTGATGTGACAACTTTACAAAATAAAGCAGTGCACAATCATTTCTTCATTTCCTAATTTTTGCAAAGATCTGGACATGACATTTGCAGTTGGGACCTACCTTATGTTCTCAACTCCATTGTGCCTGCCCTTGAGATGCTTCACTCTCTCAGTCACAATTACACCCTCCCACATTTGCAGTGAGCTCATCAGAGATGCTCCCCTTGGTGTGAGCAGCCCACGCCCCTGCTCTGGCACACCTCACATGGCACAAGGACAGCCATGAGGACTTACAGAATCACAGAATTTTGTAGTCCCCATGGACTTAGTCCCCATGGTGAGTTGGATAAATGCTTTGTCCTGCCCAGGACATGGGGATGAGCCATGCTTTGAGCAGACGTTGCCTTCTCTGGCTGTCTGGGCTCCAGCAAGTACATTTTTATAGGACACACAGTGCATAGCCAGGGTCTGGGGAGAAGGTGCCCTCCAGCCACCCTGTTCTCAGGTGCTGCCAGACATCCACGCAAAGCTGGGGCAGCTCCTGACTTGCTGTCACTGAACTCATCCCATGTGTCTGCTCACAGCCCTGACCTTGGCTGGCTGGTTTGATTTACAGAGGAATAAATAGGAAGTGCCGAGAGCAGACCTCAGCTCTTGGCCGATGGAGCCAAATGGGCTTGAGTCACCACTTCAGACTCACAGCTCAACACCCAGAAGGCTTGCATGGCTCAGATGCAGGTGTAGTTTTGATTCAGGTCCCTCAAGGGCATTTGTTGCAGGTCAGGGGCTGGGAACTGTGTCATTCTTTCACCTGTTGTTAGATAATAATTAGCATCTCAAGGCAATACATGGTTCTGTGAGCTAAAATGTTTATTTTATATATATTAATATAACATGAAAAAACTGTAAAGCACATAAAACCTAGAAAGATTTATCTGTGAGCAGTCAATGCCCTGTTGCTCTCTCTGCCTTTGAAAGAATCCAGAGACAGAAGGAAATGGCAGCGAGGACAGTTAAACAGATCCTGCTTGGTAACAGGATCTGCTGCTGGGTCATAGAGGTTTTGCAAGTGTGTGTATGTGTGTGTGTTTGCAATGGGGCTGGAATTCAGCATCATATACAAAGAAATAATTTGTTATGGTCATGACTGTCTGTGACTTCAGGGCTCTTAATAGGTGTCTCTTCTGTTTGCAGTGTGCATGTACAGAGAGCCATCGCTGCATGAAATTGGAGAAAAACAAGGACGCTCAAGGAAAAGTTCAGGGACACCAACCATGAATGGAGGCAAAGTTGTTAACCAAGACTCGACATAGCTGACAAATACCCTCCCTTCTTCCAACTCCTCCCCTCCCACCCTCCTACCCACCCCACTTGGCGAAACCACACTGAGACGATGACAACTGAGCAAGGCAGGACCTACTGGTAGTGGCTTGGAGTGTGAACTCCAGAATCTTTCTTTGTGTAGGACGAGAAAATCGAAACCCAGATCCTGCCTGTTGCAACGTTTTAAAAAACAAAAACAACAACAACAACAAAAAAAAAAGTGAAGAAAAATGTTTTAAATCAGGACTCCATTAACATTTTCAAAAGCAAACTGTTTGCTCTGTGATCAAAGTGGGAAAAAATCTCATCTCTGCATAATAATAATAATAACAACTAATAAATATAATAATAATAATAATAAAGATGTTACCTTTAAAAATAAAACAAAGCTTTTGGAAAATTGAACTTAGCATATGATGTGAAACAAACACGTGGGAACTGCATCCTGGGACTGTGCTTTTTGTCTTAGCCTTTCAGCTCACGGTCACACCACTGTTTTTAACATCCTTGCTTCCCTGGGGATGGATGGGATTTTTCACAAAGCAGGAAAGGTAGGGATGCATTATGACTGTGTTTGCTCTGCTATCAGTAAAATATGGCCTGCCCGAATTAGGAGCCTGACAGTTATGGGCAGTGAAGTAACTACTCTGTATTCAGCCTTTTCCATCTACATTCAAACCCTGCGTAGTTATTTGTTGCTAATGTCACTCTGTGAGTATGTTTGACCCAAGTCTGGCATTTTGTGCCTTTTTATCATAATTATTTATATTTATAGGCTTGTTTTACTGTATTAGTTGCCAGGGGAATTTCAGAAATGGGTTTTCAGGTCTCACAGGATGAAGTGATCATATTTATTAGGGTAGAGTTAGGAGATAAAGGGCAAGAGGGATAGCTGCTTGCTTTAAAATATGAAACAGACCAAGAAATGCTACTGAAATCCTTGCTGTCAGATGGAAACGGTGAGGCATGTGCTGTATGAGAGGGTAACATGATTTCAGGAATGGAATGAGGGATGTGGGGAGGGGGTAGATGGGGTGTGCCTAGGAGGGACCAGGTATAGAGAGGAACATGGGTGGTTGTGCCTGTCCAGCTGTGCCAGGGTGAGCAGCTGGGGTCTCCCTAAATGTTCTGCCTCCACACATCCCACACATGGTCAAAGCAGAGGCTGCAAGCCCCTCCAATCCCCAGCCTTAGCACTGTGATGGTCTGAGGCCCCGGAGATGCTGCAGCAGCCTGGGTATGGATGTGGGCATGAGTCTTGCCAGTGCCAGGGCTGCAGACACTGGAGAAGGATTTCAGAAGTAAAGAATTCCCAAGTGGGGAAAGGCCAGGGCTGAGCCCACCTGCAGCAACCAGGGCTTTGGTGGGGACTGGCAAGGTTCTCCCTGTCTGGCGCTTTCTCTCCTTGTGGGTCAGGGATCAGCAGTGAACCCTCGCTGCTGGATGGGGCTGAAGCAGGGCAGTGTGGACTGCTGCCCCATTNCCTGTTGCAACGTTTTAAAAAACAAAAACAACAACAACAACAAAAAAAAAAGTGAAGAAAAATGTTTTAAATCAGGACTCCATTAACATTTTCAAAAGCAAACTGTTTGCTCTGTGATCAAAGGGGGAAAAAATCTCATCTCTGCATAATAATAATAATAACAACTAATAAATATAATAATAATAATAATAAAGATGTTACCTTTAAAAATAAAACAAAGCTTTTGGAAAATTGAACTTAGCATATGATGTGAAACAAACACGTGGGAACTGCATCCTGGGACTGTGCTTTTTGTCTTAGCCTTTCAGCTCACGGTCACACCACTGTTTTTAACATCCTTGCTTCCCTGGGGATGGATGGGATTTTTCACAAAGCAGGAAAGGTAGGGATGCATTATGACTGTGTTTGCTCTGCTATCAGTAAAATATGGCCTGCCCGAATTAGGAGCCTGACAGTTATGGGCAGTGAAGTAACTACTCTGTATTCAGCCTTTTCCATCTACATTCAAACCCTGCGTAGTTATTTGTTGCTAATGTCACTCTGTGAGTATGTTTGACCCAAGTCTGGCATTTTGTGCCTTTTTATCATAATTATTTATATTTATAGGCTTGTTTTACTGTATTAGTTGCCAGGGGAATTTCAGAAATGGGTTTTCAGGTCTCACAGGATGAAGTGATCATATTTATTAGGGTAGAATTAGGAGATAAAGGGCAAGAGGGATAGCTGCTTGCTTTAAAATATGAAACAGACCAAGAAATGCTACTGAAATCCTTGCTGTCAGATGGAAACGGTGAGGCATGTGCTGTATGAGAGGGTAACATGATTTCAGGAATGGAATGAGGGATGTGGGGAGGGGGTAGATGGGGTGTGCCTAGGAGGGACCAGGTATAGAGAGGAACATGGGTGGTTGTGCCTGTCCAGCTGTGCCAGGGTGAGCAGCTGGGGTCTCCCTAAATGTTCTGCCTCCACACATCCCACACATGGTCAAAGCAGAGGCTGCAAGCCCCTCCAATCCCCAGCCTTAGCACTGTGATGGTCTGAGGCCCCGGAGATGCTGCAGCAGCCTGGGTATGGATGTGGGCATGAGTCTTGCCAGTGCCAGGGCTGCAGACACTGGAGAAGGATTTCAGAAGTAAAGAATTCCCAAGTGGGGAAAGGCCAGGGCTGAGCCCACCTGCAGCAACTAGGGCTTTGGTGGGGACTGGCAAGGTTCTCCCTGTCTGGCGCTTTCTCTCCTTGTGGGTCAGGGATCAGCAGTGAACCCTCGCTGCTGGATGGGGCTGAAGCAGGGCAGTGTGGACTGCTGCCCCATTTCCTGATCACACACATTAACTTCAGGCTCCGACCGCTTTTGGCTGCCAGGGCCTGCAGGCACGAGCAGCAGCAGCAGTGATGGAGCTGCTGTGACAAAAACAGGCACTGCCCTGGCTGAGGGACCTGGGAAGCCTTTGCCGCTCAGACCATGGGCACAGGTCCTGCGAGGGGTGAAAACAAGATGAAAAAGCAATCACTCAGGGGCCTGGAGAGGGGGCAGAACAGCTGTTTATACACGGGGAACCAGCCTGAAGCCCTGCAGTTACAGGACGGGTGGGCATGTGCGTCACTCATAACAGGCACATATGAAATCCCAAATACCACCTTAACTGTGGAGGCTCCTGTGCCATCCTGGCCAATGCCTCAGCTGGCCGGCAGCCACACAGGCAGAGCCGCTGTAGCAGTGGGAGAGGGGAGTGCCAGGGCTGTGCCACGGTGGGCCACGATGCTCCTGCAAAGCCACTCTGCCCCAGGTGCCTCCCTCCCCACACACGAGGTGATGCTCGGGTGTGTCAGGGCTCAGTGAACGGCTCCATACAGAAAGCAAAGAGACGGCCAAATCTCAAGGTTATGGAAGACTCCCAGGATCAGCATGAAGGAATGAATTTCAAGCATGTCCTTTTGTGTTTTGGAAAAGCTGAAACCTTGAAATAAAGAGCCTCTTGCCATGGCTCTGCTGCCTGATGCTGCACCTAGAGCAGGCAACCCCCATGCTCCCGTCATGTCAGTGACTTACTGCTGCCCTCCAGCCCCACAGCACTGGAGCAGGGCCACTAACACATCTTCAGCTTGTGAACACACACCCAGCCCCGTATGATGTAATTCATTGCTTACATTTCAGCTCCCTCACAAACTAGAGAGCACCCCAACTTAAAGGATGGGGGGCTGCTTGCCCACTGGAGACATACACTCAAAGAAGTGGAGTCTTAAGGCCTACATGTTGAACTAGCAGGTTCTTGAACTAACCGAGTCACCAAACACCAGGCCATGTTTAGGCACTGAGCCACAGTTCTTCCAGCTGCCCTTGTGGAGAGAAAGCCGAGCACCTGCCACAGAACAGAACACCCACAGCACACCTTGATACCACAAGCCTCTTCTGGACCCAGCCATGGGCAGCTTGCCAAGGGCACTGATGTCATCTAGAGCACCTCCAGCATGAGAAACTAAAAATTGCTGTGGCCTTATGTGCAGGATACCCTTTGCCTAAGCCCCAAAAAGCTGTAGGGAACAGCAGACCCAGTCCCATCATGTCCTAATCTTTCCATTGTGAGATTGACTTACCACTTCCCACACTGGCTTTTGCCTTGTTAGCAGTCTTTGGCCAAATCATTACAAGAATCCCTGGAAATGCTGTATTCAGGCCTAAATGTCAAAATAATCTGCTCCTTTGTTCCATGGTGTTTGAGCTAATCCCTTTCATATGACACTCACTGAGTTTGCCCATAGTGAGAGCCAATTGCTCCTGCTGTCACACAGTGTCTGCATGACCTCAGAGGAGGGCTTCTGCCATGTGCTGAAATGAAGTACTGGCTCCTGTTGCTCCCTGCTTAACCATGAGCTACATATGATGACATAAACCATGATAAAAACCCTGAGGAAATACTGGGCTTTTTCTTGACCTCTAGGAAGCTGCAAAAGTCAGCTCATGGTGTAATGCGGGGACTCCTGACATCATGATAACCCAAAAACCAGTGAGGCTGCACAGCCCAGCTCCACAGTGTCCACCTGCACCAGCTGCTGACTGGGAGTTGCTTGGCTTCAGGTGGCCCAACACCTAGATGCCTGGGAAAACCCAGGGGATCCACAGCCCACAGCTTGTAGATACCATGTAGGGCTTCATGCATTTTTTTACACAAGTACCAGCTCTGTCCCCAGGCCTTATCTCAAGGACGTGATGTGGGCTTTGTAGATTATCCATCTGCACCTTCCCAATTTTCAGGGGCTGCAAAACAGCCCCTCTCACCTATGCATCAAGGGCAAAACCTGATAAAATGGCTCCAGTTTGGACCACAAGGATTTTCCTAGGAAGAAAATGCAGAAAAAGCTACAGACAAGCACACCATACTGCGCCAGCAAGTTCTGCCACAAGTGTCAGCACTGGCATGTGACAATGTGCTATAAAGTGAAGCTGACACTCAACAAAGCAATTTATGAAAGTTGTCTGTCAACAACATTTTTGTGTTTGGCTCAGAGAGGTTCTGGCTGATAAAGGCCCACACAATCCCTCAAGCTGTCACGGGCTTCACTTTACACCTTTGTATCTTAAACTGCACTGATTGTGCACCAGGAGAGTTACTGCCCCAGAAAGGCATCATTGCCACACGCTGAGCAATGCTGAAGAGGAGATGCTGTAAGCACCCAAGGCTGAGCAGAACTAGCAGGAAACAAAGTGTGCTATCCTTCCTGGTTCCATGCCAGCAGCGCTGCAGCCTGGATGCATGACTGGCATGAGAAAACATCTTCATGAGGATGACACTTCCTAAAATAAAGAAGGCATAGAATTATCATTAGTTAAAGCACACAAACCCAACCTTTACTAAGGGGCATGCATATATATATTACTTTTAACATGGGAAGATGTTGGCCCCTAAACATGTCCAACACTAAAGCTTTATAGCTGGGGCATAGTTTAGCCCTGGTCCTAGATGGCAAGGATCAGTTTGTACATCACTGCATCAAGGAAATTAAAAACAAGAAAAGGCACAAGTGAGTGTCTTCAGCGACAGATTTCTCTCCCAAAATTGAAACAAAATGTTTAGTTGCTGCTGTGGGATGACCCACTGCACACACCTAGGAGTAAAACCAAAAGAAGCAGTCCTGCACGTCCTTAGTGAAGCAGAGATGTTTCCATGGCATTCACATTTTCCCTCTCCCACCACCAATGCTTCAGCCTTCAAGGCGATGGAAAGCTGTTTCCATGGAGCAGAAGGCATCAAGGCTCACATCCTCCTCACCTGCACGGAGTTAAGCTTGACTGCTCTGCTTCAGCTGCTGATCTCCAGTCATAGGCAGCCACCAATTTCCCCAGGTTCTTCTTACACACCTTTATTAAGGGCAAAAAATACCCCAAATAATTCCATAACCAGGCTGATACATTTTTAGCATCATGTTTAAGAGCATGAACATCTCAAAACTGCTGAAACATTTGTGGCCACAAAGTTAAGGCTAAATAACTCCCATTTCAGGACAGAGGATTTCTATTCATGATAGTTGCATATTGAACTGCTGCATGCACAGAAAGTTGGACATCTTCCCAGCCTGACTCCCTCTTGGACTTCAGGCACCTTCTCTATGGCAAAAGAGGTCTAGGCCAGCATGGCTCCATCTCACCACTGCATTCACCAGGAATTGTGGTGATGTAAACACAGGGAGCTCACACAGACTCCAGAGAATTCCCAGCTGAGGCAACTGGAGTTCCAGTGCTGAAAAATTTGACCTTCTATGGTCAAATGTCCTTTCTGGAAACAACAGGATTTCTCATCAAACAATTGCTTGAAAATAAAGAAGGGGGTTTGTTTTATTCAAAATACTCTGGTGCAAGCATGGGGATAATCCTTCTTTGGAAAATGCCATTAAGGTTTACCGAGCAATACAAATGGAAAAAAACAAGGCATTATCAATTATTAAAAAAAAAAGTCTGGGTATGGGATCTGAGGAGTAGCAGAGGATAACCCTCCCAAGAGTCTATTAAGAACAGGTTATATATTGTTCCATTTTCCATGCTCATTACAATCACTGCCCCAATAATAGCTGCGTGCTGTGCCTTTCTCTATTCTAGTACAATTTTCCCCGTGGGAACTAAATAACTGTTTAAATACTGAGCAGAGCTGGTAGAAGAAAGCAGGATGGTTCTGCTGTGCTACCCTTGTGTGCAATCTGCCTCTTAAGGAGCTGGTTACGACCCTTCTTTCTCATAGATTGATACAAGAATAAAGGGGCAGCACTGGGGAGGAGGAGCATGTTGGTCAGTCCAACTACATGACATTGTGAAGGACAAATGATGTCAGACTTAATAACTTTCAGAAATAAAGGCTTCGGTGAATTTATATCCTTGAACTCTAAGAAAAATTGCAGGGAGAAAAGCAATCAGGGGATCCATCTTAGCGCCAGTCCCTAAGCAAGGACTTTGGCGACATTTGAGTCTCTATATCCAGCTCCTGGCTTGTCTCCTATGTACAGTGATGCTTTTCTTTCTCAGACATCTGAGTTTCCCTGGGAGATCCTCCTCACGGAGTCCTTGGGGCACCCTGGTCCAAAGAGGGCAGAGCAGTTCCTGCTCAGGCAGCAGTGGGACCCCAAACTAAGTGCTCTGCTCGGGCTTTCAGCTGATGGCCCACGCCAGAGGGGCTCCTCACAGAGTTCTCCCCAGGACACCTCATGCCTACCCAAACATGCCAGGAAAGACAGGAAAACAAAGCTCATTGTCCTGAGCATTCTGCTTCCCAGGACCCTGATTTGTGCAGAGCCCGCAGCAAGAACCCCAAAATCTGAGAGGCACAGATGTCAGCTCCTCTGCTGTGCTGTTCCCAGTCTGGGCTATGGTGCCAGGAGCAGCCCTGAGCAGGGGCCATGAGGATCACAAACCTTGTGAAGTGGCCTGATCAGATGAAAATAGGACACTGCAAAGGTGAAGAGCTTCCGATTCAACTGTGCCTCACAGGGGTCACTTACACGCTGAGACTCTGACACTGCCACTTATTAATTTTATTTTCCAACTTACTGCACAAGCTGGCAAGTCAAATAGTTTCATTCAATTCACCATCAAACAAAGAAGCAAGACAGTGCACAGGAGACGAGATTTACTTGACATCAACTCAATTTGAAGATCAAAAAGAGGTGTGTTTAACTTTGCATTATTTTTACTTTTTAATTTTCACTGGGTTTTGTTCTTCCTGCTATCAGACAGTACAGAAAGCAGAACTAATAGGGAAAACACTGACTTCTGCTGTGGGAGCAGAAAACATTAACTCACAAACAGATGGGATATTCTGGTGACTCCCAGCTCAGTTCCTCTGGGCTTCAGATGAAGAGTTTTCACATGAGAATCTAATGAATTTTCACAAGGTCACAGTTAGTCCTTCACTGTCAAGTTCATGTGATTCTCCCAGCAGGGTCAATGGGAGGTAGGACCTAAATCTGAATTCAAACTGTGCATTCAGGGTGTGGAACCAGAACTTCCCAGGGAAAGCTCCCTATGGGTACTTGAAGACCTAAATTTGCCATGGAAAAAAGGTCTAGTTTAAACTGCCAGCTTTGAATTCCACTTCCATATTTGTCCCTATAAAACCAAACCCAACTTCTAAGCTCACCTCTGTATTCTTGAATCTCCAAATTCAAACACTAGACTATTTCAGAATTGTATTCCATCTGTAGGACTGAATAGGCCTTGTATAAATGGGTAGCATTTAAAATAAGAAAAAAGCTCAGTATTGGCAATATTTAATGTCCAAGGCACACAACAATGTAGCTCTAGGCATGCCCGAAGTGTGGAGTTCACATCCATGCAGAAATTTAACTTCAACTGCTGCAGTTTGATCCCACTTATTATTAATTAAGTAAAACCAGTTTTTGGTTCAGAAATATGTTCCTTGGGACAAGCTACTGCAAGCACATCAGCAGGTCATGGCTTCAGAGGGACACAGAATGGTTGCAGTCCTGAGAGTCAAAGCTGGGGATACTTTAAACAGAAAGACATGTTCATCAATAAAAGGAAATCTTTCCAAACTCAGCATGAGCTGGTTCCAGGTGAAGGCTTTATCTTTTCTTTGTAAAATAGTTGCCTGCTCCTACAGATTTGCAGGAATAAAATTTACATCATGTGTAGCTTGTACTAAAACAACTGACCAAAAAAACCCCCCAGAAACCCAAACCAAAAAAGCCCATCAGTTCCATCCAGCCACCCATCTGGATTCTGCTTTGTTTTGGAAACTTTAGGGACTTCAGAATCAAACTCACCCTCAGGGCAACTCCAATGAAATCAGTGTGTAATCCTGGGAAGTAATCTGGCCCAAGCCTCATTTTCTCTTCAACTGCAGGAACCAAGGTCATTTTCCCATCTGGATTTTGCAGAGGCTTCTGCACATACTGATGAGTTATACCTTTTATCAAACCTTGACCATCATTTTGAGGGCTAGAAAATGATTGCACAGTGTCAGAGGATCACAGGAAATAGGATGAAGACTCGGTGTTAAAATCCAGACCTTATATTTACTATGTGCCACCTCTCCTGTGTCCCCCAAAGTCATATCCAGTATCTTTCCAGAGTGCAGTGCAAGAATCTGTCCTCCTTTGTCTCCAGAATCTCACACTTAATGCCAAATGACACCACTCATCCTCTATCTTAACTTCAGGGAAGTTACTCTTCCACATCTGTAGGTTTTATCTAACAGTGTGACCAGCATTTTTCTGGTGGTTGAAGGTCTGAGAAAAACAAACTGTAGGTTTTCAGTTTTGGGGGGAGAGTGTGTCTGTTTGTCTATGCCTATAGGCCTGTACTCCTCTTCCCTCCTCAGTAATCCCCTCTGTGCCAGCACATGTGATGTCTGGGTGGATCCGGCCCTGCAGGAACCTCTGATGACAGCAGAGCATCGTGCAGTCAGCCTGCCTTAGATCCTGACTTGGTCAGCGCCTTAAAAACGGCTTTGGAGAATTTGAGGGCAAAGACCTCATGCGACCAAGCAATTAGAGCAATTGTTCCGAGTTTCAAAAATGGTAGATGGGTCAAAAAGTGCATAAAGGATTGGCTGCAGACATCTTCTCCATCACAAGGTGATCTGTGTCAGAGATGCTGGCCAAGGCTCCACCTGATACATTCAACCTCATCATGGGAACAAAACATGCCATTCAAACGTGGCAGTAACTCTAAGACCGTATATTGGAGATAAGGGGTCTGCAAAAGCAATTCCTGACTGGAAATAGACTGCACAAGGCTATCTGGGCATCCCCTTTTAACCCAGACTCAGTATGAGCACATCACCTCCTCACTCTATAGACTGGGGTGCCAGATGTCTGCTACAAAATAATAACACTGAGAAATTTGTGGTTTGTGATATTTTAATATCCTGAGCATAGGATTATTTGCTGTTTAGTGTGCTTTAAAATGTCCTTCTGTGCAATTGATAGCTTTACTGCTCCTGGACAGAATAACAAACAGCTGTGCTGCTAAATAAAAGAGATCTTTTGGATCATCTCAGAGCACCATCTTGGCAGCCTTGGAGCCACAGTGACTTGCAGACAGGGTGAGTGTTTTGGGGCAGATTTGCCAGCTGGTGCAGGCACTTGCAGCTGCTTAGAGTTCATGTATAAAAGATCTCATCACAGATTATTAAAGGCAGAAAGGACAGTTGTAAATCAGGGAGTCTGACCTCTTGTGTAACACAGACTGGTGATTTCAGAGCAGAAGTCAGAGATTAGCCTGACCAGAGGTATCCAGCTGGGCAATGGCAATTCTGCTCTTAGTTCACTGGAATCTCACATGCCAGTGCTGTAATTCCACAATGCAGCAGAGAGTTCATTCAGAGGCTGCAGACCAGGTAATCAGATTCTATGCAGGTTTACTTCTTGATTATTTATTCAATAAGGATCACATTAAAAGCCCACTGGAGGCAGTGAGAGACTCCTGTTGACTTTGCAGCAGCCTAAATCAGACCTGAAGCATTCAGAGTTTTAATATGCACAACTGGAATTTGGTAGCGATGCTTCCAGAGGTCTGTATCAAATTATGAGCTCCCTTTGGAGGAATGTGCTCATCACACATCTTTACTTGCCCGAGGGTAACCTCTTATAACTTGTTCCAAGCAGCTTTCCTGCCAGGGTTGAGACTTCCTCAGAAGACCTCTGAACTAGGATCACCTACTGACCTCCTTCCATGCAAAAATTATTTCTTGGTTGAGATGAAGCAAAGCGTGACTGGTGAGGATGGCAGAGAGACAGAGCCAAAGCTCAGGAGTTAGGAGCAGTTAGAACTGTAGAAAGGACTCCAAATAGCTTTGTGTGAAGTCTCAGCTAATGTTGCCTGATCCCTCTATTTTGTTTCCCCTTCTAAACAGGACACCACAGGCACTCCTTCCTCCCGTTCTCCTGCACCACAATTCTCCTCCAGCAAAACCTGAATGCTGTCCTTCATTAGAGCTGCTGGGGTTCTTGCAGAGCACCACAAACCACAGAAACTGGCCATATTGGTGTATTCTGGGGTAAAATCTTTCTGGGTGCAGGGCCACATAAGCCAAATAAAAATGTGGTCCCTGGAGCTGACAACCCTTGCTATGTGTAAAAGCACCAAAGAGAATGATCTGTCACTATCTGGATATGTCAGATGTGGAGCCAGAATATGTTATATTGTCTGTTGACCACTTTATAATCTTCTATCGCATCTGCAGAAAGATTAAAATCTATGTAATATTTTTTGGTGTAACAGTATTTTTCCAATGAGAGAAAACACAGTCTCTGATTTGTATTCCTCTGACTTGAAATCATTCATTTTAAATGACTGTTTGTTCTACTAATTTAGAATCTGGGCAGGCATGGAAACAATTTATTTTGGTTTGTGAAAGGAGCTGAGCTTGGGTTTGTTAAGTGCATATGTACTTTGTTGCCTTGGGATGCAGTAGAGCTCCCTGCTGGAATAAGAGTTCTCCAGAGGAAGGAGCTCCGTGGTGAGCTCCATGATGACACCCTCAGAGGGGAACACGTCCTTGACTGAACACCAAATCTGTTGCACTTCCCTTGTCTCCTCTGCAAGAGTTTTTTCCAAAAGTCACTTAATGAACTAAACCCTCAGTGGATGCAGCCCAGACAATGGATCAGTGTTCTCTTGGGAACCCAGTCTGACATGGACCTTCTGGTCAAACTCAAGTGGGGACTGCTCCTCTCCAAAATCCACTGTGACCTGCGTTCCTTGCTTCCATGAAAAAGTCCTTGTACTTCTTACAGCCACAGGAAACTTGGAGTCTCCTACTGCTGGAAGCATGGAAACCCATTCAAAAAACCTACTCGTGCACACACAGATAAAAGTGGATTCTGGCACCTCTAAGAATGCCATTATCCCAGTAAATAAATTATCATCACTCACTTATAATTACTTTTGTTATACTTGTACCTGCTTTGCAGAAAAATTCCCAAGACAGAGTTCTGATGTCTGCTAACTTTATTTTCCCTAATGTCTAAGCAAAACCAATTTTTTTTTGAAAAATGCTTCTTAATATTTGAAGCAGAAAAGTAACTGGTATTGAACCAATTCAAAAGCTAGATAATATTTTCTTTCATGATATGCTGGGCAACGACTTGGACTACAGCAACATTACATGAAGCAAGGATTTGTTTAAATACCTTTCATTCTGGTTTGCCACTAAACCTCAGTAACAGCACACTGATCACATGTATTTCAGTGCCCCAGCACAGACATTTTGTTGTGTAACTCAAAATGTTTCATCTTATTGCTCTGAGGATTCTGGCCAGTTGGCAACTTTGCACATGTGCTAAATTGCTAAATTTTTTATATTTACCCACTTACCTGGTTTGACACAACACACCTGCGTGAGGCAGAGGGAATTGGCCCTGGGAGTGTGGGCACTGTGCTTTCAGGGTTGTTGACACTTGTATTGGCACTCTGTAGTCAGACACCACAGCAATGAGCCCCTTGCATAAACTGATAAACAACAAAATATGTTAGAAGCTGTATGAATTGAAACCATAGCCATCTAACAGCAAAGTAATTTGCAAGAGAGATGGCACCATCAGGAAGAGAATAAGCCAAACCCAGCTGATTCCTTGCAGACAGTTCCTCCCCTTTGAAACCCAAGACCGAATTCATGCTGTGTCCTTGCACCAGCCACTCACGGGTTTGAAGCTGGGTTTTGTCCACAACCAGAGAAGAGCTTGTCTCTATGTCTCACACTGAGTGAAACTGGTGAGGCAATTTGGCTTCTGCCAAGCCAGGCCTGGGGCTGTCCCAGCTCATGCTCATGCTGTCTCTGGTCTGACCTAGGCCAAAGCACTGAACCAAAAGAAAATGATTTGCTGGTTTAGCCCCTGAGGCACGCTCACCCCAGGAGCAGCCAAGAGCCAGCAGTGGCACAAGGGACAGGGTGGGAGCATGTAAGGACAACAGCTGGTGGCAGGGCTGCTGCTGTGGGAGCAGAGAGCCTTTCCATCACCTCACCCACAGTGCCAGGACATGTCCTCAGTGCCTGCTGCCCTCACTGCAGACAGAACATCTCTTCTCACAGTCTCCTGACTGTGGAAGATTTCTTGCCACTGTCAGGTTAACGAGAGACTCACAGTCTTAGGCTGGTTTTTGCTCTGAACCAGAGACTTTTCTTTCTCTATTGAATGGTATGAAATTAATGAAAATTAACAACAGTACATGAACAGAAGCACATTAAAGCTATGCAGCTGCTATAAACACACAGAGACAGGGTCATCTCGCCACAGATGGCTGCTCTGAGTATTTCTAGCACTGTTGCTAGCTAATCCTATTAGAGACAGCCAGGACTGTCTGAGATTCCCCAGCCATGTGTCCANCAGAATGTAATTAGCTTTTGATGGGATGTTAAGATTCCTTGAGCTCCCGTGGAGAGGCAGCGTGGGGAGAGCGAGGCAGCGGATGGTGATTGTCACTCCCCACGGGAAGCACTCGAGGACCCTGCAAGACTCATTTACAAAAATGCAAAATAAATAAATAAATAAATAAATAAATCTCTTAATTCAAAAGCGAGAGAGGCTTGTGGCCACAATTTCACATTTTGCAGTATTTCAGAGAGCTCTAGTCTTTGTTCCAGGCTGAAACTCCAGCCCAGTTGGCACAAGTCCCATGGGTTTCAGAGCAGCTCAGATTGCATTCTCTAACACACACTGCTGAAAGCACTGGCTTATGAAACTTCTAAGAAATGGGCTAGAGCCAGACCTGGCCTTCTTTATCACTGTCTCCTGGTGTTTTAGTGCAAATAGCAGGCAGGTAGCTGGTGGTGAAAAGAATCCACAGTAACAGCAAAGTCCCAAGGGCTGTTAGAGGCAAAAGCTCCTGCCCATCTCCTGGCTTACCTGCACAGCAACCTCGCAGTGAGNATGGCACCATCAGGAAGAGAATAAGCCAAACCCAGCTGATTCCTTGCAGACAGTTCCTCCCCTTTGAAACCCAAGACCGAATTCATGCTGTGTCCTTGCACCAGCCACTCACGGGTTTGAAGCTGGGTTTTGTCCACAACCAGAGAAGAGCTTGTCTCTATGTCTCACACTGAGTGAAACTGGTGAGGCAATTTGGCTTCTGCCAAGCCAGGCCTGGGGCTGTCCCAGCTCATGCTCATGCTGTCTCTGGTCTGACCTAGGCCAAAGCACTGAACCAAAAGAAAATGATTTGCTGGTTTAGCCCCTGAGGCACGCTCACCCCAGGAGCAGCCAAGAGCCAGCAGTGGCACAAGGGACAGGGTGGGAGCATGTAAGGACAACAGCTGGTGGCAGGGCTGCTGCTGTGGGAGCAGAGAGCCTTTCCATCACCTCACCCACAGTGCCAGGACATGTCCTCAGTGCCTGCTGCCCTCACTGCAGACAGAACATCTCTTCTCACAGTCTCCTGACTGTGGAAGATTTCTTGCCACTGTCAGGTTAACGAGAGACTCACAGTCTTAGGCTGGTTTTTGCTCTGAACCAGAGACTTTTCTCTCTCTATTGAATGGTATGAAATTAATGAAAATTAACAACAGTACATGAACAGAAGCACATTAAAGCTATGCAGCTGCTATAAACACACAGAGACAGGGTCATCTCGCCACAGATGGCTGCTCTGAGTATTTCTAGCACTGTTGCTAGCTAATCCTATTAGAGACAGCCAGGACTGTCTGAGATTCCCCAGCCATGTGTCCACAGGCAATGTGCAGACAGAAATGCATGGCAGACCCCAAGATCCCCTGGCCACGTGTCCACAGGCAGTGTTGAGAGAAATGCATGGCAGCAGCTGCTGACAGCCTGCCTGGTCCTCAGCTGCCTGAATTTCATACCAGTGTTGTGTTAAGCTGCCAGCTGTGCCCAGCTCTGTTCTGGGTTCACCAGGGATCTTGTTCCAACCAGATCTGTCCTGCCAGGTTGGTGCCAGAGCAGGGAGTAAACTGTGTCTGGAGAGTGGCCCTGAGTATCCAAGGCAGGCAGCGCAGACTCAGCTGTCTTCACAGAGAGGAAAATCGGTTTCTAGAGCCCCTTGCAGTAATAAATAAATAAATANTGAAAGCACTGGCTTATGAAACTTCTAAGAAATGGGCTAGAGCCAGACCTGGCCTTCTTTATCACTGTCTCCTGGTGTTTTAGTGCAAATAGCAGGCAGGTAGCTGGTGGTGAAAAGAATCCACAGTAACAGCAAAGTCCCAAGGGCTGTTAGAGGCAAAAGCTCCTGCCCATCTCCTGGCTTACCTGCACAGCAACCTCGCAGTGAGACTGCCCATAAGATGCTTTATAGGGAAGGAATGGAACTACACCTCTTCTACTGAGCTCTTTACCTTTGTGATAATCCAAGAGAGCGAGTTTGAAAAGAACTGGCAATCCTCTCTCCATGCAATCCACCATGGCTCTTTCTTGCTGTGGGAAACAGCAGCCTACTAGGCTGTCAAATGGCAGTTCTGCTCTTGCCTCAGACACCTGACGGGAAATAAACCATTGCTGACAAATGTGTTTTTCTGAATGTCCCCGATCTACAGGTGTTTGAATCCTGGAACGAAAATGCCACCTGGCTCTGGGAGTCAGCTTCCACCAGGTCTGCCTGCCTTCACCCTCTGCTCCCCACCCACCTTTAGGGGAGTGATTGGGGCTGGTCTTGGCTCCAGACTAAGCCCCCCTCCCCCTGCTTCCCGATGCTGTGCAGCTCAGGTCACCTCTGTGAGCCTCAATCTCCCTTTCTGTAGCCAAAGAGTGAGCCATAGGTCTGTTTTTGAAAGCTCCAGACAAGCAGCACAACGGGAGAGAGAGAAGTATTGGGACTATCCAAGCTGCTCCTGTCTGTGCAATGGCCTGAGCTAAAGAGTTGATGAAAACTGGGCTCCAGCAACGTCCAGCTCTGGTTCTAAGCAAATTCCTGCATTACCAAAGAGAACAAATCTAAATCTCCTTCCTCCTGTACTGCTGCCTGTTCTCTACGGTGCCTCTGAAAATTACAATTTTGCCATTTGAAAACAAAAGTGCTTAGCTGGCAAAAAAGGCTCCATAAAGAAAGCAAAGGAAGCTGTCACATCTGTACTGTCTGAACACCATCTGTCTCCCAAGTTTACTCTGAAACAAAGAAAATCCCATCCAGTCCTCCTGCAATGTATCAGTAAATTGCTTAGCAGTGGCACTTGGAGAAGGAATAAACACATTTGAATTAGACAATGGCATCATAAAACACCAGCTCAGTAAATAAAAGACTGGAGGTTAACATTTGTAGAGATTAAGCAATCTGTTAAGTAAAGTTTACTATAGCATGTTAGGGTTTTTGTTATATACATGTAGCATCTCAAACAGCCTCCTTGGCTTACATTTAAGATTGTTATTTTTGCTTTAAGCATATGTGCTCACCTGAGAGTTACCTGAGGTCCAGAGACTGGTTTGGAACTGTAGATACCTGCAGAAAGAGGTGTGCCACTTCTGGTAGAGAAAGCAAGGACAGCAGAGTGATGGAGAGCGAAAGTAAAGTCCCAGAATGATTTGGGTTGGAAGAGACCTATAAAGATCAAAAAGGCAAATTGAATCTTTGCTTAAGGGGCTGATGACAAATGTTGGAAATGGGATGTAACTGCTGCAAACAGGCTAGTTACCATTCAGGAAATCCTAATTCCAGGTTAGGTGGAACTGAAAGCTGGGAGAACACCTGGCTGGAGAATATGTATCACCTCTAATTTCCAAACCACTGTGGTTATGGCATTTTAATTTACTGCTTTCCACCCTGTAAATCTCAAAATAGCCTCACACGTTTGGCCCTGGAAGGACTGTACGCGCTGCAAGCCTAAGCTAAGAGAAGGATCCGCTGTTTCTTGGCTGATTTTACAAACAGTCTTTACATCCAAAGCAGAGTAAACCTGGGCAGGCTTCAACTTCTTCCAAACTCAGATAAATGTTTTTGATTAAGATAAAGCAGTACTCCTTAGGAAGGCTGCTCCTGCAGAGTGCTCCTGCAGGTCCCTGCATGCACAGGGAGAGCTCATTGTGCTTTTCAGGAGTGGTTTCTCTGCCAGCTTCAAGGAGTGGCTGCTCACAGCTGCCATCACTGTGACCCTCCACTACTAACTCTATGAACAGGACTTGGGGCAGAAGTTGTTTTCAAAGGACCTTGTGAATATTCGGTGTAAAAAGTGACCAGCACATTTTCACTGCATTGAGTTGTGCCTCTCAAACAGCCAGAACCAGTGGTCCTGTGTTACATCGGGGAAATGAATTTCGGGCAAACACAGCTGGCATGATGCACCTTCCACTGCACTCCCCTAAGTGCTGGACCAGACCCACCTGGTACAAACACCCCAAAGAGCTGCTGAAACCTGCTGGCTGCTGAAGTGCCCCTGTACTACAGCAGTCCTGCTCCTGTGCTGCCAGTTCTCCTTCACTGTCACTTCCCCACTCTCCGTCAACATCACTGCCCCCCACACAAGCTGGGAGATTATCTCAGTTATTCCAGCTGTTGTGCTACACCACACTGAGCACAATCAAAGCTAACAAAGCACGCTGCTCTGGCTCCATTGTCATCTGGCACTGAAGGCTGAGGATCCTAAATGAACAGGGCTCAGGCTTAGGTTATACTTGAGAGAGTTTGGCAGGATAGAGGGGGGAGAAAAAAAAACCAGTGGATTTTACATGGCTGTTTTTATCCTTAGAAAACTTCAGAGAAGTATTGATAGGGTGGGATGATGCTGTGATTCTGGGGGTTTATTAGTCTTGACATCTTTTTGAAATGCAGACTTCTTAGACAAATATTTCCAGGTATACCTTGGATTATTAATGCAGATTTACCTAGAACTGTGCTCATACAAGGTCCTGGATAGTCTTGCAAATCCAATCACTGTGCTGATACAGGCAAGATGCAGTCTTCCACTTTAACACCATGATTAACACAGTGGCAACTTCAATGCATCCATCTGAAACAAAATGGAAAGAAAAAGAAGAAAAAACTGCAGTAGAGCCCACATTACACACACCTCCAGCTCATTTTCCTAAGCAGAGAACTCCAGACTCACCAGCACCAGGGTGGATGATAAATAAGAGCCTTGGCCTTTGGCAGAAAGAAGTCCATTTGCTCACCCAGCTCCATCCAAACTTGCAGCGATCAGTGCACAAAGGTGCTCAAGTAGGAAAGAGGAATGGAGATAATTTGCCGGTAACAGTTGGAACAGACACGGGATCCTAACCCGGTGCCCAAATGCTGAGAACAAGCACTGGTTAGGCAGGAGTAGCAGCTGAAAGTGATCTCTTC
The DNA here is from genome assembly GCA_013397175.1 of Platysteira castanea. Taxonomy (NCBI): domain Eukaryota; kingdom Metazoa; phylum Chordata; class Aves; order Passeriformes; genus Platysteira; species Platysteira castanea. The sequence continues at coordinate 395,069 of VYXC01004869.1, forward strand.
CCTGGGCCATGCTTATCTAACTAGGCATAGTTCTGAGAGCCCCTGCCAGTGGCTTACAGGGATATGGGCCCAGTCCACTTCTTCCTTTTTGGCTGCTAAGTTTTGTCGCAAACAACTGAGAATACACTGCATGCCCATAAAATGGCCCTTCCCTCCCGTGGCTGGTTTTCCAGGTGCTGTTGGGCTCCGCATCCCAGCAGCTGAGAGCAGCTCTCTGAGTGAGACATGCTAAAAGGAAATCCTAAGGTCATCTCCAAGGGCTAGAACAGCAACAATATCCAAAACACAAAGGATTGAAACTCTTCACACATGGCCCCACTCTTACAGACTTCTAAGTCACTTAGTTGTTTTTAAAAACGAAGGATGACATTCACATATCCTCTCCCAAATGCCAGAAAGGCCAGAAACTTTGAAAGTTTTCATGTGATGCCACTTCAGCAGGCTGAGAAGGGTTTCTTGGCTTCTCAGTGTGTGAACTGCAGCAAACTCCTCTCCATTTTCATCTTTAGTATTATACCAGGGATGTGCATTCCAGGGGCATTCAGAGCTTTGTGAAAGGCACAGAATAATTTCTGAAATCTAGGTTTATGCTGATTGCAAGAAGGGACTCCCTGTCCCTCTGGCACACAATCAAAGAGGCCAGCCTCCATCTCATACAGAGCAGCACTGAACATCCACAGAGCAAGCTTTGTGCAAGATTCATCTACTGAATATATATACACTCTCTAAGATACCTTGCAAAAGTGATAACCACATGCAGAGCTCATTTAACACCCAGCACCTTAAGTGTTAACACAGCACAGAGGAAACCATGTAATCCCTGAAATGAGGACAGTGCTCCAAGAATGGATCGATCCAGGGTTGCCCTTCACTTCCCAGCTGCTGAGAGACAGCAAATTGATCAGTGTGGTTTGAATTTCTCTCCTGACAATTCAGGCAGGAGAGGGCCAGGAGCTCTGTAAATGCATAATCTGTGCCTGGCACTCGCTCACTGTGTACTAAACAACGATAAAACCTTTGGAGCAAGCTGTTTCCCCTCCAGTTGGTTAACATTTGTATCCAGCTGAACTCCTGGGGTGATAACTACAGCAAACCTCCTCCTCTGAGGCAGATAAATAAAACATACTGTAAAGAAAAGTACAGGCTATTGGCACGTCTCTCCCACAGGCTGTAAGCAGCTGAATGCCGCATCCCAGTGAATGCGAGGAGCGAGCGGGTTTTTTTCCCAGGGAGGCTCTGCTCGCACTCTGCCTTTCTCCCCTAGTAACTGATCCATTTTTCTGTTCCTCCTTCCCCCCGGCTGGTGCACAGAGCCGTGCCCCGGCACAGGACACAGCAGCATCTTTGCTAATTCTCAAAGTGCCACCTACAGTTTGTGCGAGTGCATGTGTGTGAGCAAACACAGTCCTAGGCAGAGACGGAGACATCCTATAAATGAGATATATATATATCTCTGAGTACTGAGACATGATCAAACCAGCCCGTAGCTCTCACATGAGAGGACAGAAATAATTCTGGAAATGCTTCTGTTCTGGGAGCAGGTCTTCTGCCTGCAGGGGAAACCGGGCACTGAGCACACAAACTCTGCAGGGGCACAGGGAGCCTTGCAGGGAATGAAACAGAGTCGTTCTGACTGCACCTCATATGCTTTGTGAGCGGTCCTCCATCCCTAGCTCAGAAGAAGTGCCACAAAACCAGAACAGGCACCCAGTAGCTGTTTCCTCCCTGATGAAATGCCCCAGTGGATGTGGCAGTACCAGCTCCCCAGGGGAGCCACGGAGGTGATGGTGAGTGAGGGTGAGTGCTGGAGTGGAGCAGTGCAGTGGCTTCGATAGCCACGGTGATTTAGCAATCCTCACCCACAGCAAAAGGGCCCTGCACAGTGGAGAAGCTTTTTTTAGACAGTAAGGAAGGCAAATAGGGAAAAGGAAATGAACGCAACAGCTGAGAGGCTTAGGATTTAATCAGAGCTGGCTTTCTACTGCTTGCTTGCTTTCTTCACTTATTTTCAAAGGAAAATGTCCATGTCTATAGAAAATATAGAAACCCCCAAAACGCAAACAGCTATTCCCTGTTCCCACTGTGCGATTGAAATAGGGAAAAAAAGGGGTTTGTTTGTTCTTTATTAATTTTCATGCAGAAATAATTTTAAAGAAATAGGAGTCCTTCACTGGTCCTATGTTGTCTTACAGCAGTCAGGCTGGTTGGAGAGCTCACAAAAGCCATGCCTAGATCCACAGGAAGAACAATGGCCAACACACTCTTAGTTAGAGACTTTCCTTGGAGTTTTGCCTCCCTCACCTGTTTTGTTTGGGGGTTTTTGACTGTTCTGTGCAATAGAACTATTCTGTTCTGTCTTTTCCCTGGGGTTTCATCCAGCCCATAGTAGATTGGGATGGACTGCCACCATCAGAGGGTTTGCACTGACCAGATTTCCACTGGTGTTATGTGCAGAGCTCAAACAAACTCCCCATGGTTTGCTGAAGAGCCTGACCCTGGCTGGAAAAATCCTTTCTCAGGCTTGAGCAGATGTTTGCAGGAGAAGACCTGGCAAGGCTTGAGTGCTCTGCTCTGGAGCTCCTCATCCTTTCTGCCCCCTACTCCAACCAACCCCAGAGAACCCAGCAACAGCCTCTGTTTGGACATGGGCATGCTTGAAAATGGTTGTTTACAGTGATTTCACTTGGACTGACAGGAAAACAGGAGCAGAGAATGGTTTTTAAATACACCCTGTGGCTAAAAGCCTGGAAGCAGCTGGCCTCTGGCCAGGCTGTGAGAATGAACAATGATATTTTGGGGCAGAGACGGAGGCGAGCCCAGATCCTTCCTGCTATAATTTGACTTTTTTGAATGTACTTAAATGGAGAGGTTGTTAACTAATCGGATGTCTTTCAGCTTGACTCTTAGCTTTGGCTTATGATACAGCAGATATACAAAGAGCACATTCCCTATTGCCCATTCAGTCATTAGTTATTCCTCTCATCCATCAGTTTGTTTCTTTTATTTTTTTTTTAATGTTTCTTTGCTGTAAGTTTGGACCTTTTGTGAGAAAAAGAACATGAAAAAACTTTTCTTCCTTTCTGTTCTTAATAAACATTTTTATTCTGCATGTTAACTGATTTCTTGGCTTCTGAAGAAGTAAATAAAATGTTAGGAAGCCAAAATCACAGATGAAATATTGAGGTTATCCAGACTTCTTGTTTCCTTTACAGCTCTGCTATCAACCATTTGAGATTTTCTGTTCCAAAACAGCAAGCAAGAAAAGAGTTTACAAATTCTTCAGAACATAGAAATGGGAAAAACAGTCTTACTTAACCATCTGGACAACTATTGTGTCTGCTCCAGCTCATGGCTGTCAGACCCCAGTCTCCTCATCGGTGGGGGCAGGAGCCAGCTCCATCCACAGGTGATGGGACCACGCTGACTCCAGCACGAGGGTGGGTTCCCATAGGGCAGGAGGCTGTGGTGCTGCGAGACTTGTCCTGCATCATCCTGACCTGACACAGGACAAAAAGTCACTGCAGGCTGGCCCAACGCCCCTGGGGATGGCATGGAAAGCTCCTTCAGGGTGTGTCTGGCAGTATTTAGGGTTGAAGGAGCACCTAAATCCCTGCTTCTGAGACAGGCTCTCAGCTCTTTTTAACAATACAAGAATAACTAAACAGGCCTGTGATTATCTTTAGGGTTCTTTTGATCTGCAGGTTGTTCATCTGGCAGAACTTAGGCACACTACTCTCCTGGTCTTTTTCTGCTAGCGAGAGGTATTTGGTGTGGGTGGAGAGAAGGAAATTGAAAATGCAAAAGGAAAACTTGACCAGACTGCTCCCACTCTTTGAAAACCCAAAATACCTCTGTGCATGCATGAGCTGGCTACATGGGAGCTTAAATCCCAGCTGTATATAGAGCTACCCAGCAATATCCTTGTTTGTACTCTTACTTCTTCCCTCCATTGAATTCCGTTGGCTTGGAGCTTTGCAGTGGGTTGAGAAGAGCCCCAGAGAACAGGAGGAGTCCTTGGTCAGGGAACTGCCTGGGGATGGCCCCAAAGCCCCACACTCATCTGAAGGAACCTGCTGCTGTCAGAAGCCCAGCTGGGACTGGGAGGTGCCACAGGTGAAGACAAACAGGGGTAGCTGAAGGTCCCCTCAATGTTTAATTACAAGTGTGTTGGGAGAATTTGTCCAGCCTGCTTGTTGCCTGAGGGGTAGAACGCAGAAAGACAGAAAACTAGTCCTGTGGCATCTTGGCTGCCCTTTTCCTGAGGAAAACACAGTTTTGGCAATCCTGCTGCAATCCTGTACCATTTTGTTGAAGCCAGTGGCATGCTATAACTGAGTATGTTTGAGTGACAGAGGACAGGCAGATAAGCCTGAAAAGAACTGTCTGGGTATAAGAGACCACAAAAGTCCTTCAAGCAGGGGACAGACTGCAGAGGTGTCAGAAATGGGACACTGGGACAGACAACAATCAGAATTCAGAGTTGATTCTGTTTTACCCTTAGAGACCACAGTCAGCCAACCATGGCATACCAGCCCAGAGGAAACTGTACCACATGAATTCCAATGTCATGCAGGGACTCTTGAGGCTTTACACTTTTCTATGGGTCTGAAACAGCCCAGCAAAGGAGCAGGTTCAGTGGGTGAGGCCAGCTGAAGCCCAAGAATAAGGTGTGGCACCACAGCAACAGCTTGATCAAAAGGAAAGCAGTGGTCCAGTGAGTCCAGTGACCTGGACCCAGACCCTCGTGCGGCCATGGAGCTGGTGTGTGGGTTTGCAAAGACCCTCCTCCTCAGGCTGCCAGTTCACATTTTTAGCTCTTAACTGACAGGGATGCAGTTTGCTACCTGCTCTCACAGCAGCTTGCACAAGAGAATCCTCCTAGGAAATACCATCAAAACACTGCTGAAATGGAAACAGAACAACAGGGCAAACGGGGACAAGGTAATAATGAAGGGGCACATTTTGCATCAAGAGGCAGCAGGCTCCTTGCACTGCTTGCTCGACACTGCTGGGCTGCCAAAGCTGGCTTCCTTTAGCAGTCATTAGCCTGCTTCCCTCGTGGAAAGGGCTCTCTCTGTGTGTACATGTCCAAGCAGCTGGCAGGGTTGTGAGCTTCTCCCCTGCCTCTTAAGACACCCACTGAACACGGCCTGGGGAGCTGTGCACATAAACAATACATGAAAATGCATGTGAGGAGGAGTGTGCAAGACAGGGGGAGAGAAGAAAGGAGAATATGAGAAACCAGACATCTAACAAAGAAGGAGGAAAAATGATCAGGCAAAGCAGTGAGATGAGAGAGAGAGTTGTTATTAGAGGCAAGAAGTGAAAAGAGGCAAATTAAACACTGGTTCAAACCAGAGTAAAAATAGCACAGGAAGGAAAGGGAAAAGAAAAGACTGCAAAGGAGTACAACTGATGTCTTTCAGTAGGTGCTATCACACTCACGTACCTGCTCTGCCAGCTTTGCAGAGGAGCACACCACGAAATTACCCGCAGGGCAGCAGGATGACCCTGGGAGCGGCCCTGGCTGTCGTCCTCATGCCCTCCAGCTGGGCCAACTGAGATAACAAACTTGGGAATTGCTGCTGGGTCACTGCAGTTAGTTATTTACATCAAGTATTGACCAGTCACTGCAAAAGGACTTAGCTCTGTGGCCGCTTTTGGAGACACCTGCATCTCCCTTCACCCCCAGAAGCAGATGGGGTCTGATCCATGGAGCTAAATCCAGGTAAAAGCCAAAGTTACATCCAGATGCCAAATTAATTGGTGCAGAATTCTTCATGTGGCAGTGTGAAGAAGGATGTCTCTATTAAGGTATGTCAGAAAGTTAAGACAGACTCAAGGTCCATACATTTATACTCAATTTCCATTCTGGTTACAAAATTAAAACTAGGGATGAGGTCAAGATCAAAACTTAATCTCAGGCCATGATCTCCCTCCTGTGCCGTATGTCCAGCTGGATGCACACAACGAGCTGCATTAATCTCTGGTGAAAGCAAAGAAAACAGAAAGCAAAGCAAAGCAAAGCAAAGCAAAGCAAGAATTTATTGTAAAAAAGAACCATATGACAGGGTACAAAGCAATGATAATGCATCAGTGAAAAAATCACCGCTGATTGGATCTTGGGATTGTCTCCCTAGTCCCTTCCCAAAGCAGGCTTTGTCCTTAAACTGGATGCCCAGATTCCCAACCAAGTGTCACCAATACATATCCCAAGAATACAGCTGGTACCACTGTCACCTGTGGCTGACACTCCGACATCTGAGCAAGCGTAAGGCACTGGAAAGGTAAAAGTGAGTCCCTCCATGCCTGTGTGCCTGCCCTGCTCAATCCTCAGTCCCCCCAGGATTAGGCTCCAGGGCAGGAATGTCTCCATGGGTTTAAGAAAGCTGTCCTGCTCCCTTTGCTGCCTTCAGTTTTCCTGCCTGACCTCTGCCAGGTGACTCTGCAGTTCAGCTCCCCCCCTGTAAAAGAAGGGTCACAGAACCACCCTGCTCCAGACAGCATTGCAAGAATAAAGGCATTAACAGTTGTATTAGGCACAAGAGCATGAGAGGTTGGATGAATATGAAAGATTACTGCACATCTGATTTCTAATGTTACATCCCCGATCAGACCAAGTAACCTGACTTTATCAAAGTGCCACTCATGCCAACAGCCTCTGGAGAGCAGACAAGGCAGCCTCCTCTGAATAATCTCAAGACCTGAGTGGAAAGACCAGCACTCTTTGGTTCTGCTGCCACTTCTCTTACAGTGCTTCCCCACGTTTCCAGGTGTGCACACACTCAGAGAGCTGGAGATCTGAGCATAATGAAATACCAAGAGAAAACAAAGCCCTAGGACACATATTTATATGCAGTCATAAAAACACAATTCTTGCTTTGATTGTGTATTATCCTGACAATCTCCAAGTGTAAGTACATGCTACTCCAGCTAATCTGAGGTGAATCCAAATGTTAGTGCACCATTTATTTGCTTTAATATGAATATAGGTCTTTGGAGACAAGAGAAGCTGTATTTGTGTGTCTGTGTGATAGACAAGTGGGTTTAAAACATTGACTAAACATTTTTGTGCCATACTTTTACGGGTAGGACTCACGCTATGAACTCTTTAAAGAATAATAGTTTTACTCCAAGCCCCTTGGCCTCCCCTCCCTCCATCTCTGTGTTGCTGCTCTGCTTTGGGAGCTCTGTAACACCAGATTTCTTGATTCAGCTAAGGAATAGCTGAAATAATAAGGAAACAGCAGAGGAAGGTCGAGCTGACCTTGTGGCGCCGTCTGGGTAGGAGCCTACTGGGGACCATCTACGTCTGGCTAACGCAGCCTCCCCGTGAGGAGAGCTGCTGCCTGCTGGAGTTAATAGTCTGCCCCACTCTGCGCAGGGGTTGCAAGCACCCAAGGAGCAATTAACCTGCCACAAATGCTTGTTTAGTCATTTTTAATCCAAGGCATTGACAGGAAAAAATTATGTTTTTTCTTGCTTGGCTTAGGGTAAGAAGCGGCGATGTCTACAGATTTATTGATGAAAAGCTTCCTAAAAGGAATTCTCAAACAATGAGCCCTCCAAACAGCCTCTCTTTACCATCTGATTCTCATGCAGCGAGGAATTTAGATTTCCTATGACTTATACCTGCTTTTGTGAGGGAAATGCACTTTTATGGCATGCCAGTGCAGCTGCCTTGCACTTAGAAAGAAACAGTTAAAAGAAATACATTAAATCTTATGCCAGAGCCAGACCTGCTGTCTCAATTCCTTTGAGTCAATCAGCACATTGATGCTGCTGTAAATCAAAGGCAATTCTGCAGTACAACACCATTTTGTAAGGCAGGTACTGCCCTGCAAAGGTAAATGCATATGCATATTAACTATCAGAATTTATTCAAAGTTCATAAGCTCCCAGTGTTTTGCTTATAGTCTAAATATTCAAACACATTATATTAACTGACATATTTAAGTGAAGTGCCAAAGACATATGTACAGGGCATATACTGTAGATGTGTGGTTACATCACACATACATATTTATTTCACTACACAAGAAGATGGAATCATTGCTATATCTCATGTAAGGCTGGTTGCTGTTTTCTGTAGATCATGATGACAGCCTCAGTTGGAAAACTACAGGAAATTAGCCTTGAATACTCTGCATAAATTCTCAGCTTTTGAGGAGCTGCAAGAAATCAACTTATATTCAAGTTAAAACTGTTCCTCAAGAAACATGCACATTCTGAAAAATGTGATTTTTAAAGCCAGTTTAACTAAAGGCTGTGAAGCAGAGGAAATGAATGTGCAAAAGAAAAGACTTGAGAGCACCCTGAGAATATTTGTATTGTTAATTACCAGAGAGGAACAAATTATTAGTGTGTCTTATTATCACTGTATGCTTCAATATCATAACAAAAATGAAACAAGGCTTATAATTGTAAAATGTTTTTCCTACAAACCAGTAGTTTACTATGAATTTGTCACCATGGTTCTTACCCATTAACTGGCAAAAGGGACTCTCAGCAGCAGAGCATGTCTTTATTGGAAAGTCAGAACATGGCTGAGATACCTTTTCTGATTTAGGATTTCAAATGTTTTAAAAACTAGGTCCAATCCATCTCCCACTTTTCTGCAGTATGGGCATGTGAATGCATTACTCGAAGCTCTGTACACTCTGAGCATCAGGAACCACAGAAATTCTTGCAAAACCCAGCAGGGATCATGAGATGCCTCACCCAAAATGAAAGTAGCATCAACTGCTACCTTCTTGATGCAACAGCACAATCCTCACTCTACATGAACTGGCAACTTTATCTTCTACCAAGTCCTTTACGTATTGATGAGCAGAAATAAACACAGCTAGAGAAAAGCTGTGATCAAGAGATGGCTCTCAGAGCACCTCTCACTGGATAAAGCAGTGAAGTTCAGCTACATAAGACAAAGGCTAATGGCACAAAGAATAAAGCAGAGGTACTTGCCAACTTTCCTTTCAGTCGGTGCCTCGGGTGCTGCACTGGTTCCTTGTACCTTTCACAGGAGGCACCTTGAATGCTGAGAACAGGGGAGATGAGCTGGCAATAAATCTCTGTTACAGGGGCTGTCTGAGGCAATTGGCAAGTTTGTAAGCACGGAGACTTGCATGTATGTGCTCTGTGCACCTGCACGGGGTGTGCACATAGCCAGTGAGGTCCACACCGGATGTTTATATAGACATAGATTCATTACATAAACACACAGATCCAAAAGATGTATTTTTCAGTATAACCTATGGCCATCCCATATGACCTAAATAATTCAATAGCAGGAAAGCTGCATAACATAGAATCTTTGCTGATAACAAAACAATAATCCTCTTTCTGTGAGGAAATGACAGGTTTGAAATTGCCTTGTGTTCCCAGGCTTTAAACTTGGCAGCATGTCGGTTCTTGTAAATGTTTCACTCCAGAAGAGTCTGGCGATCCATTATTAGCAGCTAATTCACTGTCAAGCATGTGGGCAACAACATTTGGACAGGAGCGATGAAGCATCAGCTGTTAGTCTGCTACAGCTCCCCACGTGTTAGAGATTGGGAGATTTTCTGACATAGGAATATATTTCATGTGTCTTGGGTCACTCTTCTGGTGAGAACAGCAATTCCAGCACAGTCTGGGCAAAGTCTGGGCTTTGCAGAATCTATTTTCCCTGTCTGAGGCAAAGTCCCACTGTCCCCTGTCCCATGGACAGAGGGAAAGGGAGCTTTTTACAATAGAAAGAAACATGATGAATATAGAAATGTGAGAGCTCAAAATTCATGTCAGCCGGAAAAATCACTGTTGGTTAAAAGTGTCTGCTACCTGGACAATTTTCCCTGGCAGTCAGCTTGAAGGGGGCATCTTGGTTGATGTTAGTTTCTGATAAACATATAGTTCAATTCTTTAATAATGCTGTCTTTTTTTTTTTTTTTTTACCAAGTAATTAACAGTAATGAACAATTAAAAATAGCTTTATAAATATCACCATGCTCTTAAACAGAAAATTACTAACTCATTGTGCGCTTATCTGCTGCAAAAAAGATTCAGTCAGCTCTTCTATTTATAACAGCATCTCCCTCAACTAATTAGCAGCATTAGCATTCACAGGCTGTTCACCACGAGGATCCAAAGACCCTCATCTCATGGTCTGGGCCTGGATATTTTGCATCATATTCCCATTATCTCATGGGGACTTTCTACTACCTGTGTCATCAATAAGTCAAGATTCTTTCACCTCTTGTCTATGTACTTTTGTCACAGCCAAAGTCTATTTTGCCAGGAAGTGACAGCTCTGCATGTGGGCACAGTGGCACACAGCACACAATTCTGGCCGAACTCACCACAGTCACCAAGCCCTCAGCCCTGCCGGCTCTATTATCTCCAACTCCTTTGCACAGCCAACATAGCAGGCAGGAGCTGTTCAGCAGGAATAATATTAGATTTTTGCCTATGCCTGAGTGACAGGGAGAAAAGAAAAATCTTTCCAGAGCAGAGGGTGAAAGTCAAATTATTCCGAATATTTGCCAAGAGCAGGAGAGATGCTTTAAAAAGGGGTTTTGATACCAGATTGAAGCGAAGAAAGAAATTTAGGAGGAATATGCCCTGAAATACTTCCCCTTGCTGGGCTGTTTGTCTTCTAGGAAATAACAGATTGAGATTGCACTGGGAACCCAGCTGAAATTGCAAGGGGAAAAGTTGTGAAGTGAGAAAGCTTGGCTTGGGGAGAGATCAGACACTGTGGAGTTGGCAGTGTTGCAGTAAAGGGTGGCGGGAGGAGTGGGGGTGGAAATCCCATCCTAGATTTGACACTCAGGGAACTGCAAAGCTGCTCATGGAATAGAAGTCAGGCAGCTCTTCAAAAATAGGCTGGGAAATCCAGCAAAGATACAAGCTGTGCTGGTGGCTGCTTTATGAAGCCAGGACCTTTGAGGAAAGGGCTGTGAGCATTTGCATTGCCAGGAGGTGTGCAGAAAGCATTGCACCGTGCTTAGACTATTTACACAGTGACTTTCCTGGCTTCAGGAGGTGTTCAGACTGCCCCTTTGAGAAACTCATTTTGTATTTATAAGGTTTTATGAACGTGCAAAATCTTTCAGAACTTCTGATCTGTTTGTAATTTCCCATGCTTTTCTTCAAGTGCTTTTCCTCTCCATAACAATGTGTTATTAACTTACAAAATCTTATTGCATGACTGTAAAATTCATGTGAGGTTTCAGAGTGTTGAGTCTCAATGGTGCAAATTGATCCATCAGAACCAAAGGAAAACATGCTCTGGGACAGAAGAGAGAGCAGGAGGGCTACAATATTACTTCATATGAAGAAAAGAAAGTTGTTTAATAAAGGAAGCACACAGCCATGTTCTTTACTCACAGGGGGAAGGTAAAGTGAGGGAGAATGGTACAGTGAATGCAAAGATCAAAAAGGGGAAGAAAGCAATTTTTGGCCTGCTCCAAATTGTTCTTCATACTGCAGACTGGGTGCTGTGAAACGCATCCATGCATGTCCTCAGGACATGTTGTTCCACGGCCAGTACTTAATCTGCAGCCAAACAAACGCACACAAGCATCCAGACTTTCCTTAATATGTTGGTAGGTTCCCGGTAAGAGGATTTGTCACACACCTTGAGATGCAGCCCACAAACCCACTTCCCAGCCATCCCGTGTTTCAAAGATTTGTGGATGCCAAGGTAGAACAAAGCATCCACATTTCCTGTGTGATACAGACCAGTGGATACCAGTTAGCACATTTTAGATCAGTAAAATAATTCTCATTAGTATCAGTTTATCAGAAGGAAAGTCAGCCAGTTGTAGGAAAAAGAAAAAAAAAATAGGCTATGGAGAATCTATTCTGTCTTATCTGTCTCAGTACTAATGGCCTTCTTGCTGAGCAGCTCAGCTTTGACTTTAGATTCAATTTTTCTAGATTTGGAAATTGTCAAAATGCCTGGGTGAGACTCTCCAACCTTTGTGATAGAAAGGAGCTGACATTAGCTGATTATAACAGCATTTCTAGCTCAAGCATATCTGCATCTCTGAAAATACTATGAATTTTGACAGGTTTTCAATACATTTGTCCACCCACAGATCTGATGTCATCTCACTTGTTGGAGGAAACTATAAAGGATAGATTTCCTTTGGCTCAAAAGAGATGTCTGAGTAGCAGCAAAGTCTGTTCTTCCACAGTCATTTCAATTAGCAGGGAATAGCCTGAGAATTCACGGGCTGTTACAGTCAATCAGTGGCCAGAAACAATTAGAGAGCCTGGCTGGGTGTTTCTTCATCCTACATCCCTCAGACAGCCCAGCTCTCGTGGTGGGAAGAGCCAGAACTGCCTCTTGCTGAGGTACGTGATGTAAAGGCATCCTCTCTTCACTGACCCAAGGTTATCACTGGGTGGGAACAGGATGACATTCCAGACCCAGTGGTACAGAGGGGGTGGCAGCACTAATGAAGTCCAGATCAGTGAAATGAGCCAGTCTCCAGCTGCTCCACTCCTGCCCATCATGCTCAGCCAGCCAGCTCAGTCCCACTGCTCCCAACACCTCCTCCTCTCATCCCATCTTTTCCCCCGCAACAACCTCCCCATGGAGGGGCACCCTGGCAGAGGCAGCTCTGGTGCCAGCTGTGCCTGCCTGTCGCTTGTAGCACCGGGTGTTGGGACTCCACGCCTCAAAACGAACTCCTGCCTTCATCCCCACACTGGATCCCACCGTGCTCCTCACCCGCAGTAAGAATGGCAGTACTGGGGCGTCTCACTTTTTGTGACATTACTTACTGTCATGGGGTGACTTTGTGCTGTTAGTATTAGTATCCCATATCACTGCTCTATGCCCAGACATGATTCCTGTGTCTTCTGTATCTGTACCTTTAAATTGTGCTTGAGGGAAGAAAAAAACTGAACTTCACAAGTAATCAGGTTTTCTCAAGGTCTCGCTCGGCATTCTTCAGCAGGAGAAGAGCACTCTCGTGGGTTTTTTTTCACTTTTTTTTTTGGACTTACTNGGAACAAGGGAGAAACCCCAGCACTGCCTCACGCTTTGGGCATGCACCCTGGCCCCACACTCCCAGGAGCCCTGCTGGAAGGCACATTTCCCTGGCCCCCATGCAGATTGCTCTTCCAGCCCTGTTGGCAGGGAGGGAGGAAAGTGGCAGAATCTGATATTGGCTCTTCCTACTTGGAGCTTAGAAATATAAGAGCTGTAAAACTAATCAGTTGGTGAAATTTTCCTCAGTAGGAGTCACAGCCAGTGAAATAGGCATTAGAAAAAGATGGATGTGGCAGGTCTGATTAATCCAGGTGCTTTTCCTGAGTAACGATAATTGGGGTTTAGCGTGGCTATACGTATAAAATCAAATTTAATCAGCAAATGGACTGCCTCCAAACTTACTGCCAACCCACCCTCACATTTATCTAGGACTACTGCTATAATTTCATTGAAATTGAAGTTTTCACCCTGAAAATTTATTCTTTCACCTTTGATGGCATTTTAATCCTTTCCTTTGCGAAATACAAATTCGGCCTTTCACTCTAAGAAGTGGAGCTGCATGTTCCTGTGCCTGGTCCCGTCAAGAGGCATGAAAGATCAGTGAACTTTACCTCACCTATGGACCCAGGATTCTGTTAATTCACAGCTTAGAATGAGAAAACAGCAGGGCAATGTACTGAGTGTCAGCTGGAGCTGCCAGCAGGAAAATTTACCTGAATATTCAAACCAGAGGAATAGACAACTGCTCAAGGAGCAGCCCTGCGAGCTGCTAATTGTGGTTGGCCTTTTTCTCCAGTGGCTTTCTCAGTTACAGCAAATGCAATATGGCTCGTTAGTACTGCAGCACAAAGACACAAGTGCAATTACACTAATTAGTTCTCTCAGCTATCCCAATCATAAGCGTCTGAGCACCATCCCTTTGGATAGTCAGAGGTCCTGAAGAGCACACTTAGAATGCATCTTGCTTTTGTGATGACATGGAAGATTGTCAGAGATTTTGTCAGGCAACTTCAAGGCATTTAGTATTACCTTGTTATTTACCTGATGTATGAGGTTGTGTGGGTTAATAAGCAGCCTCCTGCCTCACAACACCAGTGCAACCCAAACTGTGCCCCAAAAGAGGGATAAACCCAGCAAACCAGAGCTCAAAGCTCCCTGGCCAACAGTTGGTAGCTGTGGTTTGACTCCAGCTCCCAGATCTGCTCAACAATCCCTGGCATCCCAACGTGCCTGGCTTGGCTCTGCTCATAGACAACAGCTAGAGCTTCTGACCTCCAGCCAGGCCAAGTTATTGCCTGGATTGCTTGGCTGGGATCATCAGTAGCAATGTTCTGAACTCTGAATTGTTGCCTGCTGAGGGAAAGGCTTATACACGTACATGTATGTGTACGTATGCATACACGTGCTTAGACATGTACAGACGGCTTCTCTCAGCTTCAGTGAAAATCTCACTGAAGCCCATGGCTAAGTGACAGGGAGGGACCCGGCTGCATTAGGAAAAATGAATAAGAGAAATGGCTGGGGCAGTTTGCCTCATCATTTCCACCAGAAAACAGGACCAGTGCCTCCACAATCCTGCAAAGTGGGAACAGTGCTCCTGGCTTGTAAATCAGGGGCTGCATTGCAAGGGAATTAATGGAGTTTGGTCATTGTGCATTCCTACAGATGTGGTGTTACTGAGGGAGAAGAAAACAAGCTAAACAAGCTGTGTGTATGTACAGACACTGAATTTCAGTGTAGCCCTGTTGGTTGAGCTCAGCCTTCTTTATCCTACGACCAGTCTTGGAGTTGCATCCCAGGCTGCAGCCCTCTTCTCTGGGCTCTGCTGCCTCTGAAGGCTTGGCACAAATACTTTACAAACCAAGAATTGGCTCCAAAAGGATGAAGCAAAATGGGAAAGCAGCCACTGCCCCAGGGGGAAGAGATCCAGATGCTGGGGGTCATCAGTCCTGGGGGTGCAGGGCACTCGTTCTTACTGGCCAGGATCCAAGACAGATGCTTCTTTTTTTTTCCTTCTCTTTCTTGTTGCCTTTTCAAATAGGCTCTCCTTGACTGACTCGGGATGAGCACAGCCACAGGGGCAAAGAAGAGAAATACCTGCCCTGCTAGTTCCTGAACATTTTCCAGTGATGAGCTTCTGGTATTTGCTGATCTTCAGCCATCCCCCAGCAGAGGTGAGGAATGTGATGGGAAATACAAGACTGACAGCAGGAAAGTCCCAGCACAAGAAAAACTTAGTCCCTTTGTGCATCCTTTAGGACTAGTTGGTCACTTGAGGGATCCCTAGGACCTATGGACCAAAGTATAATGACCACAATTTAGAGTCACATCTCCTCTCATAGGTCTCTTCAAAACCTTTATAGTCCTCTGCCTTTTACAATATTTTCCAGCTTTGTGTTATGTCAAACTTCATATTTGTCTGATGGTAGCTGCAGGGAAGGAATGATTCTCCACTCTCTTGCTCCTTTTCACTGGAGTAAGTTGCTGATCTAATGTGTCCATGTTCATTGCCCAGTCACCCAAGACCTTTTTCTGTATTTCACAAGTCACTCTGAACTAATTTCTCTTAGTGTTTATAAAGAAAATGGAAAACGTACCAATATTTACTTGTAGATTAGCAACTGTTCAAATAATATTTTTATTATTTTAAGAGAATCAGTTTCAAATATCACCATAGGTGAAATTAAATAAGCTGATATTGTCCCTTTACTTCCAACTTGTGAAGAGCCCAAGAGATGGTGTTACTACACTGCTCTTTTAGAGCACAGACCAGTGGTCCTGGGCCTGCTCCTGCCCTCTGCCCAACCTGCAGTGGCTGCCACGAGGGATAATGGAGCACGTCCTACTCCGTCTCACTTTGAAGCTGCCTATGCAAAGCACGTGGATAGGGCTGCTGGAATCACATTACATATGACAGACAACAGATTATACTTGCAAATGTTTGCATAGTGGAAAAGTTAATGCAAACAGACAGATGCTTCCATGGATTAAATCTGGTTTTGCCATGCAATATGGGAGCAGTTCTGCAGCAGGTACACTCCATGGGGACTGTGCCCTGGCACAGTGACACACACTGATGCAGCACAGCTCTGCTGCTGCTTTGGCACAAGAAAAACATGGTCCAAGCTAGGATTTCTACCCTTAATCAGAAACAACATCTCTTCTCCCCAAACAGGATATAAAATTGTAACCTACTTAAGGGGGAAAAAAAATCCCCAAGGTGTTCCTGAAGCTCACCAGACATTAATTGTATCAAGTACAAGCTGAATGCTTTTTCCTAGGGCTGACAGCATTCATAGAGCCATTCCCTTGCTTTACTACAGATTGGCCTCTATAATAATGCTAAAGATCAAACCACAAAATCTGCATTTCCCTTTAAGCAAATTGCATTTCAGTTGAGGGGCCTGGAAGAAAGGAGAGCTTCCAGCACGGGATGGCTCTATCATTTCCTGAAGCTTCTGCTGGGGGCTGCAAAGCGTTTAGTGCTGGTTGTGTTCCAAGAGATTGACTTGTGCTGGCAACTCCCTGCCCGGGGCAAAACGCTGGCAGTCTGTGCTCTCCAAAGGTCTTTAATGCAAGAGGAATCCTTTACCATCTGCCCTCAGGGAAAACTTCTTTATCAGGTGCTTCAGAGTTTGGCTCAGCTGAGAGAGCGGAGATGGTGGCAGTGCCTGGGACTGGAGTCACAGCCCTCATCAGGGAAACCGTGCTGCAGCAAGGATGCCCTCCATGGAAATGCTGTGATCAGCCCCACGGAAAAAGTTACTTGGGGCTGGTTACCTCCTCTGCTTTGTAAAGGGTGGCCTGAGCTGGCACCAGTGTGCGATGCTCAACTCAGCCCATTGCATCTGCAGTTTAGAGTAAACCTCTTAAGACTCAATCTGTGAATTTAAATATAATAGAAACGGAAGTATTTGATGATGGCACAAGCAGATCCTGCCCAGCAGCTGATAGAAACTGGGATAAAATGTTATTGCTTTGGTTATTAGGACAAACTGGCCTGGTCTGTGAGGCAGCTCAGCCACAGTCATTGATACAGTAGGACCATGTCATAATACTTTAACTTTTAAAACCTGAACTAAAACTGGAAAAATAATAATCAAAGGAAGGAAGGCTCGAATGATGTATGTTCAGATGACAAAGTACATCACAGAAGGCAACAGGCATTTCTCTCTATCAAAATGTCCACTGAGATGGAAAAAAAAATCATGAAACTGCACAAAGTAGCATTGCTGAAGGACTCCCCAAAAACCATTAAATGGAGCTGAAATTTGACTTGATACTCAAGAGCTCAGACCACAGCTTCTCAGAACCACTTTGCAGAGTATTTTGTTTACTAATGGCTGGAGATGCTGCGTACCTCCTCTTGTATTTTTTCTTTCCTTTTTTGTTTCTTTAGAAATTATATATATCTGTTATAAACAAAATCCCTGCCTTCTTGGATGAGTGATGGGATGCCTGTGATTACAGCAAGAATCATGCACCCTGGCAAAGACATACTTGTAACCTAGAGGCCTAGAGGCATCCATCATACTCTGAAGGTCCACATAAAGTTTCTCAGTATCACAAAAAGCTGCCAGTGGAGAGACAAACTCTTGTGATAAGGTCCCTTCCCTGCTAGGAATCAGGCTGAGATGAAATCACCCTGAAAATTAATCTCTAAAGTTCACTTAAATTAAATAATTATCTGTGCTAAATTAGAACACTTGAAACAGTATAGCATTATAATTTTCCTTCAACTTGAGAATAAATATTCATCTTTCCAAGTTCCATAGAACACTTCTACAAAGGTGCTATCCCCATATTTTATCTTCAACTGCTGCAAAACATAGACTTTTATTTCCTACTACAAAAAAAGGACATATTTTATGAAGCAAAACCCACAGGATAAATACCTTTTTTTTCTTTGTTTCTCAAATCTGAAACAGATTTCTCCTGGCCTCAAGGATCTTCCCCAGGACTCATTTAATTGTAAACCTGGACTTGTATAACACTTATTAATTCAACAGTTTTAAAGGATATGTTATTTGATTATATGAGTTTGCTCTTCAGTAGCTCAGCACTCAGCCATTATACAAATAGACAGAGATAAGTTATAATTACTTCAGGAATGTTCTGAAGATCACTTGTAATTGGCAACAGCAATAAAAAAACCCTAATTAATTTAATTAGGCAAGGGATGGATATTATGACTTGTAAAACCTATCTCATCTTATTGATAAGGAATAATTATTAAAAGCAGCTTCTGTTTACTGAAGGAACAGCAGCAGGTACTTTATAAACAGTGTTAGATCTGCAAGTCTCTGATTAGGGTGGGCATTGTCATTTTTGCTCTCTTTTGTTCTGCTGTAGTGCTTTAAAGGGTCTGCAGCATGGCAATAAGGGTAACACTGGGCTTCTGCAAAGATTATGGGCTGTTCGTGACAATTAGCTGAAGATCAGGTCCAAAAGTGCTGTTTTTAGTCCTGTGCCACAGTAACACCTACATGCTGGAAAGATAAATTAATGTGTGAAAGCCCCCAAAAGAGAATTACTCCAAAATGCCAGGTATGATGACCCGAGTGTTTCCATTTCAGGTTACTGCACAAGGTCTGGAAATTGGTCTCACACTGTGCTTTTAATGACAAGGGAATATCATGATTTGGAAATCTAAGCAACTCATCAGGAGGCTAGGCTCTTAAATGACATTTAAATTGAATGGTGGGTGAGACACTCTCCAGAGCATCCTCTATCAGCTTTATGTTTTGAGTTTTGCCAATCTCAAGGTAAAAACTATAATTAATTTCTCCTTTTCAAACCTTTAAATTATAATTAAAGACAACATACATAATAAGAAAGTTTTCTCTTGGTATTACATGCAATGTTGGAGTTAATTATTGTAATTTTAGCTCATGGTTTTTATCATTCAGAATGTTAATCTCCCTGTTACTCTGAGAGATTAAGGAAAAACTGGAAAAAAATTTGTAATTGGTTTTTCCAAATAAAAATGCTTCTGTGCACAACTTGAATGTAGCGTGCATCTAATTTTGATGAAAATATTTAATTGGCAATGACTACAAAATAAACTTTGTTCTTGTTCTCAAGAGGTTTTCTCCCTTTAAGAAGTACTTTTGGTAATTAAACAAAGGTGAAAGAATATCATACACAAAATTGCATTCGCTCATTAACCGGGTTGTTGTACAGATTCAGCTGCACACAGCTTTGCTGGATTTTAGCCTTGATCTCACAATCACAGAATCTGCTGAGTTGGAAGGACCCACAAGGATCATCAAGTCCAACTCCTGGCCCTGCACAGCACCATCCCCAAGAGTCACACCTTGCTGCCCACTGTGCCAGGTTTTGCTCCTGTGCTTTTGTGAAGTCCAGGGGTGCTCACAGAGAAAATTACAAAAGCACAGGACAATCACAACCCAGCCTTGGAGAAACAGCTTGTTTCTCCATTGTCTCACATAGATTATCATTTACAACCCAGGAAGCCTATTAATAACCAGGAACAAATCCCATATGTTGTTTTATTAGAGTATGCAATATTATTCAGCTTTTTTCCTTTTCGATGTGAATACATCTTTGTCAGGAAAAACACTGTTGCAGTGTCTGTGGTGCAAATGTCCACCCTGAGCTGGGTTGTGGAAGGAAGCTACATGGTTGCAGAGCTGAAAATCACAATTCAGAGATCTTTTTTAAGTCCTTCACATGCAGAAAAAGTAAAGCTTCTCCAGACAGAGGTAGATGTATTTACTGCACCACACTGGCTACATCACAAGCAGCAAGGACTTAAGTCTTCACAGATACCCAGGTTTTGCAAAGTCTCCCAGTGATGCCTTAGGTTTTAATTTCTATATTTTTCAAATCCTGTACTGCTTAGTGTGTAGCTCTAAAGTTTCATGTAGCTTGTTAGCTGCTGTCTTAGGCCAGGTAGACATAACAAAGCCTCTCTGAGCTTGCTGTTCAAGGACACTCGGGCTGTCCTAGGCCCAAAAGATGTAAACTAGGACCATGAAAGAGGTGGAGAAGGTGGAAAAAGCTAAAGTTTTAATTGGTGAATTTATGCTGATATGCAAATGGACCAAACCTATATCTGTGTCAAGAACTCGTGACCTGGGGTCCATCTTGGGTCCATTCTATGGAAGCAGCCTCTGGCTCCCCAGGGTGTACCTTGAAGGCCCTTCAAATAAATATCTACCCTTATTCCCTTACTCCTGTCTAGTCTCTGTTTTTAGGTGGCTGGGAGAAGGCATCACCAGGACATGAACCCGAACCAAAAGGATGGATATCAAGCTCTGATGTAAAGACATGAGAGATAACAATCAGGAAGAGAAAAATGACTTAAAAAGAGAACACTGAAATATTATCCTGAACAGAAGTGAACAATAACTTGCAATTCAAACCCAGTTACTTTTTCCAGCACTTAAAGTGAAATTGCTTTGGCAGTGCACAATGCTGAGTTCATTGACATGATCTAGCATTTCATGGACATAACCTGGCCCAAGATTCTTTTTTTTCGTTCTTTTTTTTTTAAAGCAAGTACCTATAAATCTACACAAATACACTTAGCTCTATTTCATCCTATCAAAAAAATCCTGTTACTGGAGAAGGAAAGAAGGAGCATAGATGTTCACAACTACCATAATTTATACCTTTGTTCCAGAAAAATTCTGCCTCAACTCTGCTGGGATTTGTGCAAAAAACCATGTTTTCTTAGATTTTGGTGCTGAGCATCTGCTTAGAGAAAAACTTATTTGAGGTTCTTGGCCGGTAGCTAAGCCACAATCAGCTTTGCTTGTTAACCTGCCACTGCCACACCAAAACTGAGGCTGTGGCACTCAAGCCCCTTACATGCTTTAAGTTATTGAAAGAGATTTGTTGCAGGCTTTTTGGGCTTTTTGGCTGATGTCAGCCAAGCTGTTTCAGGTTTGGGTCCCACAGCAACTGAATTATTTCTGCAACAAGCTGCAAGGATTAACTAAGGCAGCAGAGATTAGGTGTGCCACAAAGCTAATTCCCACCCAGACTTTTCTCCACTAATGGACAACTTCTCAGTTCAGATTTTGCAGAATGGCCATATGAGCAGCCTGGTCATGGCCATCACCCTTGAAAAGATCAGAAATATCAGGATGCAAAGTTTGAGCCTATCTCTATTTTAAACCTCACAAGAATTCTTCCTACCTGACTTTCCTGTGTTTATGCCACAGTTAGAGTGGCCCATCGTTCAGTGCCACACTGCTGCCCGCAGGAATGAAAGGTCCACCAGAGGAGGGAAATACAGCATGGGGTTAGCAAGCAGATTAAGCCTTCCATGTGGGAGCATGGAGCTGCCACCTCCCAGCCCCAGGTCAATAAAGCCTGTCTTTCCTCAAACTCCGAAAATCCAAGTTTCCCGAAAAACAAAATTGCAGTTTTGCCTTCTAACCTGCTTAAATAAACAAGGAGCTTTAGGGTCCTTCTCACTTCCTCCAGCTCCCAGGGTCGCACATCCCACTCTACACTTAGACTTTATTTAGCACATCGTCTGGCATCCATCCCTCCGAAAACAGAAGGGGACGTGTTTCAGATCACCACTCACTCCCCTTCACAGAGAGATAGAATGGCTTGGCTTGGAAGGGACTTGAAACACCATCCAGTTCCAAGCCCCCTGCCATGGGCAGGGACATCTTCCACTACACCAGCTCTCTCCAAGCCCCACCCAGCCTGGCTTTGGACACTGCCAGGGATGGAGCATTCACAGCTTCTCTGGGCAACTTGTGCCAGCACCTCACCCCCCTCACCAACTTCCCACCACTTCTGGGCACAGTCCCTCTCCACAGCACCCTGGAGTGCCTTGTCTTTCCCTGAACTGAGTTTTCCACGTCCACCTCCGTGCACAACATTTGTGAAGCATTCTGGTTTATCTCTCAGAGAAATAACATTTGATGTAGTGCCTCTGAACTGAGCGATTTGTCAAGGTAACTGCAGTGGGAGGACAGAGCAGTGCTGGGAGCTAATGTATTACTGTCCTGATAGATTCATGTTCTTAAATTGATGGCTGGCATTGCTGGACCTCTCAGTGAAGAAACTGCCTGGGCCATTGAAAATGCCATATTAAAAATATTAGTATTTATCACTTACAGGGTGCTTTATAGCCTTGGATCTATTTACAAAAATTAACCAACAGATCTCTTCCAGTTCCCGTGATGAGAACTCTGCATAACTAACATTACTCTCATCGTACAGAAGGGGAAACATGAAGGCCTCAGAAACTGGCTGAGTACCCACAGATCTGGCTGAACACTCTAAGAGTAACAAGAAAAGTGCACACAAGACATAAACCCATAAACATCTCACAACAATGAAAAGATTGGTCAGAAACTATATTAAATTCTGTTCTCTCCCAAAGGAATGTGGAAATATGCCCTTTGTTTTTAGAGATGTGATACCATACCTCTAAATTAGGAACAAGGGTAGAATCCCGAATTGTCGATATTCTAGATGTTCTACCCGGTATCACAATCCAAATCCTATTTCTGACGCACCATTGCCCTCTTTGCTTATTAGCACCATATGTCACAGCAATCCAGTTTAAAAAGCAATGCAGTACCTGCACATTATTTAAAGTTCATTCCTTTTGTAACTTTTGCATCAGTCCTAGAACTTCACAGCAGACAAGCCCTTCCTTCAGAGATATCCTCACCAGTACCACGTTTGCAAGTAGCAAGCCTGTTTTGAGAATAGATTATAAACAAGCATCCTGGCAAAGCCCAACCTCCCTTGACTGCCCAGTGACTCCTTCTAAGCAGAAAAATGGAAAATGAGTCTCCCTTGTAGGCTATTAAAGCACTGGCAGCACTGCAGGGCTGTTTGTACGTGTTCCTCTCCAACGCCTGATTTCAAAGCTGAGTTGTGCTCCTGGGAACTCCCACACACCAGTACAAGTGCTGTTTGTATTACTTAGGAAAATAATGAGGTAATTTCTCCTTTGCCTTGTCCTTCCAGCTGTCACTGCCTGCAGAGACCATTCCCTCCAGCCTCTGTGATGTTCCTGGCTGTTCTCAGGTGCTACCAGAACAGCTCTGGGAGCTGACATTATCACTGCCTGGCACTTTCCTCTGCTGTTTTCCATTTTCAAATTGCTGTACTCCTAATAATGGTGAGGAATTGAAAGCAAAGGGGACATTGTACTACACAGTCTAAGGGGTCTTCAAAATGGGAATTAAGCACCTAAAATTCCATCTGTGCTTTTGATAAACCCCTGCCCCCACAAATGAAGGTAATCAACACAGTATTTTTGACATTTGCAAAGCAAACTACTGAATGGCCCAACCTTCCTTACCTTTAATGTTAATACTGACTTCCCTTAGTCCCCACTCTTGAAAAATGCATCAGGTATATATCTCTGTTTGCAGAGGACAAAACCCAAACCAGTCAGCCCAGAATAGCTTCGATCTTATTTATTGAAGCTGTCTTTGTGAAATATATTCTTTTTAAAACTCAGTTATTAGAAGTTCAGAATAATGAGATCATTAAAATAACTCAGCGCAGACTGGGATCAATTAAAATAAATGGGTAGGAATAAGGACTTTAAGAACAAGTATCTTCATCAGGGAATTCAGCACTCAGCTGTGTCTACCTTGTCTTCAGTCTTTACCACATGTATATTCATAGTGCCTTGATTCAGAGTTATACACAGCTGAATGTCTTGGTTATTGGATCAACTCAAATGTACTTCTTTTTTTAAGGTAGAAAGACTTCTTTTAAAAATCAGAATGTGTGCCAGTTCACTGTCAATGAATCCTTAGTGGTCTCTTTTCTTTTTCAGGCCAGATGGAATTGCTGTACCACATCTCTCTGTATATAAACCTATGCTTAAGTTTATTTTGATCCAGTAAATCAGGAATTTAAGGATAGACTATTCACAGGGCTGAATGCCTTTCCGTGGGATTTGGGGAATTTAACCTCCCTTTGTTGAAAATTGTAACCAAAGTACTGAACTGAAGAGGGATGAACAAGCTTAACTGGAGTTTTCATCTCACCAGATGTGCTGCTTTCTTCCCAAACTAGAGCTAAATCTAAAGAAGGGGAGATGTTGCTGAAAATACCTTGCACAAAGAGAATTTTTTCTGATGAAACATAAGCCTAGATTTGAAAGCATTTATCAACATGAAGAAGGAATCCAGGAAAAAAAAAAAAAAAAGCAAGAGAAGAAAAAAATTTGTTACAGGTGTACAGCCTCTCTTGTGGTTTGAAAGTAGGTGGAAGTTCTTTCTTTTCTGTTTACATTAGAAACAGTAGAAAACTTTACAGGAGTGCTTCAAGATCTGAATATTTTCATATCTGAGACCCAGCACCTTTCCATTCTAGAAAAAAAAAAAAAAAGAAGTTAATGCACCATATGGGGATTCAGGAGAGCCCAGTAAGACTTGAGCTCAGCCATTGGTTTTCAGTGCAAGGAGTCAAACAACCAGACTGTTTCCAAATTTTTTGTCCATTTTTTGTGACCCTTTTTTCTGTTATTTAGTGTAATCCTACTGTCCCATGACTGCCTTTCTGTGCAATGAAGTTCCAGCCCAGGCTGGATGGGGCTTTGAGCAGCCTGGTCTAGCGGAAACTGTCCCTGCCTTTCCTGTGCATTTTTAAGAAGATACATTTGGTTTAAGCATACTTCAGCTTAATTTTACCAAGCCATTGCTTTCCACTAGTCTCCAGTTGTTCATCTACACCAGGTTTTGTTGAAAGGGCTTCCAACCTTATTATCAGATTGTTTTCAGTAACTCTGCCTAAGCATGAATGTCATCTGAGCAGGAACTTTGCATCACGAGAAATTGCATCTCAATAAAAAGCTTTCAGCAAGCAGCAGCTCTCCAAGGCACAGAGTTATTAATGTATTAGAGTATGCTAGTTAAGCAAGGTAATTAATATATCTCTGAGCATTAGGTATGCATGGCCAACTCTGATAGCTGTCAGCAAAACATAATCTAGGTAATTTCTAGCACATAAATTGAATGCACTTTTGAAAAACCATTTCTAATTATGAAGACTAATTAATTTTGGGGAAAAGCTTGCTTTTGTTTAATTTGAACAATAAATTTAATTATGATAACAAACACCCAGTGGACAAAACGTTCTGAAGAACATTATCTCTGTCCACAAATAATCAGTTTTCTTTTATTTAAAACCTGATCCTGTTATGTTACCAAGAAAAAAAAAAAAAAAGTGCTTATTGCAAACACCAACATGATTTCCTGTGTCTTATTTAGGGATACATCTGGCATTAAACTCACTTGCAATGGTGCCAACTGCATACACAGTGAGGTATCACAACCTGCCTGATGCTCAAAAGTGTAGATGAGATATTCAATACCACAAGCAATTGATAAAAAACAAGTAACTGGAATAGAAGGTATTTTTTTTATTATCCGCTTCCAGCAGCCTGGGTAGTGAATAGAAAGCAGTGGAACACGACCAAGGGAAAAAATTGAGCTGTGCCAGGCTTTCTCTTTTACTCCCCAGGACAGCAGTCACCCTTAAAAACTGGCAAGGTGGGAACCAAACCCTGTCCTTTTTTTCTCCCCCTTGCACTCAGTAATACTGTGTTCCCCCTCTCACAGCTGGGACACAGCAGGTATTTTGGTGGTCTCAGTGCCAGCCCCTTGAGCAGAAGTTGCTGGTGAGCCCATTTCAAATAAAGCTAAGAGTCTGTAACAGCCAGACTCAGCTCTCCCAGTACTTCCTTGTGTTTCCCCTGTTTTCTCCTCTCCCCTGAGCAATAGGTGTGGACTCTTTGGAGCAGGAGATTCAGTCCTTCGCCACAACACAGCGGATACTCTGCTGAGTGTATTGGGCTGTGCAGACTAAGGGAGGAGTGAGCATTGATGCAGAAGGCTGATAGAAAAAGCTGCTTCCGTGGCTGGGAACAACCTGTGCACCCTTTGGCAAAGGAGAAGAAACCCTGGATTTGTACAGGCACGCACGTGTTGTCCAGGGAAAGCGGCACTGCCAGCTGCAAGGGCCACCCTCTGCTGCCCAAGACATGGCTGTGCCATGCAGGACCACAGCCCCCACGGGGGAGGGACCAGGCTCTCCTGTGCTTCCCGCCACCACCCCTCAAGCACGGAGAGGTGACAGTGATGTCACACTGCCACCTCCACACCTCTGGGTGTGCTGGTCAGAAATAAAGATCCTACCAGCCAGATGATTTTTGCTCCCTCCTTTCTCCTGCCTGCAAGCTGCTCACCACATAGCAGAGTTACACTGTGATGAACACTAGGCAGTCTTCAAAACAAAATATCCTGCTTTTGCCCATGGCAGAGAGTTGTTTTTATTGACTCTGAAGTGTTACACTCCACCCTCGTTTGTTCACATGGGATTTGAGATTAGAAAGTGAAGTTGAAGCAGCCAGTTAAAATTGCTGAGATCTGGAAAGGGAACAGCACAAGAAGCACAGATTCCCCTGAAGAAGGACAACAAGCCTTTGAAGTCTTTTTCCTTTGCTCAGCCATCTGACTTGTGTGCAATTCATGGCCCCTGGGGTTAATATTTGCATCCCAAAAGAAAGACTTGAAAAGTAGCTGGTTTGAGGCACTCACACTCAGAATCCAGAGACTTCACAGGCTTCATGGAGAGCTGCACCACATTTCTCTGAGGCCTCTGTAACCTTGGTACTAAGGAGTTACTCCTGTCACAAACCCTTCACACAGCGCTGAGTCAGGTGAAAGATCAGCAGGGATGTGGCAAACTTGCTTACTCTTATTTTTCTTCATGATCATTGCTTTCCCTTGCTGAGTACCTGGCTTATCAGGGCAAGTTCTTCACAAGGGAGAAGCAATGAGACATGCACTCAGATAACATAGGAAAGGCCACAAAACTATTAAAATAAAAGAGAAGAGAAAAGGGCACTTGCTCTGCCTGAATTTCTGCTAAAGACAGCTTAGAAACACATAGGGCCTTTAAAAGACTTGAGATGAAATGAGCCTCGACTTTGAAGTACTGTATATGCGAGCTAGGGATCATCCTCATGGAACGACTGACACATCCTCTGTCCTCCCTCAAAAACTTTCTTCTCACATTTATTGTTTTACCTCCTGCTGCATTAACCTCATCACAGCTGGAACTTTCTGAGCTGTATTCCTAGGAGTGAACTGAAGAAGAATTGTGTGGTTTGCTGTTCTCATATTCAGTTACAGGGGCAAAGCAGAGACCGGATTTGGGAAGTGCTTTTTACTCATTCCAGCTCTCAATTGGTCTCAGGCAAGTCACCACAGAGGGTGGTGTGAAAATCTCCCAGAAATGCTAGAGCCCCAGTACAATAAGAAATTTAACAGCTGATCAAGCCAAGCAAAACTTGTTTGGTAAAGAGGAGCATGGGATCAGGATGTGTCAAATCCAGCTGGGTCAGTCTGCTGCACTGTGGGGCTTCTGAAACCCTGACAAGTAAACCTGTGAGGGCAGGCTGGGCAATTTAAGAGACTGCTGAGCAAAGACACTCATTGTGACAGAGTAGCCTCATTGTCAGACAAATCAGAGCATAGGTAACTGCAGCAGTAAGACCAATCTAACAGAAATCCATTTGGAAAAGACCCAGAGCAAACGTAAAGAGAAAAACAGAAATTCT
>VYXC01004869.1:422651-473854 GCA_013397175.1 Platysteira castanea
GTGGGGGGTGGTGGAAGGGGATGAAGGATGAAGATTTTATCATTAAGACTGTAATTGCATTTAATCATTTCGCATTGTAACCAAGTAACTGGCTTTCAGGTCATTGCTCTACAGAGGATCTGCTGTACAGGGAGTGCTGAGACTCAACTGCTGTTAATGAAAGTCCCTGCAATTACAAGATTCCTGGAAAATGTCTGGTTTCAAGAAAGCATTTTCTGATTGAAAGCACAGTGCAGGGCAAAATTCCAGCCAGTACAAACTGTGAGATCCCCTTTCTGTAGAGCAGGGACCCAAGGCACAGGAGGTGATTTTCACTAGAGAGTCTACAGCAAAGCAAACTGCAGGAGGAGATTCCTGACTGCAGTGTTTGCTTCAGGTACACAAGGGCGATTCTCATTAGCAACAAAGTCATTATTTAACATAATCTTTATCTTCTCCTTGAAGAGAAAATTGGTAAGTGGCCAAAGGTTTTGTTTCCCACCCATCCACCTGGCCCCAAAGCCATCTTAAATTTTCTCATTAGCTTTCCTGCCCAACTCTCCCACCACACGATTTGTATGCTTCATAAAAATTAATGAATTAACTCTGCCAGCAGCTCTATGACAACAGAAAGTATTACCCCCACTTTACATATTTTAAAGATGCAGACAACACTACAGACTTGCACTAGATGTCCAGTATAAAGCATGGGAGTCTCATGGATTTCTGGGGTGCCTGATATTTTTATGCTGTGAAAGCAGTTCCAAGAAAATTCTGTTAAAGACACAAATGTGAAATACTGAGAATAAAAATGTAATTTATCTCCATCCTATCAATCAGGCACCTAAGAGAAACTAAATTAGGCCTTTATTTGCTCTAACCTTCCTCTATATTCTCTGAAGAGAAGTAAAGCAACTTGTGTCCACATGGCTGTGCAATACCCACCCTGGCTCTCCTCCCGCCATCCATTTTCCTCCTTAGTGTGGAACAAGTTTTCTGAAATGGATTNCTCAAGCACGGAGAGGTGACAGTGATGTCACACTGCCACCTCCACACCTCTGGGTGTGCTGGTCAGAAATAAAGATCCTACCAGCCAGATGATTTTTGCTCCCTCCTTTCTCCTGCCTGCAAGCTGCTCACCACATAGCAGAGTTACACTGTGATGAACACTAGGCAGTCTTCAAAACAAAATATCCTGCTTTTGCCCATGGCAGAGAGTTGTTTTTATTGACTCTGAAGTGTTACACTCCACCCTCGTTTGTTCACATGGGATTTGAGATTAGAAAGTGAAGTTGAAGCAGCCAGTTAAAATTGCTGAGATCTGGAAAGGGAACAGCACAAGAAGCACAGATTCCCCTGAAGAAGGACAACAAGCCTTTGAAGTCTTTTTCCTTTGCTCAGCCATCTGACTTGTGTGCAATTCATGGCCCCTGGGGTTAATATTTGCATCCCAAAAGAAAGACTTGAAAAGTAGCTGGTTTGAGGCACTCACACTCAGAATCCAGAGACTTCACAGGCTTCATGGAGAGCTGCACCACATTTCTCTGAGGCCTCTGTAACCTTGGTACTAAGGAGTTACTCCTGTCACAAACCCTTCACACAGCGCTGAGTCAGGTGAAAGATCAGCAGGGATGTGGCAAACTTGCTTACTCTTATTTTTCTTCATGATCATTGCTTTCCCTTGCTGAGTACCTGGCTTATCAGGGCAAGTTCTTCACAAGGGAGAAGCAATGAGACATGCACTCAGATAACATAGGAAAGGCCACAAAACTATTAAAATAAAAGAGAAGAGAAAAGGGCACTTGCTCTGCCTGAATTTCTGCTAAAGACAGCTTAGAAACACATAGGGCCTTTAAAAGACTTGAGATGAAATGAGCCTCGACTTTGAAGTACTGTATATGCGAGCTAGGGATCATCCTCATGGAACGACTGACACATCCTCTGTCCTCCCTCAAAAACTTTCTTCTCACATTTATTGTTTTACCTCCTGCTGCATTAACCTCATCACAGCTGGAACTTTCTGAGCTGTATTCCTAGGAGTGAACTGAAGAAGAATTGTGTGGTTTGCTGTTCTCATATTCAGTTACAGGGGCAAAGCAGAGACCGGATTTGGGAAGTGCTTTTTACTCATTCCAGCTCTCAATTGGTCTCAGGCAAGTCACCACAGAGGGTGGTGTGAAAATCTCCCAGAAATGCTAGAGCCCCAGTACAATAAGAAATTTAACAGCTGATCAAGCCAAGCAAAACTTGTTTGGTAAAGAGGAGCATGGGATCAGGATGTGTCAAATCCAGCTGGGTCAGTCTGCTGCACTGTGGGGCTTCTGAAACCCTGACAAGTAAACCTGTGAGGGCAGGCTGGGCAATTTAAGAGACTGCTGAGCAAAGACACTCATTGTGACAGAGTAGCCTCATTGTCAGACAAATCAGAGCATAGGTAACTGCAGCAGTAAGACCAATCTAACAGAAATCCATTTGGAAAAGACCCAGAGCAAACGTAAAGAGAAAAACAGAAATTCTGCAAACACTTCATCATCATCCTGATGCCACAAGTGAGCGCAACAGGAACGAGCAAAATTTCTGTCACTCTGCAGAATTCAGAGCCCTGCAGCTACCAGCTTTTCTCATGGGAGAAGGGAATCCCTGCAGAGGCACAAATAGCAGCATCTGGCTCTGGGTTAAATTCCCAAGGTCACTTTTAAGCAGAGCAAGAATTTAGCTGCTGCTGCGACTTGAAATGCTGCACAAAGCACCACGTTGGGCTGGCAGAAGCCCACGTATTGTGCCCACGCAGAGCTCTGCCGGGGAGGAGCAGTACAAGGGGCAGGGAGTGCCACATTCAGGGAAGCCCTCCTGCTCTCCCCTCACTGGAGCACTGTGACGCTGCCAGTTCACAGCTCCAGCAGCACTGAACGGACTGAAAGGACCCTGTCCATCCAGACGAGTACCCAGGAATACACTGGGGGNTTTGTTTCCCACCCATCCACCTGGCCCCAAAGCCATCTTAAATTTTCTCATTAGCTTTCCTGCCCAACTCTCCCACCACACGATTTGTATGCTTCATAAAAATTAATGAATTAACTCTGCCAGCAGCTCTATGACAACAGAAAGTATTACCCCCACTTTACATATTTTAAAGATGCAGACAACACTACAGACTTGCACTAGATGTCCAGTATAAAGCATGGGAGTCTCATGGATTTCTGGGGTGCCTGATATTTTTATGCTGTGAAAGCAGTTCCAAGAAAATTCTGTTAAAGACACAAATGTGAAATACTGAGAATAAAAATGTAATTTATCTCCATCCTATCAATCAGGCACCTAAGAGAAACTAAATTAGGCCTTTATTTGCTCTAACCTTCCTCTATATTCTCTGAAGAGAAGTAAAGCAACTTGTGTCCACATGGCTGTGCAATACCCACCCTGGCTCTCCTCCCGCCATCCATTTTCCTCCTTAGTGAGGAACAAGTTTTCTGAAATGGATTAATGAGCATATTTCCAACAGATTCTGTGGTTCAGCTTCCTCTAGCTCAGCACTACTTTGTTGCTTTTACAGAGTCAACAGGGCTTCCAAAAGGATGGGCTGCAGTGCAGCAGTCCCTGTTATTGCTGGGGTGCACTTGTGTGCCTTTCGTTTTGATGTTGCACAAGCCTACAATAAAATGTCAGTCTGTGCTTCAACAGACTGATAATTATGAAGGAGCTACTTATTTGTCTAATGAAAGAGTGATGCGGATAATAAGAAGATCTGGTCTGTGATACTGTTCATTTATCACAAAGATGTTAATTAAATTTTGTTAAATCTTTGATGGTCTGGCTGTTTGCAAAGGAGGGCCATCACTGTTTCTGGCCATGAATGTAAGGTGTGGTCTCTAGCAAGGAGGCAAAAGTACTTTCTTCCTGAATAAGCATTTGTTTAAGCTCTGGATGTGCATATGCAAAGCCTTGGTTTGCAAAAGCACATGAGGGCAGCAGTGCCTGTGTGACTGGGATCATTACCCAGGTTGCAAACCCAAGAAACTCAGCATGCAAAAGAAATGCATCAGTCTCCACTTCTTCCCTAGAAACACAGACCCAAGGAGCCACTTGCAGAATACAGCCTTAGATCTTGACTTGCTGCAGCTGCCATCTGCTTTTGAAATGTAATAAAATGCAATTTGAACAGGAGGTAAAGAATGTGATATGTGCTTTACAGCTAAATAATTAACAAAATGAATTGGAAAGACTGAAATATTCATAGCTTTAAATATTTATAAATTAATTTTTAAAGTCGCTATGTAGTATTGAGTTATCTTTAAAAGTCTGCCAATCTCGGACCTCTCAGTTTCATTTCTGCTTGTTATTACAGTTATTAATGCTCAAAAAATGACAGGTGCTTGGCAAGAGAGATGGAAGGCAGCTTCCAAAACAGAAACAGCAGCTAATGCTTCTGCGCTAGTGTAGGGTCAGCTACTCTGCTGGCAGTCACTGGAGGAAACCCAGCTCCTGATCATCCTGAGTGGATGTGTCCAGACAAGCCATGCTGAGCTGTGCCAATCAATCCCCCAAAGCAACAATTCCTGGCCCTATCAGTGTCAGCAACAACCTGTTGCTGACTGTCTGATACAGGGGCAAGTAACAACATCCCTCTGCCTGGGGTTCTTGCTGGACCACTCAGCAGGGTGGTGTGCCTCAGTGAAAGACAAGAAAGACCAATTCAACAGAGTGCACTGGCTGAAGCTGTATCTTATTCCTCCTTGTGCCCACAGCAGTCTGCATATTGTAGCAGGAATTTCACCCGTCTTTATTTGTCCTAAGAGAAATTAAAAATATTAATAATGAGGTTGGTGACATTCCACTCTGGCACCACGTTACCAAGAAGGAGGAGACCCCTGTCTGCTATCCTCCATCAACACCTGAAAACATTCACCCTGGAACACAGCCAGGTGGGTGGACATGCACAGTTCCCTCATGCTCACAAATGCCACAGACACCAGAGCACCTCAGGTTCCTCCTGCATGCCCCCCTTGCAAACACGAAGTAGCAATGGCACCAGAACACTGATCCTTTTCAATACCCCTGCATTATGGAGCTCTTCCACTTCCCTTTGATACTTATTTCTGATAAATACTCTGTATTCTTGTAGCAGCAGGGCACCATGACCCTCTGACAAGTCTGTTTTCACTGACATTATCTCTAAATTATTCTCATTTGATGTGACTCAGATGGGTTACACTTCAAGAGGCTTACATGGTAGTGCTTAGAAGAACAACAAAAGTTGTCAGACTATTTTTTTTTATCATCTAAGTAAATCATTACTTTTATTTTAAAAAAAGGTATTTCAGTACTTTTAAGTGTGCGAATATCTGGATCTTATATCTTTCCAGAACAACAAGAATGAAAGGTCACTTTATGACTCACAGAAGAAATAGTTTAATCTCGTTTTCTTAGAAAGTTTAATAGTTTAATCCAGAGCATTGTTTTAATCTTTTGCTTTAATTTAGGACTATACCTCAAATAGAGTTAAATACCATAATAGAATGGATAATCACATATATGAACAGTTCCAAAATGGGACACAAGGGGACATAACCAGTAAATAGGATAGTTTTATAAAGATACTTCTCAAACCAGAAGATCATTCCTCTGATCAGCCAACGTTGTTGCATCTGCTTCCGAGCAGTTCTGGTCCTTGACAGCCCATTCCATGGGGAGATAAGCACTTAAGAGATGCAGATCACTGTCTGTCTGGTGATGTAGATTACCTGAACTTCTCTGCTTCTCACTCACACTTTCTGGCAATTTCCTGTCTTGACTTAATCTTTTAAAAAGAACTCATTTAAATAATGATCCTTTTCTAACAGTCAACTGCTTTCTCGAAGTGAGCTGATGTAAATCGAGTAGGTGGCTTGTCATCACATCATAGAAACATCAGAGAGATGCAGCAAACTTCATCAGTCTGCAATTAGTATTTTCAAAGCAATTTATATGGTTCATTTTCTAGTACCACTGCTGGTCCTACACAGTGAGGGTTTCTTGTCATGATTACAGATGTTACTCAAAACAGTTACGAAACTTCTTCCTTTAGAATCACTCTATTTATGGGATTATTTATTACATGTATGGGCAACTGAATAAATCAGAAAGAATTTGGAAGGCAAAACTTACCCTTTTTCCAGTTCAGAAAGTGCCTGTGTATGTAATACCATCCTCTCAGACACTTTGTGCAAGATTACTGGTTTATTTATTTATAAGAGCAATGACAGCCTTGCAGCTTGTTAGTGAGAAGTCTGTAGCAAGGATTTGGTATTTGAAGCCTGACCTTTGAATGGGAAACAACAGCTGGAGCATTTATTTCTTGTCTCTGAATAAATTAAAGTAATCCTTAGAGCTAGGACTGAAGAGCCCCAAAAGGCCTTTCTGCAAGTCTCCTCTTAAAGTTTTCACTGCAGCAAACACCAGTGGAGTAATTGCCTGTAGTTATTCTCGTAATAACTGTTCATTACAACCCAGTGGAACCAGAAACAGGTGGGCACTTGGAGGCAGACAGTCTGTAGAAGAAGCTGGTACAGCAGAGAGCCTGGGGAAGGCAGGGCACAGGCACCTCCTGGTCCCAGCCAGCTCCCCAGCACCGACAGCCAGCACCCACCGGGGACTCCCAGCACGAGCCCCAGCCAGCTCCCTGCTTCTCTTACCCTCACAGGCATCTCTGCCAAGGATGATTTCTTCCCAGGTTATCACCAAGGAGGTTTTGATGCAAGGAGCTGTCAGAGGAGATGGTTTAGATGCTGGGAGGATAATCCCCATCTATCTGCTTTGAAAGGGAAGTAAGTAAAAATACTCTCCTTAAATCACAGAGGCACGTGGGTTTATTTGGCTGAAAGGCACCGAGGCATTCGCTCCTTGATCTGAAGGTAGAGAGAAAGGGCAGTACTAACCTGGGGCAGGGGGAATAACAGCTACAATGAGCACTGATGACATTAAAAACTGCAGTGCCAGCATCCTGCAAAACAAACTAACACTTTATATCCCTCCATTTACTCTGCAGTGTTTTCAAATAGTTCTACAGGTCACTGCTTTGACGCTGAGGAGTAGAACCACTGACCAGTGTCTGAGCCGTGAGCATTTCACAGAGGAGAAGCTGCTCATAAGGATGCCTTACTAAGGGGTATCTCCTAAAACAGCCACCTAACAGCAAATACTATCAAGAGGAACGTGTGACCATGGACTATTCATTCTGCTGAATGCTCAGGTGAGCTAGATTTGGGGTGAGACACCCAGCTGCATGATCAGAACTCAAAGAAATAACAAAATTCCAGTTGCTGTCACTGACTAAAGAAAAAATCATACTGAAATGAGATGCAGATGTTCAAGAGTTCAGGTAAATAACCATGGGAACAGAACACCTGGGAAACTGCAAATGGGAGCTGCACAGCTTTATAAAGAAAGCCAATCTAATTAAAACACAAGCTTGGTTTTGTTTTAAAGTTACAAATTTGAGGAAGGTATAAATAAGGTTTCTCCTGCCTTTGTTTTGCAGGTCAGACCATGTTGTAAAAGTTGTTGATACTTTCTTTGGAATCAGTGATACAAACATTTTTACCATCTAGTTTGACTCTGGATTTCTTTGATAACAATGGTATTCTTGGTTGGGATAAAATGTTGGAGAAGTTCTAAGATGTTAACTTAACTAATCTCTGCCTTACATGTGGCTGTGCCCATCGCAGAGGTGGTTCAGAGGCTGCTGGAGAGGCTGAAAATCACACACCTGCAGCCCTCCTGCAACAGACTTGGCACTGGGGGAAGCAGTCTGCCCACACTCCTGGTGCTTAGCAAGAGCCACTGGGGGCCTGGCGGGATCGTGTGTTCCCTGGAATGAAAGGCTGCAAACACACCAGCACTCAGCAGGCATCCACCACTGCCTCACCCAGAACAGGCACGGATCAAGGATATACACTGAGGATACACAGAACTAGATTTGCACCACATCAAACCTTGTTTGGCATTTTCACCTGTTCAAAATACTATGCATAAATTCCTGCCTTTTTGGTTACTTCATGCTGCCTGAGTGTGATGCTTTCTCTAGGTGACAAGGAGATGAAAAGGGAATGTCCTTCTAAACCAAGACACTGAAAGTGAGAAATTCAGACCAGAAAATCCATTGAAAACAAGGCCCTCAAATCTTTCTCTCCTTTCTCTTGGGAAAAGGAGAAACCATAGAGTTTCATCTTGGTGAGCACCTTTACAAATATCTCTGGATTTCAGAAGTTTAAAAAGACCCAATTTCGTACAATATTGCAGGACATTAAGACAAAGCTTTCAAACGTCCCAGGACATTCCTAACACAAAGTTTTACCCATGCTCTACGAAGTTTTGCATCCAATGTCCATTCTATCCCGATGAAAAGCAGATACAATATTTATTTGCTTATGTAATATTGTCTCCTCTAGGCACTGGGCCCAAGTATAACAATCATCTTCTATTGAGAAGATGGCTTTGAACCAAGCCATCTTGATGAAGTATTTCTCATAGCCTCATTTACAGCTGTGCATCAGCCAAACAACCCAGCTACAAACAGAAACTCCAGCAGGAATTGCTTAAGTACCCTGGTACTTTGGAATCGAGGTTTGGCAGAAGAATAAAAACCAGAGAGAGACCCTTTGTGCTGCTGTCTTTTGAGCTCTTTGATGAAAACTGAGGCTTGCAGGGTAATTTCAAGCCATGTAACACACATGAATAGCTGTTGATAATGCGGACAAGTCAAATTAAACAAGCTAACTAATATTAGAAACAAAGACATCCATGGCCGTATATCTACTCCAGCCATCTAGGCTGAATACCTAATTCATGCCAGAGGAGGAATCAATATTATCGTTATTTATTTCTTTTTAACACTCACATTATAGCAAAGCTCTTCAAGTGGGGTAGACAAGCATGTTTTCTAGGGGTTTTTGACAGCAGTATTTATAGAATTTATTAAGAAGCCTTCCATTTTTTTCAAGAACACCTTAGACTTTAAAATGAAGCAAAAATCTTTTTAAAAACAATATATTTTAAATTTTTTTTTCTTCCAGAATGTAAGTTTTCTCATTTTCCT
Organism: Platysteira castanea; assembly: GCA_013397175.1. NCBI lineage: Eukaryota > Metazoa > Chordata > Aves > Passeriformes > Platysteira > Platysteira castanea. The sequence goes on from VYXC01004869.1 coordinate 431,704, forward strand.
GTTCTAGTGGGCAGACACTGACAAAATGACAAATTTTTAATTTGTCTAGTGGGCAGACACTTTTTAATGACAAAAGTTTGGATGTGCTTTTAGATGGTTGTAACTCTCTGGCTGCACTGCTTCACATATTCCTTGGGAACCTCATACTGCACAGCCTGCTGAGACCCAAAAAGCACACCTGAAATGTGGAACTCAGGACTACTTTCCCCCTCGCTATATTCTCCTGTCTGGAAAACATTCCCTGTGTCAGATGTGGGGCTCAGTGGAAGAAACCAGAGCCCATTGGCAGAACTACACAGACCTGGCCAGGTACCTGATTTGGATTTGACGGAAGGCTGGTGCCTCATCCCTGCAGAATAAAATCTCTTTGACAGCTCTGATCTAACCTGAAAGCATTTGCAGCTCCCAACATCACACACCTCCTCCAGCGCTAAGCATTTCCTGAGAGGAGCCTGGAGAGCACGGAGAAGGAGCAGTTTTAGTGAGAATAAAGATGAAAGGCTAAGAGCAAGGACATGGAGAAGAAACCCTGCATGGGTGCTGGGATACAAAACACAGCTCCCTGCTCTTTATCAGACCGTCTTTCCTGGCATCTGGAAACACAACCAGAGCAGCATCAGCGGGTGCCCTTTTCCCTTCCCCTGTGCTGGAGCAGCCCTGCCTGGCCACAGCAGGGTGGGAGGAGGGCGGGGGCTGCTGCCCATCACCTGGCTCCACCAGAACCCCTGTGTCTTGCTCAGCAGCAGGTGGCAGTGGCAGTGTCTCCCATGATGAGAATGGATGTTGCTCATCAGGCGCCCCTGCCTGAGCTGACACAAACCTCGCTGAGGTTCCGTGAAGTGCAGAGAGGAGAGTTTTCAAATTGCCTTAATGCCTCAAGGACACCAGTCCTCACTCAAAGGTCAAGAGCATCGAAAAGCAACCCATTCCTGATGCAAGCAGCTTGAAAAAGATGCAGAAGGGATTAAGCCACAGTGCCTGGCACTGACAGGCAGGGGAGGGGCAGGGCTGGGTAAGTGTTTGCTGAGATGTGGCAAACGCAAAATTGATTTTCTTCTTCATTTAACACGTTTTTCACTCTCTTCCCCCCTTCTCCACCCCTTTATGATTAAATTTAAAAACAACAGTGACTTCAAGATGCAAAAGCACTTAAAAGTTTAGAGGAGAGGCATGAGGAGAGGGGTTTGAGAGAGAAAACAGCTGCAAAGAGAGAAACTTCTGAATTAGGAAAGCTGCAGGGATGCAGAAATGGTATGAAAATTAATTCCCTGAGGAAAGAGGAAGGAAATAGTCTTGGTTTCAGCACATTCCAGAAGATTTGAGCTCCTGATTCCTCTGAGAGAAGGATGACATGAACACAGCTGACAAGTCAGCAGGGACCGTGCTCTTGGTTTACTTTAGCTTGCACAGGCCTTTCTCATGTTCATTTTACTTCACACACAGCAAACAAGAATTAATTAGATGTCCTCTGGAAGTGAAAAAATACACCATAGATTTTTAAGTTAGTGAACTTTTCAACTGTCTTTTCACCTGGCAAAAACCTGGGAATGTTCTGTAGATCTGTAATGTTACCCTCATTTACTGCACAGCAGGAATGTTGGGGGGGTGTGTGTGTGTGTACATGTGAAACAGGTTGGGAATACTTTAAATTGCAGCTATGAAAGCGTTTCTTCAAATATTACAAAGTACTTTGCAACTTTCCTCACTAATTTAACATTCAGATCTGTGTGGACATGTAAATCAAAATGAGAACAAACAGAGTGGACCTAAAGTTTTAGTGGTTTTTTTGTTTGTTTTTTTAATTACTTACACACACAATTAACTGATCAAAACACCTGGAAAACATAGGATAAGTTGGAAAGACATGTTCAGCAGCAAGCCTGCAAAACAAAACCACCTTTTTCCTTTGTATTCAACTATTGTACTACCGGGAACAATATTTTTTTAAGCTTTCCTTACACTCATATTTCCCCTTTCTTGCCTCCTTTAAAGCAATTTTGCAATCTCAGCTCCGCCAAAGCTTTTGTTTTGAGAAGCTGTGGACATCCCCACTCTTGTGGCATATAAGCCCCTTGGCCTGTGCCATCAGTGCTTCTTTCCACACTTGGCATCCCTAGAGATGCTTGGTTTAATCCAGTGCAGGTTTTTCCCAGCCATTCAAATTAGCCCTGAGCAGACAAACTTTGTGGTGCTTATTAATCATCCAAGTGCACGTGCACACAGTTAGTGCTAAGCTGAAAATCTCACCTATAAGGAAGGCAAGAAACAATTTAGAGACAAAAGGAGATTATCTACACTGTCATCCTGAGGGAACAACTTGTTGCAGGTCAGTCCTGGCTGCCCAGGGGTGCAGTGGTCCCTTAGACCTGAATTAACACAGGTCTACCATCACTGTCCTCAGAAAATGATTACTTATTTTAAATTTTTCAAGCCAGGCTAGAGTTCTCAGCTAGGTTTGGCTCTACAAGTCTTCTAAGAAATTAACTTTTCAACAAGGCTTTTCATGGGAACAGCAAAGCAGAGGTGATTATTAGAAAAGCCCCAATTCCTAGAAATTTAGCAGAGCACTGCCTGGTTTTCAACACCAGAATAAAACACAAACTGTCAAAACTCTCATTTCTTTTTTTCAGCTGCAGTTCAGAAACAATGTTTCCAAAAGCCCCTGCACCATATAAATCACGCATGAAAAATTACAGACAGCAGAGAGCAGAGAGTGACTGGACGTGGATGTGCCCCGGGGAGCCCCAGGACACTGCACCATGGCAGCCATGGCAGCCCTGGTGGCCTTCCCATGTCACAAGTATTTGAAGTCATCTGCAACCTGGAAATCGGAAAATGATGCCATCAGCTCCTTGTTAAATAGGAAATGATTCTACATTCTAGTCACAATGTCTTTCGTGAGAACCAAGGTAAGGTCAACTTCAAAGCCTTTCTTACATTATCAGAATTAAAATAGAATTATGTCAGTGAAAATCTGAATATGGCAAGATGTAACTCATACAGTGTATTCCACTGAGTCTGGTTGGTGGGCATTATGAAGTTAATCACGCGCTCCATCCAAATCCAGATAAAGATGAAGTTTCCTCTTGGTAGATGTATAGTCTGAACTGGAACTGTCCATTTCACAGGACTGTAGTGGACTAAGCTGCACTAGGTTTTCAAAGTTCTGTTTTAAGAAATATTTCATTTCATAAAGCTTCCTGATGCATAAACTGTGTCAGTGCAGTCACAATGTTCAAACTATACTCTGTCCTCCAGCTTGAATTTCTGTTCAAGGATCACCTCAGAGCTTATGCTTGGCTCTGCCCCAGGATCTGCCTTTGGGACTGCTCTGCCCATATGCTCCCTCCTCTTTTCCCTTGAGAGCAGGAGATACACAGGAGACAGCAACCTGCTCCAATGAGCCAGCAAAATCCAAATCCAGTAAGAAGGTGGGAGGTTTCTGGCAGAGAAGACCCACATCAAAGCATTCTCCAGTATCCCTCTGCCAAAAAGAATTTTGGTACCCCTCCCCTTGCTCTGTGATGATTTATTTCTGCAGCAAGGGGAGTTTTCCATGTGCTTATTAACTGTCTCCAGAAGGCTTTTGGCAAATTACATTGCCATCTTCCTCCTTGAATGCATCCCACTGAAATCTGTATTCCTGTCACCTGCCCCCACCTCTCTTGGTGGCAGCTACTCTGTTCAGCTCTTCTTCCTCTCTGCATTCCCGTTAGACTAGCAATATCTGCATAATATCTTTGGGGGAAAAGAGCTTTTGAAATACAGCTTTTGTTTTAATGACAGAACAGCATATGCTGTCACTCCTCCAAGCATTTTCTAAGTGGTGATAATGCTCTCAACTTATTTAAGTACTGTATTTTTCCACCAAGGCTCTTTGTGTAACAATGCTCCCACCTCATTTTCTTTTGGTAGCAGTGGTTGCAAACAGGGCACGTGGAAGCCAAAACGATACAGGCTGCAACTCAGATAAGAGCTAGTCAGGGATGGTAACAGACTCAAAAAGCTAGACCCAAAAATAAACCAGGAGACTCTGAGATTAGGACTCTTTGTAGCTGTTCCAAAGACAACAAAGACAGCCTGGACTCACTGTCCTTTTGCATTTTATGCACATGAAATGCCTTTGTTAAAGGTTGCTGTGTGCAACATTTACTGAGGCTGCATGACTGCCTTTTGTGCCATGTGGTGGCTGGATATGAAAGTGCCTTCAGACTCAGGGCAGGCTCCCATTGCTAGCTCACCATATGCTTCCTGCCAGCCCACAGCCCAGCCACAGACCCACCCGTGGCACTCTGCCCTGCGGCTGCCTGCCTTTGCTGCCAGCACGTGGAATCACTTCCAGAAGTCAAGCACTAGAGGTGTCCCTGGGTGAGTTAAAGGCTGAGACATCCACCCTGCTGCTAAGCCATACAAGAAAGACCTGTGCTTGGGTTTGTACCTCTGGCACTGGGAGCACTGTCCCTCTGCCAGAGCGCTTGGCACCTGCACACAGGCAGGGACCGGTACCTGGCACCTGGAACAAAACTCGTGCAGCACAGTGAGCAAAGGGCAGAGGGTTGGTTATAAGATGGAAAAGCTCAGAAGCCACCTCCACACTGCTGCCCAAGGAACTTCCCATGGCTCGCTTGTGCATCTCTCCTGTTTGACAGCACCTTTCTGCCTCTTCTGGCTGTGAGAACAACTGTGATTCCAGATGGTATCTGCTCCCATGCGAGTTCCACTCAGTGTCCTTGCATACGTGTTTTGACTTGTTTTGTTTAGATTTGCAGTATCATCCCTGGCTGGACAAATGCAAAGTGACTTTTTGGCAAAGAGGTTTTTTTTAATTATTGAATTATTTACTTGCTCATTAGCCTTGATTACAAGTGACCATGAGTTATTTAAATCAAATTTGACCTTTGAATTCAAAACGCAGACAGAAATGGCAGCAACAACAAAGGCAGCAACAATGTTTGTCAGTCCTAGGCCTGGCCAAAGGAGCACAGGGCATGAATGACCTTTTCTGCAGTAGGAGCTTTCTCTTCCCATGTCAGCAGATGTTTGTTTGTTTCCCCAATGATTCCAGAAGTGAACAGGTAGAGAATGGGCTCTAGAGAATCCCATTATAATACACTCAGGAATCAGAGGGAAGGATATTCCTGCATTTCCTTAAGATAAAGACAAGAAATCTCCACAACCCAACAAGCACACTTATATTCCCAGTTGTTTTTCTTTAAATGAGGGTGGTTGGTACCAGCTTCAACAGTCTGCAGATCTCCCAGCTCTGCTTTGGTGTGCAGCTGACACCCCCTCTCAGACATGCAGCTGGCTCTAGAGCTTTCATTTATTTCAGAAAACAGTTGAAGTATGAAAGTGTAGACAGAGACTGGATGAGTTCCAAAGGCCTCAGAATGTCACCCTTGTTATTAAAGCAAAAAGAGAATGTAGGAAACTGGCTAAGAAAAGGTCAAAAGTTTTTTTGTGAAAGAATCAAATTGCTCATTCCTTCTCCAGCTGTTACCTGCAGCGTTCCTGACACTCTCACTAATAAAATGTGAAGAACATGCTGGATGTATCCCAAAGCAAACCTATGTATTAGGAAGATGGGATTTGCTCCATCTGATGTCCCAGTAAGGAAACTTTCCCACCCCACAGTCACTTTTGGGTGTGCTGCCCACATTAAAAAAGATGACTCAGGAGTGAGTAGAGGAAGGTGTGGAGTGACTGGAGGTGGTGCTAGCATTGCCACCCCCAAGGCTCTCCTTTGCAGGCAACTGTAGACCGATGAGGAAGAAACAACCACATCCATCCTCACCAGGGTGATTGGAGAGGCAGCTCCTCAGCTTAGAGAAAATACCCAGTTTGGATTTGACAGTCAGAAGTAGCAGTCTGTGCCATTAGAAAGAAAAAAAATCCATGCTCTGGAAAGGATTTGGCTCAGACTGGTCCTGGCAGAGCTGCATGACCCAGAGATGCAGCAGTCAGGCAGTGCAGAGGAGCTGGCTAAAGGCAGGTGAAGCTGCTCCAGATAAGTGCTCAAATAGAATCACACAGAGTTTAATTTTTCAGTTTGCTCTGTCCATCCCCTTCTAGGGTCTCCCTCAAGGAGTTCCCAGACAAATCCCAGACTGGAAAATCCTCCCAGACAGCCAGACAATCCCAAGGGAAACCTGCCTAGGTGATTTCTGCCTCACACAAGCCTGGCTCTTACAGATATCCTCAGTCCAGGCCATCACACAACACTCTGAGAAAGATTATAAATGTTTGGTCTACTATATTCATGTCTCCCTGCAGACCTGTTCCAGGTCCATGATCACAAGCCATCTCCATGCAGAAGGAGAAGGGTACCAGAACACCTGCCAGTTTCCAAAATCAATTTTAAAATCCTGTATAGAAGTTTAAAACACATCTACCACAGAACTGCCTTACATAAAATACTCTTGTTCCACTGAATCTGTCCCAAACTAAACTCAGTAGCTACGTCATGGATATTCTGTGTAAACCACTACACGTAGCTGTAAACACCCCAACACTGTCCCTGAAGTAGAGGTCTTTTACCTGGTCTGCAAGAGCCAGTCAACACAGAGTTGAGCTGTTTGATTTTTTTTTATTACCATTCTGCAGAGCAGGATGTCAGGCACCTAACACCACTGGTAGACCTTCTAGGAAACACGCACAGTGTGCTATACAAAGAGGTAACAGAGAAAGAATGATGCAAGAACAGATGATGTGTCATTTGCACTTCTGTAACAAAATTCTTAGTGCACATGTGGTGTTCTTGGTCCAGTTCACCATACTACCATTTACACATACAAAACTCTAATTTATATTTTCATCCTATCAGCTACCACCAAACTATTATTTAACCTTACACTTTATAACAGTTTCTGCTACAGTCTATTTAGACAATAAGCTGTCAACAAAACAAGGATTTTTAAAGTATTCTGATCCTGGGGACGCTTCAGTCTTCAGTTGTTCTGGCATGTTGCTGTCATGGTTTCAAAACCAACCCAGAGTTCCTGTGAACATTTTAGGGTGACTTTTTAACTTCATTTGACACCGCAGATGCAGCATTTTCAATTTTGGATTGCCCAGGGTGTGGATAGATTGCACTGGAGTGCACTCCAGTCCTTCCCCTGCTGCACAAGGTCTCTCCATGGCTCTTAGCAGTTGCTCCCACATGTATTTGAAGCTGTACCTGCCAAGAGGACTTTTGTCTTCACCCATCTGTGCACATATACTGATTCCTTCTTCAACAACAAGCTGAACTGCTTGTATGGGAGGTACTTTAGTGGTTGCAGCTGTAAATCTGAGGAAAAATTAATGCTTCTTTCTCAGGTATTGAAAAGCAATCCCTGTTCTCCTGACACAGAGATCTACAGCTCTGGGGCTGTGTCTCTTGGGTGTCTTCTCCACACGCTGAAGATGTGAACAACATTGACACTGGGTAAAAGCTGATGTGCTGCCGCATTCGGGAGCGAGCAGAGCTCTTGGAGCAGCTCCTCACCTGTGCCGGGTGATCGGAGCCTGACGGGTCCCTGGGCTTGGTGCTGCTCAGCGGCACAAACCTGTGCTGTGCCTGGGCCGATCCTGTGACAGAGGGGAACAGGGCCGCGCAAGAAATGGAGACCAAGAAGTCGCCTTTGTCCCCCGGGAAAATGTCCCCCGCGGGCAGCAGACAGGGACCTCCCGCCAGTGCCGTCCCCTTCCCTCCCCCTGGCCCTCCCTGCTCAGAACAGAGGCAGCGGAACAAGCAGCCACACAATCCTGCCCGAAGGGCTGGAAGATAAATGCCTCTCAACTTGATTTCATCTCGCTTTCTCCGTAGGCAGGAGCAGCAATTCCACGTGCAATCGCAACGTGACATTGGGAAGGGTATCGGGGGAGCTCCTTCTGTTTTTAAAGGGAAAAAAACAAACGCCAGACCTTAACAGCAGCTTGTCCTTCCGCAGAGACAGGCAAACGAGGCAGAGCCCGAGTGGCTCAGAGGGGCTCACAGCCAGTCCCACACCACGAGCAGATCAGACTCCCCCGCCTCGCTGGGACTCCCTGCAGGGTCTTCCCACATCACTTCTCCTGCAGGGGAGACTCACTGCTCTCCATCCCTGCTGTCCATCCCACAATGGGAAACCGAGGCATGGAAACACAAACTTCTTTGGCACCCCTACAAGTCTGAAGGAAGGGCTGGGTTCTACACCAGGATTCATTTCTCACCTATCTCCTAGCCCTGGCACAGTTCTCCTGAAAAACATCACCTCAAACCATCCCCATCCATGGGGAGTCAGAGACGAGACTTTGCAACTTTCCTGGGGACATGGGTGGGATAAAAGTTTTAAAAGGTAAATTAGCCACCTTCCTAAATCATACCAATCTCCTTTTTCCTGAGATTCTGAACCATTTTCCAGTCCTTTCTTTTTCTCCCTCTTGTGACTTCTGAAAAAAACCAGGACACTTATTCAGACAGACAATTGGAGGAACAGCAAGTCCCCGCTAGGTTATATGACAATTTGTCAGGGTCCTGAGGCCCCCAGGAAATGGTGCAGGGATGATGGATGAAGGTGTGAAACAGAATTGTCACTCCACAGCCGAGGCATTAATCAACTGTCAGGGTGGCTGAAGAGTGTGGCAGGAGAGCCTGGAAAAGGGGGCACCACGCTGCCAGCAGGGCCCCTGCTTCTGGCACCTCCTGCAGAAGGAAAAGACTCCAGGAGTGACTACAGCTCTGCACAAGAAGCAAATGGTCCTGACAATTCCCTGGGTAGTTATTCCTAGAGAAAGCACTCATTCTTGCGTTTCAGAGAAATTTGCTCGCAAGCCCCACTCCACTCCCCAGAGCCATCAGCAGCTGTGGCAAGTGACTCCAGCTCTGCCAGCAGGAATGCTCATGAGCAAACCCAGCACTCACTACATCCCCCTTCTATTTATTAAATGGTTTTATTCCGAGGTTGTTGTAAATTGCATTTTGATGGTAATTTTTTCCGAGATTTTTATAATACTTTTTTCTTAATTCAGGCAATTTAAAAACTAAAATTTAAAACCATGTTGCAACAAACTGTCTTCTTCCTCTTTAAAAATAAAAATCAAATATTTTGTTACTTGGGAAAAAAACCCTTCCATTTATTTTGTAGTGAAGTTATTCAACAAGAGTTAATTTCCCAAAGAGTTTAGTTCCTTTGAAAATTCAACTGTTAGTTAAGATCCCTACGTCTCAAAAATATAAGCACATATTGAACAAGATCTGTAGAAGGCAAGCTCAAGACAACTTGTGAGTCCAAACAGGTGTTATCCCAGATCACCATTAAGTTGCTCTTTACCGTTTCTACCCCCTTCATGTCTCCCTACCATTCATTTCCATCTTTTCCCCTACATCTGCAGCTTCCCTCAGCAGTGGATGTAGTGTTCCCACCAGCCTCCAGACTTGGATCTGTGGTGCACTACAATAACAGTCTGCGATGAGTGTATTATTTGAAATTTTTTTAAAAGATATTTGCATTCAAAACTCCCCTTTGAAGAACAGGAGGGACAAAACCTCAGTACGTGAAGTTCCAGCTTTTGTCTGGAGAATTTAACTTGGGTTGCCAAGTCAGTTAATGCCCACTGTTGCAGGGTCAACCCTGCCCTCTTGATGTTAACAGGACTTCAGTGCGGGATTTTAGCAGGACCCTAGGAATAGATATCTCCTGCATATTTTTATAATATTAAGCAGACATTTTTGCATGTACATTGATAACAAGCAATTGCCAGATCAAAAGCTGTGAGTCATTTACTGAAGTTCTGGGTTTCATGGCACATCTTATAATCTCTGAGCACGAAGAACATCTTGATATCCCCTCATCCAGAGATATTAGGTTTTCCTGCTGGGTCTCAAAACAGATTTGAAGCATCAGATTACCACAGCTGACAGGTTTAACTCAAACATCTGCTGAGCACAGCCCAGAGGGATAGCGTCAAAGAGAGATTAGGAGCATCTCCTGGCCAAGAGTGGTTCTTACTTGGTGCAGAAATTCTCTGGTCTCAGAGCAAATGTAGCCCTCAGAGTGTCTCTCTCATGAATCTTCTGGAAGAGGTCTGCAGCCCAGTAAATGAGTTTCAAAAACCTGACAGGAGCAAGGAAGGACAAACAGTGCACAGCCTTCCCCATGTCTGTGCCATGCTGCTCAGGCAAGGCAAGGCTGAATTCCTCAGCAACCTGGCAAAGTTTGAAAGGCCTTTTAGTGCCAGCCCTTGCACTGTCAGTGCCCATACAAACTTAAAGCCCAGCCTGAGTGAAAACCTTATGAGGAAGGCACAGAGGGTGGAAAACCTCTCCAAAAGTTCAACAGAGCCACACAAAGGCATTCCAAGGCAAAAGCGACAGCTCATCACTGCAGTCCTGCTGAACTAGGAAAACTGTGGCCAGAGGGATGCAAAGCCTGTGGGGACTCCTGAGGTTCTGCTGCCATCCTCCTCCTCCAAGTGAGTCCTTCCAGACCATTCCAGGGTTTCATTAATTATGTGGGTCATGGCAAACAGAGCATAATCCTGAAACTTACAGACCATACTGTGAGACAACTTTCAATTCAGCACTGAACAAATTCCCCCAAAATGAACTTCAGCTTTATGCCTCCTTTTACCACCTCACCATTCCCCACCAAACAAAACACTATGGTTTGCATTTTGCCTTCTGCCTTCATCACGTGGCGGTGAGGGAGGCAGATCAGGGCACACATTTTGCGTGTATAGTGCAACCACTGAGCAGGAAGAGTCTCGGTTGTCCTGGTTCAGCTCTGCAGCCCTGTCAACAGGAGTCTGCAATGCTGCTGCAGCATAAAGGCTTCACAGTATCAGGCTTATTCATTAACTAGATGAGAGATGGAAAACCCCCCTTTGCCAAATAAATGGATTGCATAATCTTGAGCCAGTCTAGAATGCCTGGAAGGTAAAGAAAGGATAGTGGATATTATAAAGCTGCCAGCAATCTTTTCCGTAAGATATATAAAGCTGAAAAAGCACAAGGTGCAAATAGCAGCATATGGTGGGGGAACTCCAAGATTTCCATAAGGGGGACACAAAATTTGATAGGTATCATCAGCTCTTTCTACCTCTACCTTCAGCAATTACTTGCATATAATTCAGCATAGAGGTCTGCTTCTTCTCTCTTCTTTGCTCCCAAACTAGCTGTTAAATAAAACTCTTAAGCTCCAGGGTGAGAATCTGCTGCAACAGAAGTTTCCCTTGCTAAGGCATCTTTCCACACCACACAGACAAAGGAAGTGTCTGTCTGAAGGAATTATCACAGCAAGCAAAAGACTAATGGGACCATTCATTATCTTTAATTATATTCATCATCTTCTGGTGATTAGAACACAGTCATAAATTAAGATACATTTAAATGTGGTACATTTGAATGAACTGGATATCCTTTGAATATCTTATAGGAAGTGAATTTGTTAGGAGTAATGATGCTGTCACCTTGACAGGGCAGAAAGGATGCTTCAGTGTGTCAGGGGAGTCAGGGGGCCATGAGGTTCAGTAACAGTGGACTTAGGAGAGGAAGGGATCAGCCTTTGTTTTGGTTTCTCATAGCTGAAGATCCTGAGAGCTCACGTCCCAGTGTTCAACAATTTCTCAAGTTCTGCAACAAAGAGCACAGCCCTTTGTACTTCTGAAATACCTTGGGGTTTATTGTTCTCAACACTGGAACTTCAGGACAAGACACTGTGTGTAGAAATAGCTCCCACTCTGTCCCCAGTGGTGAATTCGTACACAGATTTATCCTTGCACAAGGATTGCAGGCTTGGGGTTGTTAATACACTAAACTCATGTAACCTAGGAACAGAAATCCACATTAAGGCCCAGCCCTTCTAAATCCCTCATATCTTAGTGGTTGCACCATAAATTAATCCAGTGGGAAGGATTAAGAGCTTGTAACTTGAGCTGCACCTTCCTAGGGGATGAGTGAATGAGAGGTTGCATCCTTCCCCAGGTTTTACTCCACTTTTATGTGTCTCTGTGTCTTCAGAGAAAATTTAAGCAAGTTACTTCCCCAAGAGAAAGCCACAGGCACAATTGTTATGCTTCTTCCATATTCTTACAGTTCTCCAGTCATTAACTAGCAGAGCTGAGATAACAGGTATCTATCAGCTAGAGAGCTGTGATGCCTCCTGCTCCTTGCACCATGCCTATGCTGACCACTTTTGTACATGGCTCAGGGACAACCTAATACACCTCCACCTTGGGCTGCTCCATTTCACTGCCTGGCATCTTAGTGAAAACCTCCAGGGATTGTAAAAGATGACCCCATTTGCCTTTAGAGACAGCAGGTCGACAGCATCATCAGCTTTGGTGCGTTCTAGAAGTGGGCCAAGTGTAAATGTTTTTAATGTGGATTAAGGCATACAAACAGGATATGCCAGGTTGGCAAAACACTCTGAATCCCAGCCGACTGTCAGTGATATCAGTGTCCCTGCTTGTAATTCATAGGCATCGTGTTACCCTGCATTTGCTGTGGACAAAGGATGTGTGGCCAGCAGATCCCTGTAGCTTGGTCAGTCTCCTTTTGTGGAAAAGGGACCTGCTTCTGCCACCAGGGCTGTCCCAGCCAAGAACAAATGGCTGTGTGAGTAAACAAAAGCTCTACTGCTATTTGTTCCTGGATACGGTTTTTTGTTGGTCAACCCCTGGAGCACCAGAGTGCTTTACACCATAACAAGAGTGTACGTCAACATGTCACACTCTGCACGTCAGCAGCCAAACAAGCCATTGCTGTTAAGTAATCCAGCTCTGCCAACACAAACACCTCATCACTGGCAGCAAAGGAACACCCTCTGTCCAGATTTGGATTTAGCTACATGCCAGAATTTGTCCATAATCAAATTATTCTGAAATGCTATAACTATGTTTATGTTTCCATTGGAAAAAAAGATAGATAGGAAAAGCCTAGCCAGTTTAAAAAAGAAGAAAAAGCTACATGAAAAGTGATAGCTGGTACATTACTTCAGAGAGATGAAATGTTCAATCTGACTGGAACTTTTATCTGTGAATACATCTGCAGAGCCAGGATTACTTTGAAACAGAAGGAGTTCAGAGCAGAAGCAATGCTCAGTTTTAGCAGCTGCTAAGAAATTGCTGAGAGCCTTTAAAATCTTCTTTATTCACACCACCTTCTAAATAAGACCAGTATAGGTTGCACATATAAAAGCTCATAATGCAGTGAACAGAAGCTGAATAACAGCATTGAACCTGAATTTAAATTATTTCAAAGAATTAAAAAGAAAACCAGAGAAGAATAAACTAAGCTAGCCTGATGCAGAAGTAAAATGCAAATAAATAAACAGAATTGATAGAAGTTATTCTCACTTATAACCCAGTAAAATAAAATGCACTAAAATAAAAGAAAAATAAGGTAAAATACAATCAGAAGAATGGGATCTTAGTAAGAAAATGACTGCAACACATTTCCTAATGAAAATATTTGGAATCAATAAATGCAAATACTGCTTTGTGTTCTGATTTACATGGCACACATCTGGCTTTATCTGATATCTCCCACTGAAGTCCCAGAGTTCCACTGACAACCTAAGAGATGTAAGACAGAAATAGAGATTCTAAGCTGTTGTAGGTAATGGGAAAAGCATTGAGTGAAGATGGTGCTATAGTCATTCAAAAGCCCCAAACAAGTCTTACCTGGCACTCTGCAGTAGGCGGAATAGACTTCCCTGTGCTTGACAATAGGCCAGGGTTACAAAGAATATATTTGTTTTCAATTACTCCTAGTTACATATTTTCTATATATTTTAGGTTTATTTCTTTAGACTGATATTTTTCAAAGGAACATTTAGCAGCTTCTAATAAACCATAAAAATAAATTTTAAAACATACTAAATTGTTTCTGGAAGAGACTATTTATTTGTTAATCTGTGCTTCTATTTACCTTAAATCACAAGGTGGGGTCCAATCTCCACATGCAATTTTAAGTTTAGGTTACTGAAGAGAAGAAACCGCTTCTGGAGGGAAGAGTGACCCCCACATACCTGCAGAAATTACTGGATCTAAATTCCTACCCCCGACATTCACACAGTGGCACCTTTCATCTGTCAGAAACACTTGACTACTTTCAGCAAAGGAGGTCAAGTAGACAAAGTGAAATGCCACTTTTCATGGCAGCATGCTGAACAATTCTCCCTTCTCTCCTCCCCCAAAGAGATCTCCCAGAGAGTGATTACACTGCTGCCTAGGCCGTGAATCCATATATGCTGGATTGTTCTAGGAACTAAACATGCTCAAAGGAGTTTGAATAGCTACTGATTCTTGGGCAGCTTTAGGTAATAACTCTTTTCATACCACATCTGAAAAACACCACTTTATTTTCAATTCGTGTCAATAATCAAACAGTAACTATGACCCAGCGCTATCTGAACATGAAACATTCAGCTGACCTAGGCAAAAACTCCCTGCACCTTTGTTAAGGGTGAAAGTACATCTCTGTGCCTTTGTTGTTAGTGATCTGAATGAAGTTTGAGGCTGTAGTTTGGTTTTGAACATCCAATTTGAGATTTAAAAAATTCATTTATACTTCCTATTACATTTTCTACATACATTTAGCCTCTGAATGTGATGGCATCCTTAATTTTTTTTCTGTAACATCTCATTGTTAGACAATTTAAATTCATTTGAAAAAGTCATTAGCTTTACATTAAGGATTGCTGCGGCACCTGGCAGATGATCTATGGAGGAAAGTTGTGTTCATTAGTGCTCATAGACTGAGAAACATTATTTAAAAGAAGGACTGAACTAATGGTATCTGACACATAAATACACATCCGTGTTCATCAATGAATTACACAGTGCATTATCAATGTTAGCACTCATAAGACCCCCCCATGGAGTAGGTAGGAGGAATTATTGAGGCTGCTGAGATGGGGAAATGAGGCATAGATACTGCAGAGAAGATATGGGATTATAAATAAATAACACATCTAAACACACAAACAAAAAGGGAAATTAACTCCAGCCTTTGTTTCTCATCCACTGCTGGAAAGACAAACTCATCCCACTCATCCCATCCATCTGGTAACTGAAGTGCCTGAATTGACATGAAGGGGACAAAAATCTTAGGATTCTCTCAGCCCCAAGGTTTTAAGCTTCATGTAGGCACCAACCAGCAAGGCATTTCAACAGGGGGGAGCGAGAGGCACCCACACCAAGGCCAGCAGAGGCCGTCACTGCCCTCTCCCCTGGCAGTAAGACAGAAGCTAACTCTGAAAAAAGACTGCTGCCGACAGGGCGGTTATCAGCAGCACTGGATTGATGAGCCTTGTCATCCCCATCCACTACAGCTTTGATCAGGAAACAAAATCTGCATCCTCCAAGCCCACAGATGTACAGAGAGAAGGCGGACATGAAGGCTGGCAAGAAAACTGTACACTTCTGCATTACAAATTTTTATTTTGAATTCATATTTTTATGAACACTGGGAAGAAAATTCCTGACTATTTCATTCATCCATACTTCTGCTTGCCACAAATATTTTAAGTCAGCAGGGCGAAGATTATGGGGAAAAATGAGACAGTTTAAATGCTCCATATTATGGAGAACAATAAAGAAATGTTTAAAGTTTCCTGGTTTTATAAAACACAATGGACCGTGTCTGCTCCTGAGAACAGTTTAAGAACACTGCACCCTATAAGATGTTTTACCTAATCATCCACATTAAAGGTCCTATTGGTACAATGAGGATTGCAGTAACATTTTGCATTAATGGTCGATTTTACCTTCAGTTTGGGAAAGACACGAGTCTCTTAGAAGTAGAAATTTGTTGTCCAACCCACCTCTAAGAATGGGTCACTGACTTTCAGCAATGATTAATCTCTGCATTGTCACTACAGCAAAGTTATCTGTACATCATTTTCCACTGGGATGGGATTTTCCCAGCAAGAAAGCCACAGGATACCTGAATTTGAAGCAAAAACCAGATCATGCATATGTCTACTCTGCCATGATATAGATTTCCTTTTGCAGTAAAATTTCTCTCAATTTTTTCCACCATCCAGGTTTGAGGTTCTTAGGAGCTAATGTTAACTTCCAAAACATATCAGTTCTTGACAGAAAGCTTCTGTAGGTGAACTGTATTCGTTCAGTAAATAAACAAGGGATAAACCCCTACTCTGGGCTTTCACCAGCAGTTTCTGCAAAGGAAACCAATCCTCCTCCTTTTACCCTGGGTAATATGAGCAATGAGCTCCTTACCCACTAAAGCTTCAGCTCATTAGGTTTGCAAGTATTGCCAACCTCAACACACCTGTCTGAGGGCAGAGGATAGCCCTGTACTTCTTCAGGGCCCTCTCACCTTGAAACATTCTTCTCACCTCTCTTCTTGAAACATTACACAGTGCCGTAAGCTCAGTCTGGAAGCCACAAGCTCAGCACACAGTTCTGGAAAATTTGTGGTGTTCTAAACCTAGTTTGACATTGGTAGAAGAGTCTTAGAAAAAAGTCAAAGCAAAACTATTTAAGTGGTTAAACAGCAGTTCACCACTCTTGAAAAGAGACAGGATTGAGCGTGATTGATCCTTGGCATCCGGATCCGGCAGGCAGAGCCACATCACAGAGCTCCGGTAAAATCCTGTTTCCATTCAGTTCAGCAGTGTGAGATCTGATGTCACAGCTGCACAAAGCAGGAATCCAGCATAGGCCCACCCAGCACTAAAGTTCCCTTCTGACCTAGGAGGCGGCACAAAAGAGACAAGACCTGATAGACAGCCATCAATGGCCTGAGACCTCCTCTTTCCCAAAGGTGTCAAACACAACAGTGCAGACCTTGGCATTGCATCGCTGCCAAATTACACAAAAGCAAATGGGGAACATGAGCAAGCTTCCAGGTTGGTAACAGCTTCTGGAGGAGGGAAAGAGGAGCTAAACAAGCTGCTATAAAGATGCAGACACAGTCTTGGTATCAGGGTAAAGCACTCAGAGGACTGCAAAGGAGATGAGGCAGTGAAGGCTTTTCAGTCAGTGAGGGACACAGTTTATTAGCCTGGCAATAAACCTTACTTGTTGACCAGTTGTTGATGAGATTTAAAATCAAACAGGCCAACAGTATATACTGCCTATTGCTGTTGCTCAGTTTAACGCTGCAGCACACGGAATTAACCCCATCTTTACTTGCTGTATATCCGAATATCTTTTACCAGCAATTAAGAATCTTGATAAGAAATCAGAATCCAAATTCAGAATGCACAAAAGCTGAAGTGCCCAACCAAGAATTTTTTTTAGCAAGATCACAGGGAGAAGCTACAGATTTTTCCAATGTTTTTATTTTATGTGCCAGGGTCATGTTCACACCATCTTTAATCCCAAAAAGCTTTGTACAAGACTAATAAGCACTAGTTTCATGCTGAAAATACTGTGTTTTCTGTTTACAGAGGTGAGACTCTGTAGGTACACTGCCCAATGGGCTAGGAAGGAACCTCCTTGTAAACTTCTACTTTACAGGGATTTTGAGGTGTATGTGCTGCTTGCCTCATTGTGAGAAGGAAAATTTTTGCTCCAGAGACAACAGATACTCTGCTGTTGTTCTGGGTCCGGGAAGAAGCAGAGGCCAAAACCTGCAAGAACAGACACCCATTACATTCTTTTCATATTCTAATATGGAAGAATATTACTCTCAGTTTTCATCCTTGCACAAAACTCCTCTGCCTCCTCTCAGACATGACACTAGAGCAGAATCTTGCAGAGAGAAGACCTTGTTGAACAAAAACCTTGCAGAACAACAGCACAACAGATTGCAGGAGAGACAAACAAAGATTGGACAAGGCTGGTTTATGGATGTAATCAAAGAGTTTGTGGCAAGGGTGATTTCTACCAAGGTTACTCTTATAGTTCACCAGTGCAAAAAAGAAGCAAAAATTCAAGTTCTTGCAGGTTCAGGAAATCTTTTATTCTTTAACCTATTTAATTTTATTTCTTCATTTTTTATCACTAAGGGAGGGAAAAGAGGGTGTTTCAGCTCTGAACTATAAGGCTGACTTGCAGCTGGTGGCCCAGTAATTGGTATTTATGGCTCAGAACGCATCACTAACACACAGGTTGGAGACTGATATTTTCATCACTCCCTCCTTTGCTCTCAGCTTTGCAGCTATTTCATGCACTCTGGGTTTGCCAATTACCTTCCCGAGGTGGGACGGGGCGATTTGTTTTTAATGCACGTACAGCGAGTTCGAATAGCCTGGTTTGTTTTTGCATTTGCAATTTCACGGGGACAGATTCAGGGACAAACACATAGGAAAGACAGCAGATAGCCTTGGTAAGCACCTCAAAGAGTTCTTGGAGCTTCATCTCACCCCAGCCTATTACATATCTGTCCCCAAATTGCCTCTTAAACCCCCAGCTCGCGCTGCTCCCTGTGGTCTGTGGCCTTTGTGCCTCTGGTGCCTGTTAAGCTGTTCTGCAGTTCTCATGCTGTGAGCTTTGCACTTGCTGGGCTCTGGGAAGGATGCTGAGGGCTGGTATGATACATTGCAGTGCTAAAACCTGGAAGCTGTAGGTTGGGTAGAGAAAGATGTTATTGAGAGGGTTCACAGAACGGGTGTGCAAAGTCAATCCAGAAAAAGAGGCCCTGACAGAATCCTGTGAACAGAGGATGAGATCCCAGTACAAACCAGGAGGTGCGAGGGCAGCTTTCATGAGACATGCTGCTAGTTTTGTAGTCTGCAGCCCTAGATTTAGGATTTTTGAGGAAGTCAAATAACATCTCATCTATAATTCAATCCTCTTTCACTCTGTTCTGGATTCCTAGAGTCTCAGTTTCCCCCCCAAAGATATAACATGTCCTGCCTGAGGGCATGGGTACCAACAAATTGAAAGTGTCACCATTTTGTCATATTTGTCACTTTTGGAAGCAGCATGCTCAGAATAGGAAGAGGAAATGAAAAGATCAAGAGCACAACCAGCCAGAGCCCATAGCATGCACAGAGGCTGTCTAGGATGATACACACCCCTGGGTGAAATACCAATTCCTGAAGTCGTTGAAACTAGTCAGAGTCAGATAGCACAGATAAACTCTTAAATACACAGTAGAGTTTAAAAGGCAGACCCTATACAGATTTAATTAGCGTGCTAGAAATAGAGAAGAGGTACTGGAAAGCCAGATCAATCTGCATTCCTAGGATTTCTGAGTGTGAAGGATGGAAAAGGGAAGGCTTTCATATAGGAAAGATAGGAAATAAAATATTTCAGTGAATGCACAAAAACTTCCCTGTAAATGGGCTGATGGAATAACCCAGGCAGAATAAGCTTCACTTTCAACTGAAGCATGAAAGTCAATAATCTCTGTAACCTTTCTAAACTCTTTGCTCTTCTATCACATATACAGAGGCTGAAGGGAGTTAATCTATTCAAGGTGTGTGTCTATTCTCATTATATACAGCAGAGTACTCCTTCACAGAGAACTAGTTACTCAGCAGTCTGTCTCATGCTCAGTACTGGTAATATTTAAGGAAGGTGCCATTGTCATTTATGTTTCTGAGAATTTCACAAAACCCGGAAAAGACCCAGTTGTCCTTCCTAAGAAAATGAAAAATTGAAGGATAAAAGGTGGTCCAAATTACTTTTTAACTATCAATTATTTGTCTAAGAAAATGAATTGTTCACATATATGTTGCAATTCATAAACCATTTTGTAGATCTATCCACTGTACATTAATAATGAAATCTGGAATATTTCTTCTAAAATGGCCAAACTGATACATGTTGCCATTCTCTTTTAAGTTTCTTTGCAAGGGGAAAAAGTGCTTGAGCAGAGCAGATCATGTTCTCAGAGGACAGTGCCAAGGTTTGAGTCCTATAATTACTTTGTGTTAGTAATTTTACCCCAGATGAAGGTTTCTCTTGCAGTCCATGGAGGGTGCCTTTCCATCTGGGCAACAATTAGTAGGTACTCCAGACTAAGACTTGTAGTTTTCAGGACTGCATTAATTTTTAGTTGACAGTAATGAGACCATCAGAATAATTCCTACCTCAATGGAGATAATCTCTCTCAATCAGTGCTGCACAAAATGTACAACTGTCACTCACTGAACTTCTCTTCTACAAGAGCCAAATTGTTAGTGATAGGATGAAAAAGAAAAAGCCATTGAGGGCAGGCAGGCTTGGCCCTAACAAGGGGGTAACGAATAAATAATTTCCAGACCATTACTCCAAAAGAGAAAACTGAGAAGTTGTAGCCAGAGAGAATATCAGAACAGACCCCAAATCTCCTGCCTATCAGCATGAAATTTGGTTTCAACTACAGAATGAAGCTGTTTCCATCCTCTTTAGAACATTGTGCGGATGAATTCCTTCAGCTGTGGGAAATACTCAGATGTTGTGACAATGGGCTCTACATAAAACATGCCAGTGCATCTTGAGATCGTTAAGTTTATCACAAATTATTTATTTTAAACAAAGATTTATGATAAGCAATGATTGCAGTGGGAAAAGATCATGGTTGCAGTACAGCACATGCACCCATAAACAAGCTGCATCAGCAATAAAAGGGAGGAGAATCCTCCTCTAACCATATCTCACTTGGAAAGGCATTTATTTATGGTTGGGCACCAGAGCATTTGAAGTACTGATACAAGACACCAACAAAACACATCAAGTGTTCACTGGCTAAGCTACCAGTTCTTCCACCATGAGGACAGATGTGGCAAGTTAAAAAAACATTCAGACATATGTGTCTGGTAATATGTCAAATCAATTATTTCAGGACTCTAGGGCAGACAGAGGAAAGACAAGGTGGGGATAAGTTGATTGCTACTGGAACATGCTTTGCACAAGACGCAGTGATGGCAAATAGCCCAGTTTCAGTGTGCTAAACTGTGATCCATAGATAAATATAGACTAAAAATGCAACAGCAGCTACCATCAGAATAACAAAACAAAATCAAACTTGTAAAGGATGAAATGCTCATTTCTGTCTTTGCTGTCAAGAACAAAAATGCTGAACATAGCCATGTTCTTTGAACCAGTTCTTTTTAACCACTGATACTATATAGGAAACAAAAAACCCAGTAGGGTTACGGTTTCCCACACCCCAGCAGGAATGCATGTGTTCCACTGAGAAATAAGGAAAAGAATACATAAACCTTTAGTGCAGAGAATGCTGTGTGTGACACTGACCGAGACGACTGTTGACAAAACTGCTTCATTACACATCACTGCAGTGCAACACAGCCAGAAGAGGCAGGGCAGAAGCACATTGCTGAAATCCCAAACCAACCAGAAACAGGCAATTGCGTTGTCTCACATGCAAAACCAGAGTCTGTAAGCCCCACTGCTGTATCTGCTGACCTGAACTATGTATTTATTCCAGAGCTCACCTCTGAAATTTTTGCATAAAGGTTTTTCGAGATTTAGAGCTTGATTCAAGGGTAGCTGAACTCGGTAGGAATCCCTAGCACCAGGTTTGAGATGGACTGCAAAGAAAAAGGCATTTCTGTGCCTAGGGCCATGCACCGCAGACCCAGCCAAGCCTCTCACGCTGCAGGATGGACACAGCACGTGCAGAGGAAAGACTTTTTGTGTGAGGTTCTTACCAAATTCTTTGCCCTATAACACTAGCAGAATTACCTGTGTGACACAGCAGACAGAGCCCTCAAAGTGACAAATACACTTATAAGTGATAACTCTGTCAACAGCTTAAATTGCTCAACCACTTCTTTTCTGCTTACTGGTAAATTGCTCCTCAGGCTGTTCTTGCTGCAGTTTTGTCCAATTCAGTTTCCTCTAGTAAGGTGATGAAGCAAGGAGAAACTAAAAATAATGAAAAACACTTTCCCAGTTCCCCACCTGACAAATTTCACCTTGTTTTACCAAGTCCATTCTAGATGATGACATATTAATTGCATGGTGTGCAGGACAACACAAAGCAATTAACACTTCTGCTGTGCTTCACGGCTGCTCTGTGTAGTTTCCAGGGGGAGGTATGACACGAAATCTCATGACTAGCATGAAACCAACTGTAGTCATCACTGAATTTATATTTTTCCATGCCTGCCTAACACCCAGTTCAGTGCCTGCTGGGCTTTCTCTTATAGGCAATCTGGCAGTCTGAAACAGGAGACCTAATTTCTACAGACATGGCATAAGAACAAATTGCCCAAACAAATTTTTGGAGAACTGAGGGTTTAAAGGAAACCAGGTAATGTTCAATAGCCTACCAAACAAAGGGGAAAGAAGAGTTCAAGAGTTCCTGACTTTGGACAACTCATTTAATTTCCCCCAAACCATGCATTATATAATACACTGGCATTTTTAGGATGAAAGCTATGTTTGTGAATTAAAGCATAAAAACCACAGAAACAGCCAAGCTTTTCTCACATTTCAAGCTCTCAGCATTGCTAACAATTTGATTTTTTTAAAAGACAATAAATATGGACTTAAATAATAGCTTTTATCTGTAACTTACCATTGCATCCAGTAAAATCCCCCACTGGAATGTCTTCCAAACTGCACAAATGACCTCATTCCCATAATTAATCCTAACATTGTTAATACTGGGTTTAGGTATTGCAGCTCTTCCCCCACGTCTATTTACAGCCTATTGCTCTCTGCCACCTCCTACTCCTCCCTAACAGGCACCAGGACTGACTGAAGGGTTCTGCCACAGGCAAAGATGACATCGATTAAATGATGGGTTCATTTGATCCCTTGCACCAAGGCCTGCAGCCACCATGCTCTAACCACAAATAGTGCCTGGGTGGTGACAACCAAACTCCTTCCAGCTACCCTGAATTACTTGTTGCAGATGTTTATTCTCAGCTGGTAAGCTGGGAAGGATAAAGACAGGTCTATGTCCTAGTCTGGGGGTTTGCTCAGTGTGATTTAGGCACTGTCAAAGTACTGACTAATCCCAATGAAAGTGAAAGGAAACTATTTAGGTTTGACAGAGGATTTAGCAAACATGGGCACTATTTCCAGCCTCACCAGGAGGTTCTTCACAAGCCAGGGAGCTGCAGGTGACTCGCAATGTTTAAAACAGGACTTACAGAACCATCCTAACACACGGTCCTAAGGCTGCAGTCCAGGATGACTGTGAGGTGGTGAACTTCCTCAGGAGGGACAGACAGGCAGCCAGTCTGGCCTGCTGCACATGCCTAAATCAGTAAGCATTGCATCATTGCTTGTGTAGGTGTTTCCTTTACTTAGCATCCTGAATCTGTAGGAAACAAGTTACCTTGGCACTGGGATTCTGATTGGCAAGATTTGTGAAATTTTAAGAAGGGGCTAAACTCCTGGGGAATTTCTCTTACAAGATGTATTTCAGCTCTGGAAATTGCAAAGTATTGAGTGTTAAAAGCAGGACCCAGAATTGTATCTTTTTGTCTCTGGTTTTGATGCTCTGCTTTGCTCTAAGTTAATTGGCAAATTTCTTTTATTTGCATATCTCAACAAAAGATTTGTAATTCTCTGCACAAAAATTGATATAGAAAGGAAAGCCTAAGAGTCTTTTAAGCTCCTCTTGGCAGATGCATAGGACCATATATAACGTATGCCTATACCATAAAGACATACATCAGTAGTGGGTGGACTGTATATCTCCCTGTGCACTTATTTCTATTTTATGGTATTTTAAAATAAGAAATACCCTTTAAAGAAGCTGATTGCCTCAGGCTAGCAAAAATTTACAAGGCTCACTTGAAATGATTTTGCTTAACAGCAGAAAAAAAGAAAAAAGTCATGCATTTGAAAGTGAAAATTTCAATCATCCCAATCCTGGTGACCTCTTCTGGGTATTAAGATGCTATTGGCAGACAGCTCTCTTCAAAAGATAAATTGTGCCTTTCCACAACAGCAGAATGGCATTTGTTTTCATGTCAGCACATATTGATTTCATACAAATTTTAGAGAAAATAACAGCTGGCCACATATATCAGTGATGCCAGAACACCAAAGTACAAGTGCCCTGAAGGGGAGGGAAGCAAGTAGGTCAGTCAGAGAATCACAGAATTGTTTGGATTGGAAGGGATCATAAATATCACCTAGTTCTAACCTCCTTGCCATGGGACACCTTCCACTAGACCAGGTTGCTCCAAGCCCTCTCTACCCTGGCCTTCAACACTTCCAGGGGTGGGGCATCCACAGCATCTCTGGGCAGCCTGCTCCAGTGCCTCACCATCCTCACAGTAAAGAATATCTAAGCTAAACCTACTCTCAGTTTAAAGCCATTCCTCCTTGTCCTGTTACTACACACCCTTGTAAAAAGTCTCCTCTCAGCTTTCTTGTCAGCTCCCTTCAGGTGCTGAAAGGCTGCAGTTAGGTCACTCTGAAGCCTTTTCAATTCCAGGCTGAACAATCCAAATTCTCTCAGCCTTGTCTCATACGAGAGGTGCTCCATCCCTCTGATCATCTTGGTGGCCTCCCCTGGACTCACTCCATCAGGTTGCTGTCCTTCCTGTGCTGGCACTCCAGAGGTGGATGCAGCACTGCAGGTGGGCTCTCACCAGAGCAGGGCAGAGGGGCAGAATCCCCTCCCTCCCCTGCTCCCACTCTGCTTTGGATGCAGCCCAGGACACACGGGCAGGTCATGTCCTGCCTCCCATCTGCCAGCACCCCTAAGTCCTTCTCCCAGACCTGCTCTCGACCTGTTCATGCCCAGCCTGGACTAGCAAGGCCCACCCTGACCCAGATGCAGCACCAGCACTTGGCCTTGTTAAACTTCATGAGACTCCCCAGGGCCCATTCCTGGAGCTTGTCCAGGTCCCTCTGGATGGCACCCTGCCCTTCAGGCACATCAACCACACTTGGTCTCAGGGCTGTGGCTCAGATCTGAGGACAGAAGGCATCCTGGGTCTGAGGGACAGATTAGTGAGCTGCAGCCATACAGAGATGTTGCAGGAGATATTTTGACTCGTCTTTGAGGGGTGTCTGACTTCTGAAAGATGAAGAAGGGTCAGCACAGAGGCTGAAAGGTAGAAACTGAGTATCTGCATCCCTCTCCACCCCAGACAAGTTCTTTACTTTATAAGGATGGGAGAGGCAAGTTCTACCTCTGGGAAGAGGCAGCAAAGAAATATTTTCTTGGAGTTGTGCAAACAGTTCTAGGAATGCAAGGTCAACCAGCTGGAAGAACAGAGACTGAAATCCTATCTGTTCTCCTGAAACCAGAGCTGTTTTTGAAAGTCTTTAAGAATGAAGAAATACAGAAGAAAATGTCATCATGTCTCCAGGCCACAAAGCAGGACATTATGAATCCACAGATACTGGGAGAAAAAAAAATTTGGAGTTTGAACATTGCAATCAGTAAACATCTCAGAGTTAATGATTAAAATCAAGCCTCACTACAAAGTTTGGTAGAGCAGCCCAGAGCCACTCGTTTTCCCTGCTGAGTCAAAGTCACTTAACCCCAGGTTCCAGCCCTGGTAAAGCCAGGCACCCTCCTTCCTCAGAAGATCACTTCTGGGGCCAAGCAGGAGCTGTTGTGGTGGAAGGAGGAGCAAAGCCTCTGGTGGAAAATGAGATGTTCCTGAGAGAGCAGCTGGTTCCAGCTCCTCTTCTACACTCCTGCATTTATCTACAGGATGGGTTTAGGGGTACTAAAACAGATGGGTTTTCCTAGCATGACTGCTTCTTTTAGGGATTAACAATGCCATTAAGAGCATCCAGGAAGGCAGCACAGCTTGCCGCCACCGAGGGGCCTGCTCCAGCATGAAACAGACTTCTTGCACAAACAACCCCAAACGTACTTGTACTGTCTCTGCCCTGCTTTGCCATCATCTCGTTCCCAATTTTACTAACAAATAAAATGACTGGGCAAACATTGAAATTAGTTTGCCAGCTGGTTTGAATATCTATTTCTGAAAACATCTTAATCTTCTGGAAAAGCTCATAATTTTTAATGCAGTTGTCGACACAGTCTTTTAGAAACTGGTACAAACACAGGCTTAAGGGTTTTTTAATACTATTCTTCTCTTTCACTTCAGATCAGAGGGCTAGAATTACTGAGGTTTTTAAGCATGACATGTATCTGCTTTTATAGAATGAAACTAAAACAGGACAAAAAGGCTTAAATATTTATTAATGCCTTTCTTTACAGATTGCAAATGGTTTTGTCACGACTGCACACCCAGGACTTCATTGTGTTCCAGATGAAGTCATTAGCTGGGAACCCTGTGTCAGACTTTGGAGACATTTTGACAGGAAAAAGGTTTTCTTCTTCAAGTTTGCAAATCTTGGACCAGAAAATAAACATTTGTGGTGTACCTCAGTGAGAGCACTTTACTGATAACACCATTCATATCACATTCTCATTCACACTCATTTTGCAAAGCTATCCAATTCCACAGCTTCACTACCGCTGAAATAATTTTAAGGAAGACCAGTCATAGTAGGTTTTGGGGCACTTGTCTGTAGGAGTGTTTTATTACACTCAGGTAGGAGTAGCCCAAGGGAGAGGAGCATCCCAGGGTTTTGCCATCAACCTGAAACACATACTGCACAGGTCATAAAACATTTACAAAGCCATAGAAATTCCCAAGGACTTTCTCCAGGGCAAAAGAGTGAGGGCTCCACTTTTCAGCCACTTTGTATAGAATACACCATCTTCACGTATCCCAGCCACTGCTCTTAACCCATCCCCTTTACTCAAATGAAGTTAACTCCTATTGTCAGAGTCAAGAGGATAGTTCAATCTCTCATTTCCTGTATAAATACAATTTCCAGGCAAGACCTCACCAAGCCTGTGTGGCAGCATTAGATGGGCATGCTCAGGACTGATTTAATATCAGTGTAATCTCAAAATAAACACACGGCTGGCCTTTCAGCTCCCTCCTGATTCCTGCAGGACAGAATTGGCATGAGGAGAGCAATTGCTATGACCCATACTTCCCTTACCACTCTTATCTCATACACTTGAAACACATCTCCTACTGCCAGAGGAAAAAGCAGAGCTTGTTCCAAATGTTGCTGGTTTTAGAGCATAGGGAAAAAACAGCAGCAACAACAACAAGAAACGCCATTTTTTTTTCTGTCATTCATGAAAACCCAAAAGGTCCCAAAAGCCTTTAATGCAAGAATCAGATTGTTTGAGCAAAATCAGAAAACAGACTTCAGAAGCAGTCTGGGGAAGAAAATGTGACATTTTTCAGAAAAAAAAAAGCTCTCAGATAGCATGGACTCAAGATGATTATAAACTTTGTACAAACCACACAGTCCAGGGCTCCTGGTACGTCAGAGGAAGTTCCCCAGCTCCATGCCAAACCTCAGTGATTGCTAAAGGGCCCCAAAAGCAGAGTATTTATTTCATCTTATTTTCATGGAAACTGAACCCCAGGCAAGTCCCATTGCAATAAAGCAGTCAGGGAGATCAGTGATGACAGCCCTGAGGCTTCACCCCCCTCCACCACCTGCAGCCTAGAAGAGAGTGCAGGGTCTCATTCCAGAGCTGGGTGCTCTGGTGGTGCTGCCTGTCACCATTGCAGCACTGCCTCTGTTTATGTCACAGCATAAAAATGGCCATGAAGAGGAACCCATTTAGGGTGAGAACTAATATCATTTGGCTTCAAGCCAGGATATTCTTTGGTCAAATGGCAAAAACTTCTCCAGCTTCCGAAACAGCTCGGGGCTGCTGATCTACAGATTACACCACAAGGCCCAGCTTCATGCTGCATGTGGTGATTGAAGAAGCTGAGGAACCACTTGGTTACAGGAAATGGAGCTTTGTCCATCCTGGTGAGGCCAGGTTAGACTGGCACTTTACAGAGGAGGGAGGATGATGCCTGGGGAAGGAGCTGCAATTCAGTTCTGCTTTTCTGAATTACTGTTAGTAACACTGAGATTGCACCCAGGGGCCTGGCTGTTTGTCAGGACTGCACTGTGCTTAGCAGTGTGCAAACACAAAATAAAATTACATTCTCTGAAGAGTCCTTTTCACGCTTTTAAATAAAGACACTACAGTCATACATGAATTCCTTTGAATCTCATTTATAAATCAAAATTATTTTAGCAAGTGATGACAGGTAATAAGTGGCACAGGCTCTTGTCTTTTCACTGCAAGATGAACCACTTTCCCCAGACTACAGTAGGATTTCCCTCACTCACTGTCCCCTCTCTCTAAAGATGCACTGCTCCTATTCCTCCTGCATCCAGTACTGGGAACACCAGCTAAGTACTGGACCAAAGAACTCATGAAGACAAGGATTATGTTATCTACAGAGCACTGAAGAGTCTCCTCACGGTCTGTATACCAGAGCGAAAAAAAAAAAAATTAAAAAGAAATCTCATTTGCTGCAGCTCACAGCTTCAGCCTTTGCAGATATGGCCTAAATATCTGCTTGCACACAGTTCACAGCAAGGCATCCCACCAGCCAAATACATAATCCTTCCATTTAAAACCACCCACAAAGGAGGCAAGTATTGAATCATTTTGGGGGCTGGCACAGGAGATCTGCATCTTGCTGGTTTCATTACCTTGAAAAATAGCACAACAGATCTGTAAGTCACATTTAAATCGATTTTAAATTAATCCAAACCCTAGGTGTAAACAAAGTGTTGGACAAGAGATTGGGTTTTAACCATTTTAGATCCCCTGTGTTTCTGGGACAGTCAGATGAAGGCAGGGACAGCATCTGAGCCACTGCTGCAGTCTAAACAAAGAGATGGTCCGGCCTTGAAAAAGAGAAAGGAGCCAAAATCCTCCCAGCTATGGAGGACAGACCTTCCTGGGCATTTAAACCCTGACTGTTTTTAAAACCTCCTTAGGACAACTAACACACACACACACGCACACTCCCCAACTGACCCACAGATCTACAAAGCTGCTCTCGTACAGGTTGTCTGGCTGATTTTGGAATAAGGCACCCTGGTGCTGTGTGGTTTTGCAATTTAAATAACAAGTAACAGTGCTCTTTCCTTGTTCAAGCCTTTTATATACAGATGTAAACATAAACTGCAACATATTCCTGTCTCTCACTGAGAGAGAAGCAAGGTTCAGCTTAATCTCACTGCTCAAGAAATGATGACACCAAGTTGCAAGATCTCTGCAAAGGAGCTGTAGTGGGGTACAGGGTGGATAAGTTAAAAGTATTTTTCTGAGGAGATTAGAGCTGAATTTGACCAAAATTTCTAATATTAAAATATTAGGCTACAGATGTTTCTCAATTCTGTTAAAGTTTTTCACATACAAAATTTAAAACCAAACAGAACCCGGTAAATCTATATTTTGTAGATGTCTCCTTCAGCAGTTCTCCATGACATTGAGACCAGCTGATAGAAACAATGGGGAAAGTCTAAACTTCAGGCTCTTCCCAAGCAATAACTCTGAAACACATGACTTTTTTAGTCAAGGAAGTATTTTGCCTCCTTCTAAGGCTGAACTCCTATACAAAAAGGCAGAGAAAACTGGCACAAGACACGAGCTAGAAACAATACTTTTCCAGGTGGAGTGAGGGCTTGTACTCCTGAGAAATCCATGTTTCCACATCTCTAACTTTTGGCTGATCCCTCTCCTCCACTCGGACTCTCATCATTGCAGCCCACAGCAGCCATCAACAGATGGTACCCAAAGAGTTCCTACACTGCTGCCTGCATCCAAAAAAACAGCCATGGAAGGGGGATTTCCTCAAAACACATTTAAAATCCTTAGTGCTGCAGATGACATCACTTGGAAGATGGATTTGCCATGTCAATCTGGAGCTTCCTATTCCCAGTAAAGCCCTGGGCTGTCTCCCCACAGATGTTTTCTTCTGCTGTTAGATATTGCTTGCACCACTAAATAATTTCAGCTGGCTCTGTACTGGTCTGGGAGTGAAGGAGTTACAGGAATGATCTCAACCAGCTGTGCCTGTGCAAGTCCAGGCACCCCTTCTCCTGACTCCCCTTCCCATCCTATGGAAGGACAGCTGCAGTTCTTTATAATAACCAGAGACAGGATATTTCTCCAAACTGTGGGGCTCCCCTATGTAAAATACAAAAGAAAAACAAATGAGATGTATGGAGGTGATCTCTGCAGCTCAGGGGAAATCATTCCAAAGATTAAATCTGTGCTGTGCTATCAGCTGAGCTTAGCACATTTCCACTGGTGCAGTCATTTAAAGGTCCAGGGCTGCCACTGCTCAAGCACTGATGGGCGTTTCCCAGCTGGGCTTCTGACCAGCATAGCCCTTTGGGGAGCACCTGTGTGCTCCCAACACTCTGCAGCATCAGCAAATGCTGGGATGCTCCCTCTCATGCTTGCAGGCAGCGCTGCACAAGATGCAGTGCATCGGAGAGGTAGGAGAGAATCAGAGAGCAGCAAGGGTTACCCAGGCCCGGGGCAGCAACAGGGCACAGAGCAAACGCAGGTGCTGGAGGCTCTGCAGGACTGGCAGTCTGGGTGCCTGCGTAGGAAAAGACCAGGAGACATCCTGGCTGCTGCTAAACACTGCAGGTAGGCACTGGAGTCTGCCCACCTACACCAGCACTGAGCAAAACCCACCCCGAAAGCTCCAAGCAGCTCCCTGGGCTGGGGAGTGCAGCTGTGGGGAGAAACCACTGCGCTTCAGCAGGGTTAATTCAACCATCACAGGATTTACAACCACCAGCTTTGCACATTATTATGCCATGAAAGCAGAGGTCAAATCTCTTCCCTAGATTTGAGACTGCTTGTCTTCAAATTTGTAGCAACTAAATCTGTGGTGTTTGGGGGCTTTAAGTGTTGGGTTTTTTTTTCTTTTGCTTCAATGATCCTTGTGGGCCTCTTCCAACTCAGGACATTCTATGATTCTAAAATCCTCTGAAAGTGTATGTAAAACCTCACACAGGCTGTTCTCTCACTGGTATACTCTCAGACTGGAATGTTTAGGCAAGAATTTTCTGGCAAGTTTGAAATGTCAGTTAGTTCTCTTCAGCTTTGGATGAGGTTTTTTTGTTAATCTTAAAAAATCATTGAGCAGTCATGGTAATTTTTATGTATATTCCTTCACCACACACAAACAATCCTTTACATAAGGTCCTGTACTACTTAATGCCTCATTTCCTTTACTTCACAAGAAAAAAGGTGCTTTACAATAAAGCTTTTCCTTCACCTTCTCCAAAGAAGTGGTTTTCAGTAAGCATGAACTCATTTATTTCTTTTAATGGTGGCCACTTATTTCTTCAAGGCAAGGCCACCCACAGAAACTGCACATTCTACTAAGACTGTAAATACATTTTCAGTAGAGAAGAAAGGTAGCTCTGCCTCAAAAATAATAATGATATTCTAACAATAAAATATATGTCTAAGCAAGAGCCAAACTGACTTGGAGCATCACTGGTCATAAAATCCAAAACACAAGCATCAAAGGGCAGGGATAAAATGCCACATTGCCTCAGGATCTGCAGGTTATGGCTCCACCTCTCTAAATTAAGACATGCTCGTTACAGCCTGGGGGAAGTCACCCAGACTGATAGCACCTATCTCCCTAGGTGGGAACAAGGCAAATAACACAGGCTACAATATATCCTTCATCTGGAGGATTTAAAACACTGACAAATATTTGGATGTGAGAACTGAAATATTTTTGATATTGCCTTTGTGGCAGAAAATGGAGTTGGAGGGAATTCCCAAGAAGTATCTCCTGTTACTTTGTGGCTGAGAACTATTAAAAGTTTTTGAATTCAGATGAGTGGATAAAAATATTAATCTTAGAAGATTAATGACCACAGTTTTGCCTTAAGAAGATCATGACCACACTTTTGAGAAGTAAAACAATTACAAAATTTTTATGGTTAATGAAATAAGCCACCTAAACAAGCCAAAATACTACTTGCTTAGATGAACAATAAAATAATCTTTGAACTAAATCAGATTTAAACCATCCCTCATACAAAAGTACCCCCAAACACGTACATTTAAGAGAAGAATTTCCCTTGGATATTCATCCTGTTCTGGTGCCAGTCTTGAGCCTGTGGCTCTGTGCACCAGGAGGGACAGAAAGCAGGACGAGATGGGTCACTGGGAATTGGCCTGGCAGCTTGTGGTTCCTTCTCCTTCTGGCACCCCCTGCAGTATTTAGCCTGGTGTGTGTGCAGGCAGGCTGCCAAGCAGCTTTCCATAGCAGCCCACAGGTTGGAGAGGGGTGAAGCTCACCAGGCTTTTGGAGACTTTGTAGCTGGCAGTGCAGGGACAGGAATGTCACTGCTCATGAGGGTGGTCCCATCTGTGGGACACTCTGCTCGTGGTACAGCTGGGAGAAACAAGAATTGCTCACCCTTGACTGGGCTGCAGCACCAACAGGGCTCCAAACCTGGCACATGGTGTATCTTCAAGGCAATAAACTTCATCCCTTGGCTGGGCTCTGCAGCCCCTCATTCCCTTGAGAAAGAAGCTAAACCAAGCAGGAGCTTAGTACCAGCACGGAAAATAGATGGCTGTCTGGAAACAGACACTAAGGTTGATTTTATTGTATGGATAAAGCAGAGATCTCTGGCAATAAAATGTTAAAATACTCTGAAGAAATCAAAGGCATCATTTTTCAGAGGGAGTTTGTTCTACTGAATTAGGTGCTAGTCTGGGACTGAGGAGAACCTGATCCTACACCCAGCTGCTCCTGGGATCCTGGACAGCCTTCACTGGGTAAGGTCACACCCCCCCAGCTTTGCTGCCCTGCCTCCTTCTGCCTCCTCCATTTCAGCTGCAGGAGCATACAGGTAGGGAACATTTTCTATGCTTCATTAGGTGGTTATTCAGAGCTTAAATGAAACCTGCTGCCCTCAAAATAACAATAACTTATGACATACTCTGAACTGAGCCAGCCTAAGCAATATTGGATTAAAAATTCCCAAAATGTTTTATCCAGATTTCTCATGTGATTCTCCCCAAGACACTTCTCACATCAACTGAATTACTCCTGATTTACACCAAGGAAAACATACTGAAATGCTGCTACACATAATTCTCATCACCATGGGAAGACAGCTTGCTTTCAGTAAAATCAGGTTAAGACACGGGCAGAGTTGTCCAGAAAGCCTTTCACTTCAATACAAACCAAGGACAGTGGGCTCAGAGCCAGCACTACATTTTTCAGATTAGGTGCTCAGTTTCCTTCCTTCCCCCTCTCACTTGAAAGATTTCATTTCAGATCAAATGTGTTTACTATACATTTACCACTATAGTGAGTTTCTTTTTTAAACATGAAAATAATAAATAAAAAGATCTCATACACCTTTTCTGGCGGAGTTTAAAAGAGCCTGGAAGAAATACAAGCAGATGACACCTTTCCATTACCAGATCACTGCCTAAACACCTGCTGGACCTGCAGCACATGCTGTGTTTGCAAGCATAGCCTCAAAATGATTCAAAAAATTAAAAAAATTAAAAATTGAAACCACTCTCCTAAAAATCAGAAACTGGGTCCTGATAGGATTTCTTGAGCTCCAGCTGTGGGAACAATTCCTACATGCAGGAGATTAATTACCCCATTGAACTCAGTGAATGTTTTCTTGGCAGAGAAAACAAGGAAAACTATATGTAAAAGATGTAAAATAGCTGTCAGCAACTGATTAAAAGCAATCTCTGGTCTCTCTGAAGAGTTAATAAAGTAATGTAAAGTAAAGTAGAGTTGGTTTCTGTCATTTTGTTTCTAAACTCTTAAAATAAACAAGCACTACTGCTTACTCCCATCCCTTCCATCATGCCTCCCCTCCTTAATGCAAAGCGTACCCTGTCCTTTGTGTCCTTGGAGCAGAGATCAGCCATGAGCTCCTGCATCCATGAGCATCAGCTCCCGAGTGCTGCCACACCAAGCTTCTCCTGGTTAGACAGAGATAACAAGTGTTGGAGCATCTAAGATGGCTTTAGGTAAATTATTCTGATGTTTGACTTGTGAACCATCTACACATTATCTCTAGCTTAGGTTTAACTGCCGGCTTTCAGTCTTGACTCAAGGGCCTGTTTAGATCTGCTACCACTCTGAGTTCTCTTCTAACAGCAGTTAGTAAATTATGTCCACCCTTAATTTGCTCTTAAAGTTTCTTCAATGACTCTTGAGGACTCTTCAGCCTGGGGTCTCCTGAACAGCAAATTTCTAGATGTTTTCCAGATTCTCAGGATCCTATGAAAACACGGACACCAGAAACAACAGCCTCACAGCACCTGCAGAGATGATTTTGCTCAGCATTCCCAAGAACAGACATCCACAACTTCACCCCAGAAGAATAATCTTACTCAATACATGATTGTTACTTTAGGAGTTTTTTTTTTCCCCCAGTGTCATTCTTTTCAAGCTAATCACCCATTTAGCAAGCATGACCTCCCTTTCTTCCCCAAACTGTTCTTTCCTTCAGCATCTCTCATGTATGCTATTGAGATGACCACAATTTGCCAAGAAGGAAAAAGCCCTGTCTGTTTCTAATCTGCCAGGTCATTTTATCTCATCCTTCTGGAACTCTCCTAAGACTGGTTTTACTGGCAGCACTTCTCTCATTTTATTCCTCAGCTCTCCACATTTCAACTGAGGGTTTCTTTATGTACAAAACCCAACCCTACATCTGAGCAGGGCTGGACATCTCAGAAGAATGAAGAAGGGCAACACTGAGTAACTGGCCATAGTATTTTATTCCACAATATTTTATTCCAGGGACTTGGGGCTTCTTTGGCAACACTTGCATCCCATCACAATGTGCAGAAAGAAGAGCCACAAACTCCTTTATTCTTTTGTTTCTCTGGAAGATTAAAAAGTTTTGCTTTTTTTTTACCCTAGAGAATAATAAATTATCAGGAGATGATGCACTCCCTGACACATCCCTTGGTTCCCATGCAGACTGGTATCGGCAGGAACAGCAGGCTTCCCCAGAACATATGTGCAAATATTCAAGAATAGCAAACACCAAGGATAAACATAGTTGGGCCAAACAGCTTTGCTGAATAGAAGGGAATGTTTGCAAATGCTGCTTTGCAGTATTACCTGCACTAATGAGCCCTCTGTATTCAATAACCTGGTCATCCACTCAAAGAAACCTTTCTGATGAAGGGCATGCACTTCCAGCTTCTTTGCAGGGCTTAGAAAAAGGGTTCTAAATGAGCATCTCTGAGACAAAACCAGATTATTCTGTATTTATTGCATATCACATATGATTCTCCAAAGCAAGCAGCTTAAACGTGTAGTCTTGATGAGAACTGATATTTACTAATTATTGCCATTCATCAAATGAATCCACTGAGCGTTAATGCTGTGTTAGCATTAGAATTTGCATTGAACTCTATGGTTTCTAAACTTTCATAATTGAACCTGATCTGACTCATATATATTAATGTTGTGTCCCTTGGATGATCAACTGGAATTTGTGTCAGTTGAAGAATGCTAGTAATTTTGAAGGGGACACTTCCATATTTTTTAAGAGCAAGCACGAAATTTGAATATTAAGATTCTGGAAAAAAAAAATCCCTACAGCCAGCAATAGAAACTTACCTTCAGTGCAAGAATAATAACATTTATCTGGAGGAGCAGTGGCTCAGAACAGATGCTGCCAAGAAGAATGATTAATGCACATTAATTGTGGCAAGGAGTTTTCAATTTCAAGTGTTTTTGAATGTAAAAATAGGAGATTTGATAAAAATAAAAGAAGTTCTCTTTTCAATCAAGTGCCTTTTAAATCTCTTTTTGCCTTCTGAAAAACAAAAGAATTTGCATCTAAGTCACATTTTTAGTAAAAAAGCAGTTGATTTCTGACTTTTCAGATGCCAATTTCTCCCCATCCAAAAAAAGACCGAAAAAGTCAAGGAAAGGGAAATGGGAAGGATACAGTCTGGGAAGAAAGCAGCTTCCAGCCAGCTCTAGCATACTAATAATCAGACAAGGCAACCCAGAAAGACTTTTCTCTTTGACAATATTGGTTTGTGCAACACCAATAACAGTTGCAAGGAATGAAAGCAACATCTGGTACAGGAAGTTTAGAACTGGCCTTTATTCATTTTCAGCTTTTTCTGAAATAAAAAAGACTAATGCTGGTCAGGGAAAAAATGGTTTCGTTGGCATTTTCTCTTGTCTATATGTAGATGTGCAGTGGGGGAAAGGACTTTTTCAATACTGAAATTAAGATCTGAATACCAAACCGCTGCCATTCTTCTCATACAGATTGACCCAGAGCACGAGCCTGTGTGTGTGTCCTGCCAGCTGTTGTACAGCTGTAACCAGCACGTGGCACTGAGTGCTGCTGCCTACCTGCAGAAAATCTCTAAACTCACATGAGAAAACTGCCTCATGTATCTACAAAAGCACTGAAATTTTTATCTCGGCCTCTCCTTTTCTTTGATTTTATGTCAACAAAAGTCCTCTTCTATTAAGGGCTTCACCAGAGAATCACAAAATGTCACATAATTATAAGCTAAATGCATCTTAGAGCTGCCTCAATTTGTCAGCCTCTGGTTTTTGTTCTAGCTGTTGTTTCTCAACACCCTGCTGAGATGCAACTTGTTTTCTCGAGCAGGGAATTCCTCAATTTCACCTGGCTGATGCTGTTTCTTCCCTTGAGACAAGCAAATGCTTCTTAAAAGAGGATAAAATAGAACAAGAAGGTTTTTGGGAAGCTAGCTAGTCACATTTTTTTTCCCCTCTGCAAGCTGAGCACAAGGTCAGAAAAGACATTTCTGTTTTGATTTAGGCACCAGCCCCTTCACTGGGAAGGTGTTTGAAGAATTTTTTTTTTTAAGAGGTGATTGATGCCCAAACCCACCCCTGGAATCTGAAGACAATTTCCTATCATTATAACCAACTAATCCAAGCCCCAAATTTAATGGACAATAGGGAATATTGGTCCAAATCTCAGGCTACCAGCTCCACTCAAAGTACATAATAAGGAGACCTCAGCAGGTTAACACATTTTACTTCAACAGACCAAACTTTGGTGTGGGCAAAGGCTTACCCTGTTGTCAGAGGAACACAGTTATTTCATTCCAAACACTTTGCCCATCATTTCCTTATTAAAGGGACTCCTTCATTATTAAGGCTTTCACACCAATTGCATCCAAGCTTTTTCTATCTGTCCATTACAAGGCAACGTGTGAGACTCAAACTGCCCACAGAGAGAGCAACAAAGCCCCAGAAAAAGGAAGAGTCACAACTGCAAATATCAATCTCCATGAAAGATATCAGGTGTCATCATCAACAAGAACATCTCAACAGCCTTGACAGGCCCGCAGGAAGACACTGTCCCCATTCTCAATTCTAAATTTAATCAAGACACAGTGTACACATGCAAAGATTATATACAGCTGAATCTGCCAAGGTACCTGGTATGAATTGTGAACAATTAAATGAAGAAAACTTGGATTTACTTTGATATCAGTAGCAAGTGTTCCCTGTGTGAGGTATAAAGGCTGAAATTGCCCCAGATTTCAGATATTTTGTTTCCATAGAGACTCTTCATAGCTCTGCAGAAACCACAATACTATTTCCTCAGCATAGCATGTGAAGCAAACTGTTGATCAACATAAAGAAAAGATGGAGCCCTATTTAATTATCATAAGTCAGAAGAGCTTCCACTGGTAATTGGGCTGTATGGTCCCCTGGCATAAATTTTACATCTGGGAAAAAAATATATATATGTGTATATAGATACATAGACAATTCAAACACAGAGCACACAGTAGCAGGAGCTTCCAACACCTGAGCAAATCTTCCAAAACACTGCAGGGAGAAAGTGCACCAGAAAGATCAGAGAGGGGGTTCAAGGCTGGGAAAGTGAGGCAACACATGGATAGAAGGTGAAGAAGTAGCAGCTTCCAGGTCAAAATGAAAGGGGATAGTTTGAAGCAGAAGGATAAGGTGAATACAAGGCTTAGCCCCAGTATGAACTATGTCCAGCTTATCTAAATTTATCTCTTATTACTCCATATGTCTTCATAATTACATGACTCGATGTAAGACCTGCTGAAAACAGAGGAGCCTAAAATCTGGATCAAAACCAAATACTAATTCAGAGTAGGAAATGTTATGTTTATTTAGTTGACTGCACCAAGAAATCATCTTCCAGAGTAAAAAGAAATGGGCACAGCTGAAAAAACTAATCAAGCTGGGAGGTGAACCCTATTCACATTTGTAATAAGGAACACATTTGAGCGAACAATATTTTCTGTTATTTTCCTGAGTTGTTTCCTTCCAATAACAACCATCAAATAGTAAAGGGAACTAAGAATATGTTACGTAGAGGAAGCAGCATTCCTTATGGAGCAGCAGCAGCTCTGGGAAGATAATGTCATCAGTCAGAGACAGGAAACAAATACACTTTGTCCAAAGTGTCAGCACTGGACCCTGCTTGATTCTTCAGATTAATATTTTCAAATTAAATCTTAAAAGCATTCAAGCAGGATATTTATTGCAAGCATTACTCAAAATCTTTAATGTCTGGAAAACAGATTTAAATAAAATAGTGAGCATCAATAAACAGATCAAGTAAGTATTTTTTATTAGAATGACTGAACAAGAAACCAAGGAAAAATAAACCTTAAAGACTCAGAAAACCCTTCAAATTCCATTTTAATGGTCAACTCTTAATTTCAGAGCATTCTTGCTTTTTTCAGAAAGAGATGGTCATTCTTTGGGCCCATTTCCTACAGAAGCACACCATGAAGAACTTGACACACATGACCCACCTGGGCACAATTTTCTCAGTCCGAGGAGGTCAGGGCCAGTTCCCTGACCCTTCCCTGAGTTAGGCCATACCCAGAGGGGAAGGTCTTGAGGGGGTATACCAATGTGTTTGTATGTTGGTTATCTCTGACTGTTCTTAGGACTGCCTTCCTGGTATGTCAGGAGTGTCACTTAAACTTCTCTCCTGTGTCTTAGCTAATATTTTGGTTAAAATTTGCCACTTTACCAGCCCTAAATGGTTTCAGGGGAAAGAAGTAAGGGAAAAGATGAGTAAGGAGAAGAGCAAGTAACTCCTCTTTACACAACACAGCTGAGCTAGTGCTAGAGGTGCATTAAATGTAGAAGATTAAACTGATTTAAAAATTCCCTTTAGTGGAATGTACATGAATAATTTGTGATATCCTTAAAGTCTTAGGGCCCTGAGTTAAGGCTAGACTTTTAAAGCTCTCCAAGCAAGAGAAATCAATACTCAATTTCACAAAGATTTCAGCCTCCCCAGGCTCTGCTCTTCCAAAGCCCCAGGGCACTGCACCTGCTCCAATATTCACATCAATATTCCCATATGCACTGATGTGTGGATTTCAGGCCAGAGGCACAACAGTCCCCAGGCAGGCTGGCCCTCAGGGGTGGCACAGCAGCACCAGCCTGGACCACTCGTCCTCCCACCTTTGCAGCCCCTGGGCACGCCAGGCTGTAGGAGTTGTCACTGGGAGCATTTTGGGAGCAACCTACTCACACCACACAAGATAAACACAGTGGTTCTGTTGTTGCTGACTTGCCATCACACAGGATACAGCAGAGTCACAAGGGTAGATGAAGGCAGATATTTATTTTCATGAACTTCCCTCAGGCAAAAGATCCTCGATGCGGAGTCTTTCTGACCTTTTGCATCTGGGACTATTCAGAATAGGCAGTTCTCATACATTTATATACACACACACACACAGCCTTCTTAATAGGAAAGATTGCCAAGTTCAGAAAAATATTTAACTGCTTTTCACCCTGGACACGATAAAGAAGTTGAAGTGACATTGATTTATTTATGCTCAGAGCACACAGGTTAGGACCTGAACAGATTAAAAAATCTGTTACACTTTTCTTTGGATGAGTCTTACTTTGATGTCTTTTTTTAGTAATAAAAGATATAAATCCTAATAAAAGTTTTATTAGTCAAATTAATCACTGCACATGTCTGGATACCAAGGAGAGAAGAATATTGTAAACACAGCCTGAGCACACAAAGCACATGGAAAGGGCAATGGGTGGCAAGGGGATGCAAAGAAATTACCACAGTCAATATGGCTCTAAAATAAAAATATTCTAGTGTCACAGTCACCCCTCCTAAAAACAGTGTCAGAAAAAGATGCAGCTCTTATATCAAGAACTTTTAATAGCTCCCGAGTTTGCAGATGTAACCTTATAGCTGGAGAAGAGTGTCTATATTTAAGAAACTATGACGAAAAATGCATTAATTTACTCATGATGAGAGACCTATTAGGCTGACTTCAAAAGCCTTCCAGTCTTTAGAAGAGATTTTGAAGTAAAGTACATTGTGAGTGAGTGGAGACCAGACTGAAACACAACCTGTATTAACTATAGGGGGTTTAATGTGATTGACCCAACACCCTCCCTACTAGGAGAGGTGAAGGAGACCTGGGCCCTAGAACCTTTACCAAAGCAGGATGGATTTGCAGTGATTACTTCCCAGCCCACCTTCACAATTACCTCTTAACCATGAGAACACAGGTGTACACAGATGACGTTTTTGAACGACACCACTGTTGTTTTTAACAAGATAAGTTTTAGCAGAAGGCTGGAGCACCATGTGGGTAGGGATGACATTGACTACTGAATTAATGGAAGAGGTATTTAAATTTAAAACAAAAATAGATTCATTTTGGAGTAAAAACTGTATTTTCATTATAAGCTACATGCTTGCAGTTGGAAACGTCTGAGGAGGAAAAGATGTGGATCCCATGACAACTGAATTATCATAATGAAGCCACAAAAAAAGGTCACTGTGCTCCCAGAGTGCTTCAGAGGAGCACCAGCCCCTGCAAGTGCAGCAGTGCTGGATACAAATCACCTGCAAGGTATTTATCCAAGAAGATGTATGTGGTCCAAGCAAAATTTAGGAAAGATGAACTCATTCTAGACGTGGGCAGGAGGAAGACTCTGGGCATGCTTTCAATAATGGAAAGACTCCTGTAAGAGAACTAAACAGACTGGATTGATTTAGTCAGTCAAAATGAAGGCTAAGAGGGGATGCAAACCCTTTGCTTCAGGATTAAACAGTAAGAAGGAAAGAACTACTGGAGCTGAAAGAGAATTCTGTATGAAACCAATGCTGAATGCACGTGGGCTGGAAGTCAGAATGCGGGCTGGAGGAACAGGGCTCAGGAGTAACAAGCTCCTAACAGGACAGTTGAGGAAAGAAAATTCAACCTGCCTGGCGACAGCAGCCTGCTCACTTGGCAAACAAGCTTGTACCACTTGTCCGTGTCAGCACGGAAATCTGCTCACAGACCTTCATTCCCAAAACCTCTTAAAAAGAAAGTATTTGGAAAGTGTGCTAAACTTTAAGAGGACTACAAGACGATTACTGAATTCCCCAGATAGCAATCTGCATCTCAGTCCCACAGCCAGTGTGGGCAGTCTTAGAAGAAGTAATTTCTTTTTTTTTTTTTTTTCCTTTTTCAGCTTGCCTGAACATCCCATAAAAAGAGGAATTACTACAGTGAAAGGGAGAAATTGATTATGCACATAGTACTTTCAAATGCAGGAGGAAAACAAACTAGAAAAAATAGAGCAGAATAAATTGTTTCTGCAATCTCAGCGAGTTAGATTAAAAAAAGGAAAACCCAGGAGATAAGTGAGAAGGGCAAGGTGGTTTTGTTTTGAGGTTTTTGGTTTTTTTCCCCAAAATTTCCACTGGTCTTTTTATACCAAAAGACACACATGATTTTCTTTTTTTCAGTACAAACCTGAATATCCTGGGAAAACATAGTTAAATCACCCAGACAAAAAAAGCTGGGAAGACTGTTTAGATGAAACCCCAATCAATAAAACCGCTCAGAAGAAATACTTATCTGCATCCTGTTTGAGATTGACAGGGGAGGTATTAATATTGTATGTGCTTGTCTAGTGGGTAAGATAATCGAGCACCATCAAAATGCAAAGCGGTTCCTGCAACTCCTCCAGCAGTAAAAAAAAAAAAACAAACAACTCCTTTTCCATCTGAATTCCCTTTCTCCTGCAATGCCATCTAGAGGAAAGCAGGCAGAGGGAAGGGAGGGCAGAGGCAAAGGGTTGCCAGGTGAAGGCGAAGCTTCCCCAGTCCTCGCGAATGAAGTGAATTAAGCTGCCCAGTTTCTGGAGCCATTAGAGGCAGCACAAGCCCTGGCTCCGCCACAACAAATCGCATCCGAGCAGCGGGGACTCGGCACTGGGGTTTCCCAGGACACCTTGCTAAGGAAGGCACTCGGTACTACAGGTCTCTGTCTGCTGAAGAAATCCTCAATAATTTCATCCCTTCTATCCATTTGCACCTGCAAACATTTGAAATAAAAATCCTTTAACATCCCAGATTTGACTGGAGGAATAAAAGA
>VYXC01004873.1:4141-19320 GCA_013397175.1 Platysteira castanea
CACCCACTAGTAAGGCTGGGAGGGTAGTGTTATTTTTTGACAGTGCATCCCAAAAAAATATTCTTTTAAAAAAAAAAAAACTTTTACAGCCTAAAAATCTCAGTATCACACAAACATTCATAATTCCATCTTTCCTGTGGATACCTGTATCATCTGAAAACATGAGGAGTCCTTTCCACACACACGAGCCTGTGTTTCTGTCTTTCCTTTAACTTCCCTCACTTAATTTCTGTCCTTTCTGATTTTCAGTCTGGGATAATAACAGTGAATTAGAGGCTACATGAAATGGCCTATATTTATTTTCACATGAGAAGAAATGGTGTGCTTGTTTCTGATTTCTAGAGCAACACAAAGGATGTGTCTTGATGATAATTAACCTGACTGAGAATGCAAAGCAGCACTCAAATTGTTCCTTCAGCCTTTATGTATAATCCAAGTGATCTTCTTGACAGATAAAAAATCAAGGATATTGTTTATATATCTAGCAGCACCTTGTGGAAGCTCACTACTCTGAGATCCTCAGGTGCGCCAGAAGAACCCAAGTTGTCATTTCAGGGCAGAGAAGTGGGAAAAGCACAGTCAACATTTAGAATGGTGTAAAAGGATATCGTGAACTAAACCTGAACAAATGTGAGTAAATGTGATCTTTAATGAGTTTAGCTTTAAGATACTTGATCAGGGGTTTGTAATCAGTGGGCAGCAGGAAGTTGTGAGAATGCACTGGCTTTCATCATGTGAAACTGCGGGGTGACAAGCAGGTGTGTTTGGTGAAAAGGAGGATGTTACTAGTCAGCAACACTGGTTAATAGGAAATAGCTACCAAAAGTGAGGGCTCCCGACCTGCCTGAGAGGAAAGGCCATGTGAAAAAGCAGTAATTGCATATCTGCCAGGAAAAATCCTCACAACAAGATTAGGAATGCAGCCTGGGAAGGTGCATGTTACTAGGGAACATGGTCTTTCTGCTGCTCACAGCTTCTGTCTCCTGCAGGCAGCAGAGCATGAGGATTTAGATAGAATACACTGATGCATGCAAAGGAAAGCCAGCAATGGGCTGGCAAAATAGGGACCATCTACAACCATTTAACTTTATTAATCAGAGATGTCAAGCACTGAGGAAAATATTGTGTACTTTAATAATATGGTTGATGGTGACTTCTATAATGATTATAAAACTCTTGGAATAACGATAAATATGAACAAATGTTATAACAATTTCCTTGTCTCAAAGTGAGTAACTGTGTGATTAGTGGAATTGTGTTTTAAAGTTTAAAAGAAATAAATAACTGTAAGCCAATACAGCAAATAGGAAATAAAAATACTCCTTTTACAAGGAAAATTAATTTCAGCAGGCCACTAAAAATGACTAATAATGTGAGCCATACAGTCAAGAGCAAGGTTTTTCTTGCTGTGCTCTAGCCTGTAGGTAGTGAAATCTCTGCTCTGAAGGTTGTTACTTGTACTAATTCACAGTGCTCAGTTCTGCTGCTATTTTGTTCTTTGGTCTGGCTAGATTGTTACAGCATCTAAAAAGAGTGTGTGGTTTTTCCACAGACTCTGAATAAAGACTGACAGACCCAAGAATCTAAGCAAATTAAGTCTTGACCTCCTTTACAACTCACAAATCAGACCCTCATGTGGTATGGCCTTGGACAGACACTTGGCAACTGTACCCCTGGCTATTGGCTCTCTAGCTTAAGTGTTTGTAAACAAGAAGTGCTACTGTTCACTCACACATCCATTCCAGGGGCAGCATACATCTCACATTAATGTATTATTGAGTACTGAGAGTTCTGATAATTGTTGTTCCACAGGTCTATATCCTCCAAGTAGGTATTTAAAACAAGAAATAACATGGTGGCAGCTCTCTATCCATAGTTCATTTGTTTATGCATCTATTACCACACACAGTTCATCTACTGTCACTGATTAAGTAAATAACTAATTAGAACAATATAGGTTTCAAAAGAAAACCCCAACCCCAAACCTGCCAGCCCTTATGCCCCATGGACAAATGGAAGGAGGTGGGAGCTGCTCTGGTACATCACTGGGGATTCCTCATTTGCAGTTCTGATACATTTATACTGCCTGAGGATCTTACCCTCAAGATTTATGCTTTTCACTTCAGCACGCTGACAAATTCCCTCATCTTCTATGTTTTAAATTTTAAGTCAGAAGAGAATGAACTTGGAGAATAATGAGGAGAAAAGGAGGCCCAAAGACAAGAAAAGATAGTAAGGAGGATTTCCAACAACAAAAACCGAAATATCCTCTAAGGTATTTTTTGG
Source organism: Platysteira castanea (assembly GCA_013397175.1). Taxonomy (NCBI): domain Eukaryota; kingdom Metazoa; phylum Chordata; class Aves; order Passeriformes; genus Platysteira; species Platysteira castanea. Next base: position 6,428 of record VYXC01004873.1, read on the forward strand.
CTAGCTGTTTTTATTAGCTTAAGAGTGTACAAGAAATAACCCTGACAAGACAGATATCTCAGGGGAAAGGTGAAAAGTTTTCCCCATCCTGAAACTTCTCTAGGTGTTTTACTTCTCCAGGGGAATACTGCCATGTTTTCATGGAGGAGATAACTTCGTACATGCATTTGCACAGGTAGTGCTTAGAGTTTTGACAAGGAGAATAATACCCCATTTTTTGTCTCATAATTAGGCCCTTCCAGAGAGATTAACACATCTTCTCTTTTCCTAGCTTGGCTAGTGTTGCTGATGTGACTTCAGATTTGAGAATTCTTTGGTTTCTGGTATTCCTTTTCTTAGAGAACGAGGACCATTTGAAGCGTTAATAGAGAAGCAGCAGCAGGTAGCACAAGCTGTCATTTTGTGCAGCAAAACAGACTCCAGATCAAGGATTCATCATGTAGAGCAAGCTTGCTGCTGGCCTTTGGGATGAATGTCATTAAAGACAATGTAAAGATATGCCCTCAGTATTAATGCTGCCATCCTGTCCCTCTGTTCTCATCTCCTGTTCAGGCTGCAAACACAAACTTTCCACCATTGTGTTGGTGACTTTAGTAGAGCAATCTATCACACCCACACTCCACTTCGTAATAGTCCTTTCATAAACTCTGTGAGTGAAACTTTGCATGAAATCCTAGATTTCTCCGAGCACTTCACCTTGCTGGACAACGTTCTCAGGCCCTGAGTTGTTTGTGGTGAGGATCCTCCTCACTTGGTGCAAGTAGTGTGGCTGAGAAACAAAATGCTGCGTGTATGTCTTGGAGACTGAGGAGACCTTAGGATTAGATCCATCTCAATTCGTCCACTTTCAATTCAAGTCAAAACTTCATCCCATGTCAAAGTGAATTTGTTTACAAGGAGTGTCTAGGTTTGAAAGACAGGAGCCTCCCTTGGAATGCAAGATGCAACCCCCTTCCCTCTGAATTATTATAATTTTGAAATTAAGGGGCTTTCAGGCAAAGATATGGGGAATAGGCATAACAGTTCTTTTACTAATATATGTATATAAAACAAAGCAATAATACAGAAACACTGGTTTAAGCTGACAGAGTCAGAGTATGACCTGGCACCCTGCTGGGCAGGGTGGTGGTAGCAGCCCGGTCAGTTGTTGGCTGCGGTTCTCTTTGAAGTGGTTCTGTTGAAGCAGTGATCCTGTAGACAAGGTCTGGTCCTCCTCGGGAAGTCCAGTGGTCGTAGTGTAGCTCTTGTCCTCTGACAATCCAGTAGAAAAGGCTGCTTGTGCTGTTCCAAACCCCAGACTATATTCAGGTGGGAATGCTTGGCTCCTTCCCCCTGGGTGGAGCATCTCACAGTGGGATGGTGAGTCATGAGGCAAGGCCTTGATGGGCCATTAACAGGAGATGGTCCGGAGGGAGGAGGCAGGGAACATTGCTACACCTGGTTTCAGCAGCTCATGAAAATGGTAAGAGAATACACTGTAACCCAGGACAAAGGAGAAAAGGGGAAAAGGAGATCTGGTTTATTTTACTGTAGAGAGAGCTTGTTAAAATAGTTTTTGGAAAGTGCTGGCCTTTGTGGAGGACACATGCATCTTTGAGAATCAAACCTTCAGCTTTGAAATCTGGAGAAGGGGGGCAGTCCAGGATGACCCAGGAGGTTGTATGAGAATGTGATTTTACTGATGTAGTTTTCCAAGGCTATTAAGTAGCTTGCATTTTTGGAAATCAACAATTGGGCATATGGCTTTTGGATTATTTATATTTTTTTACATTATTCTAAATCTACTCTTTGGTTTGGTAGCAATTTGTTTTTTTAATAACAATTTGTATCAATTTTCAGTGAGCTTCTCAACCGTGCCAAAAAAACAGACCAAAGGAAAAGAATAACTTGCATTTTCTTCAGTAATAATCATTCACCTCAGTGGTCTATTCAGTTTTTCTCATTTCCTCCTCCCCTTTAAGGATGTAATTCCTAGAAGTCAGGCTTTGATACTGGATCTGGTCTTTGAGATTTTGTTATATACAGTGACTACTGAATGATTTCCAACATAAAAGAATTATGTTATTGAAGGATAAAACCAAATGAGTAGAAAATATTATGAAACCTATGTGGAGTAAATGTAAAAGATATGCAATAGGGGTTTGATTTTTTTATTTGAAGCATGTGCAATTATGATACTGTATTTGTTCACAACATAACAAGGTATAATTTTGTTATGTTTAATCAGCTGTATTCTAGTTGAGTTACAGTTGTGATTTTCTCCTCTGCGTATAAAATAATTTTCCTTTAAGCAAACCTGATATCAGTGTGGAAGAACAGGAATTATTCAAATTAGGTTGAACCACCAAGGCTGATGAGTGTCTCACAGAATGAAAGAAGGTGCAGATAGACCATGTTTCTCAAGTCTGTTTAATGCCAGCACACACACATCTGAAATGTGAGGATGAACTTATTGTCCAGGCACTTCTGACAAGCTCCTTTTTCATGGTTATTTTGCGTCTAAGGGCTGCAGCATCTGTGCTTCTGAGTGTGGGATTCTTTCTCACTATATTTGCATAAATGTGAGGTTTGTTCCCTGGGACACAAAGGGACCCTGCTTGTAAGGAGGAGTGAGAGAAGCACACTGAAGGAAACTCTCTCCAAGTGCATTAAACACTGAGCATATTCTCCTGCTAAACTGAGTTTATCCCCCTCAAGGCTGCGGTGCTACTGGGTCACAAACACAGTGCCAGTGAGATCACTTTTGGACTGAGCAATCCATTCTGTGACTTTCCAAGTCACAATGTCAACTAGTCAGACTGTTTGGATGTGGCACAGAATTTTTTTCTGCTAGAAACGGAACCTCTACTCTGTCGTTTTATGTTTGGAATCCTGAATTAAGGTTCTGATTTCATAGAATTAAATGTTAGAAATAATCTCACTCACATCTAGTGTGAAGAAAGACGAAACCCAGTTTCTTATTGTGCTATTAAATAAATCTTAACTGCTATCCTTTCCCTCCAGGTGATTAAATGAGAAGTGGAATGACTGAAATTGTAGGTAATCATAATTTGAACTTTGTTTCCTTGTCTGTCTATTTAAGCATTAATTTTCTCTTTAGCTTTCATCATCTCTGATTTACTTAATTATTGCACCATTAGTATCCATTCTTCTTGGTTTCAAACCCCCTCTTACTAAATTTTTTATGGTATTTTTTTTAAGAACACAGTTTCCCATGTCTTTCAGAATTATCAGCTGAAAGTGTTGTCAGTAATTAACAGATCAAAAGAGCACAGTGACCTGCACGCCACATGTGATATTGCACGTGCTATGGCAACTGCTGCTGATATTCAGGATGTTTATTAATTTCCAGGACTATTTGTCCTTTCCCAGCCACCACATTTCCTAACTGAAGGCTATGTGACCAAAAAAGGACATAACGTGAGAGATGTGGCCCCTAACCTGGTTTGGATTGTCCTTAAAGAAATATTCTTCTTCCCAAATGCCATTTCTTTCCTGTGATATTCTGGAAGGCTTCTCCCTTTCCCCCCCAGCTGGATCTGTTCCAAGAGAAGCTTTTTTGAATTTCACTTATGAAGAAAAGGGGTTAAAGTGCTTCTATTTCTCCTCTGCCCCAAAAAGAATTACACCAGAAACATGTTGGCTGTTGTAGGAAGCCAAGAATTGTCTTTTCTCCTCCACTGGATGTTCTGGAGAGAAGCAAACCTAAATTAAGGAAAAATGAAATGGCAACGAACAGTATCTGTCTGTATCCAATAGGAACTACTCACTGAGCTGATTTTCAACCAGCCACACCTCCCCTGATCCCTCTGCATGGTATGGGAGCATCTCTCCATGATGAAGAGTAGGTTATGAGTTAGGCTTGGATACACTTTTATCCAGGTCACAATTTTACCCCAGAGATGAGAGCAGAGGTTTTACTTAACTTTGGCACATTTATTTTTGCTAGAAAACGAACACAAGAAAGGATTATGGGCCTACGCTTTAGGTTCAAGCCAAGAAGAAAATAAGCTTTGGAATAGATACATTTTGAACTGAGGGAAATAATGTCAGTTTTAGTAGGGTGGCATTCTAGGACAGGCCAAATCTCAGCTCCTGCTAACAAATGCAGTCCCAGCTGCAGACAGGTAGCAGGTAATTAATGGGGCAGTGTGGCTTCAGGTACCATGTGTGCATGGGCCTGAACCACTTACCCACGCTGGAATCACCTTGGTGCTGTTGACTTGGACAGGTGGCATGAGAAATGTGTCGGATAACATTGTCTCTGACCACATTTGCTGTGATGAGAGGGTGAGGTTCCCACTCAAAATAGCAAAACGTGGAAAGGCTGCAAGAACTGGCAGCACATTAGGTAGAGACCAATACAAACCGAGTACAAGGCTGGGTGCCTCAGCCTGGTGCCTACAGCTATGACAGAGGAGAAACCATGACATGGTCCATCATCTGTTTCACTGGCTGCAGTGAACAGGCGGTAATGCTAGTTTAACCCTTTGTTTCTTCCTCGTCCAAAGTATTCCTAGAGGTTCTCTTCAGGTGTCCTTCTCCACAGCTGCCAGTGTCAGTCCTGTCCTGTGCTGGGAGAGCCCCTGGGAGTGTCCACAGTTTCTTATGGAGGAGTTTGCATTTAGGGCTTTGCTAACACAGTACAACTGGCAGATTTATTAGCAAACACTCTTTTTGTTGTCAAGCAGATCAGGGAGCTACCTTAATTCACTGAATGTGTCATGAATTCCAATTTGCTGAGAGCTCTTTCTCCTGACACATATTCTGACTCCATGGTTTCCGTAAGTAGATTCCTTTTCAGTCCTTCCTGCACATTACAGCACGGTGCAAAGGCAAGTATTCTCCTGTTTCCTTTAAACAATGACTCACACCTTTAATTTAGAAGTATTTTAAAGGAAAGCTCATAAAAAGATGAACTAATGTACTGTAGTCTAATTATTATTCTAAAGAAAAATTGTTTTGTGAGCAGAACCTGGTTTTAAAAATCATTCTTTCCATGAGTTTTACCTTATATTCCCTGGTATCATCTTACTGTCAGTTACAACCAGTTTCCTCTGGTTCTCTCATTATTCCTTGACAATCTCCCTCTCGCAGGAAGCCTATCTCCCTGCAGCATCCCCAGTTCATTTGGCTGGACAAATTGCTGTGGCTCGTTCAGAGCACATGTGTGCTGATTTGCTGGCTCTTATCTCTGAGAATGGGAAAAGATCTTTCCCTCAGCTGAGGCAATAATTTGGATCCCCTTTCAACAGTCAACTGTTTTCATTATATTTGCAGTGGTTTCACACCTCTGAAAGCTACGCCTTTTTAAAAGTGGCCAGGAAGTTCAAGGGTTATTAAGGGAGACAGCCATATGGAGAGACTGCACAGATTTCCCCTTTTCAGGAAACTGGAGGAAATAACACGGCTATAAATGAATTTTGGGGCAGGGGAGAATTGGTAATGCTAAGCTAAAAAAGTTTTTGTTGTTTTTTGAAAATCAAAACTTTCAGAATTGCATGTGGATTTGTAATTCATGTAGTGATTCACTGGTGAGGATAGTCTTTGAAAGAGCTGTCAAAACTAATTTGAGTGAATAAAAATTAAGAATTTTTTTGCTTTGTATTTCTGAACATTAAGTAGTGGATCTTTGATATCCATAGGAGTATGCATATTGTACTTGCCACTGGTATAGGGGAAAAATTTAAAAAATCCTAAAAAATTGTGAGGATCACTTTTGGAGAAAGGGGTTTTGCCAATATAAAATTATTGGTGTAGTACAATGTCTTAAAAAAATGTACCAGTAGGTTTTGTATTCCCAATTGTCTATCTGGAATAGAAATATTAATTTCAGAGGAAGATACGGTATTTCAGTGCCGAGAAATAGGAAACCTTAACCTTTATGACTTTCTGAAAAATAAAACAGAGTGATTCACAGTTCCTGAGATTAAGGCAGGAAAGAGACACTGGTGCTATTTAACCTTCTTCCAGAGCAGTTGCTGGATGTAATTTCCAATAGGGACTGATGGGTGAACCCATACAAGAAGAGCATGACTCAAAATAAATGTTTCCAACCAGATAAAACAACTGGCAATGCCCCACAATCCCATTAGCTCCAGAGATAGCTCTCAAAATCCTTTCAAGAAAAAAAGTCTATTGCCACAAAATATTATCAAATGGAATGGATCCCCTTTATTACATGGAAAAGATAAAGTAACCTTCTGAACATACTGTATTAAAAAAAAAAGTTGAAATTCATAGAGTGAAAAATTATGAGCTTGGGTTTTTATAAGATTTGAAAGGTCAGGAGGGTAAGCAGATGGCTAGCTGTAGAATTTATTATGCTTTTAGCAATTGTTTTGATGTTCCAGGTGAAACCTTGCAAGCTTATGAGGCTGTAAAATTCTATGACCCTGCATTAAAGTGAGGATTATGCTCATAATATGCGTGTGATTTTAGAGATCCATCTATCACACATTTATTGTCTGCCAAAAACTCAACGGGATTCAGCGTGATTAATATCTTGAACTACAATTTTTACTATTCTGCAATAGCGCATCCCTTTTTTGTCCATTTTGCATTTGTTTTCTTTATGAAAATAATACAACCAAGCTTATGATAGTTAAATGATACTCTGGTAGTGCTGACTGACTTTCCAGCAACCTTTCGGTCCTCAAAAATGCCCTGATTTTACAAGGCATGTAAAAAGTTACTTTCAGTGATGGTTGTTACTCAGACTTTCTCAGGTACACCAAGCTATGCTTAACAGTATTAATAATTAAATAATGCTAAAAATTTCCTGGTTTCCTCTCTGAGTTTAAAAGCATAAGTGCCTTGTTTCTGCCTGGAAGAAATTGTTAAACTTCTTTTTTCAAGGACAGCTACTGTGGTTGAATTTCCCATGATAATAAAGACAGGGTATTGGAAAATTCTCAGTGGCCTCCAACTAATGCAGCTCACCGCTGGGGTCAGGCTTCTGTCTGGAGAATAGTCACCATGACCAGCAGGTGGGACAAACAAGGAGGTCATCAATATTCTCTTAAACCTGGGAAAGAAAATGCTGTTTCAGGATTTCCCAACTCGTGAAAGAAAAGGCAAGAGCTGTATTTTTACCTCAGTTGAAAAGACTTGCAAGTTTCAGGTGCCAGTAGGTCATTTTACAAGTTTGTGTATGTGGTGATGCCCATCTGCAAGTCTGTGGAGAAGTCTTACTGCCCTGTTTATGAATTCAGCCAACAGATGGATTAATTCCCTTTTTTGCACAGACGATCTTTAATTTTTTTGTTAATCTTTAATTTTATCTGTTTGTTGTGGGTTTGGGCATGGATTGCTGAGCTCAGTTTTGGGTTGTGCAGGTGTTGCACTGGTGGGACCCCGTTGTGTTTCAGTGCACAGCCACTACTCCAGAAGCACTTGAACAATGTTCTCAGGCACGTGGTGTGATTCTTGGGGCTGTCCTGTGCAGGGCCAGGAATTGGATCCTGATGATCCTCACTGGTCCCTTCCAACTCAGCATAATCTGTTATTCCATTCTTTGAGAGTGACTTGAAGTTTGTTACCTAAGGTGAGTTATCAATAATAACTGGATTTCTGCTCCAATTTCATTGTTTTTGTCTGTACGGTTTCAAATCAGGCAGAATCAGTGCCCAAGCAGTGAATCTAAAGGGTTGCTATTTAAATAATTCCACCCTGTCAGAATCTTCCACAGGCAGAATCTCCCTGTCCTCAGTTCAGCACCTTTGTGTTCACTGGAGTTGGTGCATAGTTTCTGCACAAAAATGAGCAGTTAACTAAATGCTAATTAAAAGCAGCATGTCAGTTTATTGTGCTCAGTAGGAGCAGTCACAAAAGAACATGAACCTGAATTAATTTTTTATCCTTTTTTTTTTCCCTTTAAACCCCAGGAGGCTTGAGGGGAAAAGCCTATTAAGATAACTCAAATGAAAATCTGAGATGGGCCTAAGAAGCTTCCAACCCTGTGAAATGCTTCCCTAGAGCCTCCCCACACCTACACAGTAGCTCCTCCACCTGTCAGATCAATGTGCCACAACTTCTGAAACCCAAAAGCTGTCTCAGGCTCCCATCAGCCCTGGTGCCACCAGCCAGCTCCAGGCACGGTCCTGTGAGGTTTGTTGATGCTACTGAGACCTGAAGGCACTTGGCAGCTCACGGGGGTGATCCATATCCATGCTGATTGACCCCTACAGGCCTGATCCAAAGTCTGTTGCTTTCAATGAGAGTTTACATTTCGTTTTGATAAGCTTTAGGTTAAGCTTTAAGATATGGGATAGAAACAGATAATGAGGGCAGGATGAAAGGTAGATGAGGTGGAGGAGGGTGAAAAGAACTAAAATATTAGGAGAAGTTCATCTCGCACACACACCAAATTCAGGTGGTTTGTCTTGGGCTGCCTTGTAATGCCTTGGTGCCAAGCTCCAAAACAAAAGCAAAGAAAAATCTGGTTATTGTTGACAGCATGCAAAAATGAATCTATGAACCACAGACAGACTGTCACTGGTTTGTTGGAGCCATACCTGTTTGTTGCAGCAGAAAATGGGAATTCACATAATCATAGATGCATTTTTTAATGCTTCCAGCAACAGAGAAGAGGAAGGATTTTCCCATGCTTTTAAGTATAAAAGATATGGTTCTTTTAAATGCTTAGTAAATGTCAAATGTTTGTTGCTGCCTGTGTTTCAGTGAAGCATTTTAAATCCAAATGCATTTCTGAGGCAAAGTTTGCTAGCCCCTGGTGACTGAGGTGTGCCCGTTTGAGCTGACTGACCATGCTGTAGGACACGACTTTCATGAAGCACTCCGCTCCGTAGGTCTTTCCCATCCCACTCTTGATTTGTGCCCTTCCATGGCTGTTCAGCGTGTGTGGCCTTATTAAGGTCTGATGACCACCTTCCAAATTAGCAGAAAATTCACCTTATGCTGGGATCCAGCATACTGTCAGTGAGAAAACTTTTCATCAGCCTTCTCTTAACTCCTATAGCCCCTGCTGCCACTGCGGCATCCGCATGATGGGGCAGAAGAGCCCCTAAAGGAAATATTGGAGCACATACTGATGTACTGGAGTACATACTGATAACATCAGTTACCCAGAGGATACCGTAATACTTTCACATAAGCAGTAATAACTTTACTATAAAGTCTTTAAGCAACCAAATATTGTTAGGAGACGTATTTACCATGGAGCTCAATCTCATTACATTTTATTGTAAATGTGTGGTTAGTTTCTCTGTCCCTCTAGTCCTCCAAAGAGTATAAGGCAGAAAGCAAAAGCTTAAACTCAGTTTTGACTCAAGTCAGACTCATATCATGCCAGATTCATAACATCTCTAAGGGAGCTTTAAACTGAGGTAATCTGAAGGGCTGGAAAGCTCAGTTTCACCACAACACAAGGGGATTCCAGGCATTTTCCACATCTTTGTAGTAAAATTACAAATGTGGTGGCAGAATGTGTCAGGGTAGGAGAGAAGGGCTGACAAGACTGGGAGTCAGTGGAAAATATGCAAGCATAATGCATTGCCACACATCCTTTACCACACAACCATCACATCGTGCTGGAGCAGTCTTTTGTCAGATCATTTGGCTCTCTCTCTCTTTCCATTGTTCTTTCTTCCAGCTCTTCATTTCATCTGGCTGAGAAGAAAAAAATCAGACCTTAATGAGAGGCCAAGCTGTCTTTGGGTTTACCAGCTTCAAGAAGAATTTGTAGTCTTTTGATGATCTAATCTGTGTAAGGCTAACAGATTTTAATTGTCCCAGTTATTTTCTTATAAAGCCTGAGAAAAGTTACCAGGTTTTCATGCTTTACTCAAAGCTCATAAGAAGCATAAAGATCCCCAACACCACCAACTAATGAAGTTACTCCCTTAGCTCCAAATTCACCCTTCCAGATTCGGTGACTTTGTGAACGGGATTATCTTCTAAAAGCTTGTGAGCCAGTTTCCTTCTCTAGCATTCAGAATATCCTCATTTTGCTGGTGCAAATTAAGTTTCCCATGATATTCCCATGTCCTTTTCATCCAACTTCTACCTGATCCCTTCCCCAGCAAAGTACTTTAATATACTAAGAATGCAATGGTTACACTCAAACCACTGGCTTGGTTCATTCCTCAGTATCTTAGGCCGTGTGTAAGCTGTTACTGAATGCATAAAATATTATTCACTGAATTATTGCTGGTCATCTGTGGTGTTTTAATGCATTAAAGGATCTCTTCAGCTTCAGGAGCAGTTGTTGTAGCAGGTTGAAAAATATCAGTGAGCTCTTTCCCATCAGGTAGCACAAACCCCTTCCTGATAAATGCAGTTTCTCACAGAATGCCAACAATCTGTAACGATTCAGGACCACATGAGCAGAAATGGGCTTAGCCACGGGTCTGTGACAGAGGTTTGAAAAGACATGTCACGAACTCTTGCTCTGAAATCGTAAATCTCTTTGAATTGTAGGAGATTCCCCACCACCTATCACTTCTTATTTCTTTTTTTGTTAAATGGTCCTGACAAGTAGAGAAGCACAGGTCTGACTTTATTGCATGGCCATGCCAAGCCCTCTGGGAGATCCCATTATTGAGGGAGTTAATTTCCTACCTACACTAAAAACCCTTTCTAATTGATCCCTTTAAAACACCTGCTAGGGAGTCACCAATACAGCTCTTCAAAAGGCCAACATATATAAATTTTAGGAAGGAAGCTCAAAAAAAGGTATCCATAAGGCCTGTATAACATCTGTATATTCACTGAGCACACCAGATCACACCCTCTATGGCTGCCAAAAACTCTTTTCTGCCAGTGTGTACTAGCCCTCTCTTTTCCACCCAACTGCTTTTATCTCCAAAACTCTTCAGGCATCTCAATGCACATTCCAGATCCCCAGTGGGACAGGAACTGACAGCTGGAAATGTCTGAAGTGGTTTCAGCTCGGTGGAAATGAAGTGTGAAAACATGAAGCAAGCCCATGTTGTTGTTCGCGTGAATTGATTTTCTGTGTTTGATATGAAGAATATTAGCAACTCATCAGTTATTTTGCAGTGTGTTTTCTATTACAGAGCATTAGGTGGCTGAAAATTACAAATGCTGTTAAATGGGGAAATCATGAGATCTAAAATATTGTTAATTCTTAATAGAATTCTTAGTAGGAGCATATATAGTCACATTAATACTTCACACTGTGGTATTTCTTAACAGTTCATTTTCACTGCCCATTTGGAGTGTGTGTAGCTTGCTTATTAGACAAAATCTGGGAGATTCCTGATGCTCTAGAATTAGTCTTTAGTGGACCCTAAATATGGGCTGGCCAAGTACAGATTAGATAAGATATCTCAGCTTTAAGAAGCTGAGTACCAGAGTGTGTTAGGATTGTGTGTGTGAAGGAAAACCTTCTCTAGAGACTTTCTCTTTATAAGAAAGGCACACCTAAATTGAACTAATAAATAACCTTCCAAATTATTATGGTTTCTCACTATGCACAGTTTTAGCAGCATATACTAATTTTAAGCTGTTCTGTTTTAGAACCAACTGAAGATAAATTTATGATTCTGTCATAAAACCTGATCTGTGTCCCTTAAACTTCATTATATAATCCTTATGTTGTAAATTAATATCTTGAGAAAGCAGGAGCTCATACTTCCCTTTCAAGTAGGTATGCTTAGCTCTGTCAGGTCTTCATAAACAGCCACAAAGTTTTCATTTGTGCTGTTATTTTTGACATCATCGAGGACTCTCTGAAGAATTAAAGAAAAATAGGAATTTTTTGGATTCCCAAGGAATAAATAATAAGACTGTTTTTTAAAAAATTTACTGTCTTGGGACCAGTTTAGTTTTTTAAAATTTCAATACTTATTTTAATGCTTTATCAAATATTTTAATAAATAGCTCAAATATTAGCATTAATATAGAGTTTATTCTGAAACTTTCTTGGAACATATTTGACACAAGGTACAGTAACTGTACTAGACTTTAACCCCACAGGCTTTTACCAAGCCATATGTCTTAGTCCTTGAGCATTGTGTGAATTCTTTTGTAAAGCAATCTGATTTAGATATATTGTCAACATTTATATAAAAGTGTTAGTGGAGATAAGGGACATTATTGATGATAAAGTGGGTTTTTTATATTGTCCAGTAAAATTACTTGAGGCTACCCTTGAAAAGATGCACCTTAGAGCCTTTCTGTGCTTCCCTCCTGACAAAAAGGGCCATGGTGACAAAACAGGAAAAAATATCAAAATATCACCCAAGATTAGAAGATCTATATTAAAATTAGTAACGGTTCTCCTCAAGTAAAGCATGTAATGGCACATCTGGAGAGTGCAAAGGGGTTTCAGAGACTGTCTAATCGCATCATGAGTGGTCTGATTGATGCTACTTGCAGACACGATGTCGAGGGCTATGAAAGAAGTAATTGCAGAGTTTCTATTTGTCACAATATTCCTTGATGGGATTTCTGATGTTAGTAATTTGTCACAGTGGTTCATTGTCTTGCTGGATGTCAAACAAAATGGAGATGCCAGAGAGCCGATGATTTGCTTTCAGAATGTCAGTGTCAGGAGTGTGGGAACAGATCTGTGATGAATATTGGGGTGATGGGGAAAGGGCAGCGTGCGGCAGGGCTCTGGCTGTAGGGAGCAGAACTGGGTGGTTTGGGAGAGAATCAGAGGGTGATGGCTCTTTCTTGTAACTATAACACCCCTATTCAGACTCCTGTTATCCCCTGGGATCTCACCTCAGAAGTACTTGAGGATGATGCTCTTTCCAGCTAAACAGCACACATGAATCTACTCGATATTTGGTAAGTGGCATGTCTGTTTGAGGGTGTGATTTACAGTCTCGTCATGGTGTTTTCCCCTCAGCTTACAAACTGTGGGCAAAGGTGTCTGAGACTATATCACAAAAAAAAAAAAA
>VYXC01004873.1:19332-141308 GCA_013397175.1 Platysteira castanea
CAGACTGTGCCTTCCTGTGATGGAATAAAAGTAATACAACCTCTGGTAGCTGCAGCTACAGAGGAGAGTGACCTTAGTGGTGGGGACCGTCAGAGTGCCCAGTACAAGTCTTGTCTCTGCCACCAAACCCCCTTACAATTTGTCTTGTGCTACCTGTCCTTTCCCTCTGCCTTGCACAGTGAGGGATATAGTGGGGATAATAACATTTCCTTCCTCTCTTTCTATATCTTATTTGTGTTAAAACTCTTTAAGCCATAGACAAATTCTTACTGCACAAATATGTACTGCCTATTATAGAGGGAGCTTAACCTTGATGGGAGGGATTTCAACCTTCATGGAGGTAAAGATTCATTTATAAAAATAATAATAATAAATCATATGTCTTTCTTTGGGTAATTTCTGTATGTAAAAATATAGAGGCGAATCTGTGAACAGAACTGGAAGTAAAACCCTCATTTCTCAGGAAATGTTCTATTTTATTGTTATTCTTGAACAGATCATGCATAAATAAATGATACGAAGCATCAGTGATATACTCTGGAGAAAGACAGCTATGCCTCCTGTTGTATCAGAGCATGGAAAAACAACCTAGAGATTAGACATGTCACTGATGGCAAGTTCCAGGCGTAAGCTGCTATAATCACTCTAGGAAAAAAACAAACCAACACAAATGGACATAACAGAGAGAGCTGACTGTCAAGACACATCTCACTAAAGTGCCTGTGCAGGCTCAGGGAGTGTAAATAAATAGGCAGAAAGGAAAATAATGCAATGGTAAAAATAAACACGGTACAAAAAGTTCATGTTATAAGTTGAACAGCATTTTGGCCCCCTGCTGGAATAGTTGGAGGCTGCCAAAATTTGGCCAGTGAGTGAGCTAATTGTAAAGTAGAATGAACCACATGAGCAAAGGTGTGAATAAATCTCTATTTTGAACTGATTCATAAAAATTTAAATACAGGAAGACTGAGGATCAGGCCTGAAATAAAGGCCCTTGCTATCTGGAAAATTTTGGTACACCATATACATATATATACATATATATCTCTCTAAAAAACATACATGCTTTTATTCGTTGTGGTACCTATTTCTATTCTCAGGTTGCACGTTAGTCTCTAAAGAGACTTTACAGCCCAGGTGCTGTGGCTTGCTGGCTGAGGAATGGCACCTGGTCTGCCTTCAGGGCCACCACTGTTGCAGGAGGGCTGAGACAGCTCGGAGGGGGCTCCCAGCCCAATCCATCGGGTGCATCTGCAGGTGGTTTATCTCAGAAGCACGTTGCTGTGTCAGGGAAAATAGAGTATGTGCCTCCAGGTCACAGGCAAGAAGAGGGCACTGTGGGAAGGTGTGGCATAAGACAAATAGCTAAACTGATTTCCAAGGGAGGGCTGAGACCCCTCTGGCTCCCAGCCATATGGACCAGGGCCTCCACTCCTCCTCCCTCAGGGATGCTCTGTCCGCAGCCTTTCCAAAACTCACGTGTGAATGTTTCATAAAAATACCAGGGGACATGTGGAGGTAGACAGATGTGGAGAAGAGAAAGTGAAGGGAAGATTGATAAGCTGTGAAAAAGACAACAAGGATTTTGAGAGAAGCTTCTGAAATAAGAAATGAGATGAAAAAGGAGAGCAAAGCAAGCTAAACAACACTGCAGAGACAAAATAAAAAGTTAAGAATGTGGTAAAGCCAGAGAAAAACAGGAGAGGCATAGACAGGAGGAAATTTGTGACTCAGGAGTGAGCCATGGTCTGTTACAGGCACACAAAGGCGAGAGCAAATGCATGAAGGGAAAATACAAAGATGACAAGAGTGAACAGGACATGCTGAGCAAGGGCGCTCTAATAGTACCCAGCAACTACATTACTTCATCACTAAATGTGTCTTATCAGGGTAAATACTTTCTGTCAAATCCATTTTTGTCCAAAATTGATTAGCTCTTAGAATGTACAGAAATATAAATGGCTGAATGCACCAGAAAAGTGAGTGTGACCATTTAAAAACATTATGGACTATTTCTCTCTGTTGTTTGTACAGCTTAAAGTACTAATTTCTGAAGAAGATACATTTCAGTTATTCATTAGAAAGCTGAATACTGATATTATGTACTCATTCTACTGTTTTCTGTTTCAGGAAGTATGGCCAGATTTTTCCATTGGGTAGACATATATGTGAGGTCAATGCTCTTTTTGTGAAAGCTCTGTGTAGAACCTTCTCCAGAGACTTTCTCCTAAGGCAGAGGCCCTGCAGTAGCTTGAATGTTCCCCATGGACCTGTGACACTCGCTGGGGTTAGTTCATGCTGACTTAATTCAAAACAAACCTAAATGTCTTAAAAGTAATTTCACTGACGAAGTCAGTGCTTATAATTTTTTTTTGTCAGATTACTTATTTACTCATTTTCAAATCTGAGTCTTTAAGGAGATGTTAAATACTTGCATACAACAGCAAATACCAATTCTGAGCTTGCCTCCTCTCGCAGAGATAATTAACTCAGGAAGAAAGGTGAAATCTTTTGTGTGTGTGTGTGTGTTCATGGCGCATCTCCTCATTATTCCAGACTCTCCACATGCCCTGAATTGTCAGACGTCTTTGTCCAAATGCATTTTTGAGTTTCATAACAGGCAGATAGAAGTAGTTAATGATGTCACTATAATGGATCATTATTTTTTACTGCTAAGCTCCCAGTGATTTCACATTTTCTGTCTTTCACACCTGTAATCTATAAGAAAAAAAAAAAGGATTTGGACTTACCTAGAGGGTGAGGGAAAATTTCATGCCAAGCTGTCACGTACTGCAGCGCCATCTAACCAGACAGTGATAAAACTGAATAGTCTCATCTATAAATCACAATAAAGCTCAACACAATTCACCTCTGCCTTCAAAGCCTTCAGAGTGGTTAGATTTTCCTATTAGAAACAAACCAAAAATGTATTTATCAGAAACATCTGAGGCATGGGAGAAGTAGGAATGTATAATCAGAGGACTTTTTGCTTGAATCCAAGAAAAACATCTATCTCTGATTCTTACCTTATAATAGCAGAAACGAAAGGACAGCTGGGGGGTCGTGTGGAGACGTGGATTTCTCATGGAGCAGGCTCCCATCCTCGTGGCTGTACAGGACACCATCCCCACTGGGTCCTGCCCAGGGCATCCAAGGCAGGAGACTTGGTCTGGTGTTAGAGCTGCTCCCCTTTCTGCGGGTCCTGGGAGCCTCCCTTGTGTGCTGGCGTGGCTTTCCAGGAGCTGAGGGCAGCCTGAAGGAACAGCCACCAACAAATCCAGGCAATGGCAAAAACAGCCCCAGAGTAAAGTAAGGAAACACTTCCTCAAGAGCAGGGCTGAGAATGGTCACGTGGCCAGAAAATGCCCATGGATTTGTGTTTCCAGCAATGAAAGCTGGAGGTTGGACATCGATATGCCTCAGAAACCTGCGCAACTCTTTATCTCTGAGAACATTATAAGTTATTGGCAGAATTTCCACTGTGCATCCTAGGATGCCTGATCTCTGTGATCTTCTCCTTTATCCTCACTTCCTGCTCTCCTTCTGGATGCATCCCTGCTCAAGTAGGTGGTAAGGAGCCTCTGCTTCTCCCTGACCATCTCCTGATGTGTCCCAGGCCTGGATGAGGATTAACAGCAGCACTGACCATAAAAAGGGAGAGATTATTGCAGAGGAAAGTGTGGATAACTTTGTAGATCATTCTACTGAGGTGAGATCCAAAGCTGCAGTGCAGGAGCTTTTTGCTGTGAGCGGTTTTTTGCCGTGAGCAGGGAACAGCAATTGAAGGCAGGACAAGCTGATCAGAGCAGGATCTTAGGGGATGAAACCCTGAGAAGAGGCAAGTTAAATGTGGGGTAGACTGAGGGAGATTTTTATCAACAGAGGCACTGCACAATACCCTGTGGGGGGTTCATCTGTAGCACTTCTTCTGGAAGTGGAAGGATTTCTTACAGAACAGGGCTTCAGCCTGGCAGTGAAAGCTCTAACAGGGAATGTAATTTCATTTTTTTGAGTTAAAAATATCAGGCACTCACAGAATCTTCTCATGGTGACAGGCAGCACAAGCAAGAGACCAGTCACAAACTCAGACTAGAAATTAGAAAAGCATCTCCACAATTAAGAAAAGGTCTGAACAGCCTCCTTCTTTGACTAATGTGGAAAACAATACAGTTGGTGTGGACCATGGTACATTTATGAATGTACTTATAGGAGGAGAAGGTTTTCTGAATAAGCAGGAAAACAGTTCTGTTGAATAAAGGAGAACCTTCTTTGTCTGGAGCCCAACAAAGAGAAGGCTGTTGGGTCCCATATCTCAGCAATATACTGAGTATCATAGAGTTTGTACCTCAGGCCAAGACCTTTCTCAGCTTTTATTCTCTCTAAATGCTGATCTTTCCTTCTTGCCTGATGATGTGCTTCTATTTGCCAATATATGCTGACTGGTAGTTTGGCCTGTTAGTTAATTATTTTTTCAAAGGTTAAACATTCTCTAGTCTTAGCATAATACATTCTTGCAAGATTATTTCTCTATTTTCCTCAAGCACAATCCCCCACGTTCAAAAAAGGTGTTTCTGTTTGTTTGGTAATTGACTGTATTTCATCTTGAACAGTGATATATTGATTTTCATGTGAAGCAAGCTTTCAGGTTGCCATTTAGAAAGATGACTTTTGGCAAGGCTCCATTAGACTTCTTTGTATTATTGCTTATCCTTCAGCTGGGAGAGCAGGCAGCCTTATTCCCAAGTACAAGCAGCCTGAATCATCTCATACAACCCCAATTCCTTTATTCCATTTTCTTTTGGTGTGGTCCAAAGTATCATTATTTTGCTGGCCCAATTAGGTGCTGACTCATGGCAGGTAGTCTACCCAGTATTCCCAATCTTTTTTTTTTTTTCCCTAGAAGCTATATCTACAGGCTTTACCAGCTACATTGCAGGCTGCACAAATATTGCATATATTGCACTGGGGTCTGTGAGTGACACTGCATCTTCAGAGTTCCTGCTTCCCTGGGGAGAATACATTAATTTGCAAACCATAGCCAGAGTGAAAAACTAATATAAGATATCAGGACAACATCCCTGTGATGTTTGTGTTGTTTCTATTATTCTTTAATGAGAAGTATGGAGGATCTTTTATGAAGCTTGTGTTATAGGATAGCAACCACCAAACTATCAGGTAAATGTTCATTTTAAATTATGCTTCTAAATCATAAAGACTTTTGCTGATTTCTTTTTAGCATCCGTGAAACATACATTGGTTTTAGGCAGACCAATAATAGATAGTCCACGTCTTACATAAGATTGTGCTTTTACCCTTTTTTTTCCCTAAAAATATTGTGTAAAGTTAAAATTTATTGCCCTGGGTGAACACTGGGAGTTTAGAGTGAGTGAGTACTCCTATTAGCGTTTTTTACAATTGCTCTGGAAAAAGTGGCATGATTGCTGTCCAGCACACACATAAATTTAAACAGTTTATAGCACCTTACCAGATAAGCAAGTAGCCTGACTGTCATATGACACAGACAATCCAAGCAAGACACAGTCCCTTGGAGAAAGTGGTGGAAAAAAGAAAGCCAAGATTACAGACAATGAGCAAGCCATGGACAAGTGCCTGTTCATGGTAGGGATTAACAATTTCACTAAAATATGGCAGACTGACAGAGCGGGGAAAAGGAAAGTTAAGATATGCAGAGTCAATCTTTTGTTTATCCCAGTAAAACAATTTCAGCTCTTAAGCACTGATGGTATTCAAGCTCCAGATAAAAGTCAAATTTAGAAAAGTGTTATAGCATGCACTGATTTTAGATGGAAGTGAGATAACGGGCATTACCAAGAAGAAACAACAAATAAATGCTTGCAAAAATAAAGCACTGAAGTAAATGTTGAGTTTGCATTAGAAAATGTTTAACAGAGAAAATTATCTAATTCAGAATGGAGGAATCTACGTAGAGTCAAAGATAGTAATCCTCAATTGCAATGATTTATGCAGGCAAGGGATGTAGCTGGGATAACAAAAACATCTCTTAAAGAATCCTGCTTCTCAGGCTTGTCCCCTTGGCCCGTGAAGGAGATGGAAAATAAACAGAATATTAAGCAAGGCTTCAAGCTCATACGGGAAAATAAAAGTAACAAGAAAAATGTTTTTACAGAAGGGATGGGCCAAGAAATTTTCCTAGGCAGAAACGGAGCAGTTCACCCTTGGCTGAGAGCAAGGATGTCTCTCAGCATGAAGCATTAGCTGGACACTGCCAGCAGTGGGAGTCTTTAATAGTAGCAGTGGGAGTCCGTAGGAAACGTTTCAGTGAATTCCCAGATATCCTCAGGACCACAGCCAGTTGAACATGTGGTTAAGGCTGACTCACCAATGACTTTGCAAGACACTTGTTCACCAGATACAAATGATCCCTGACACAAACACAGGACTGGAGCAAAATGCTCAACGTCCCTCACTGTGCCCAAAATGCATTTCCAGGTTTTGGCATCTTTCCCCCCTGTTGAGTGTTAGAAACCACTGCTTGTTATCGAATGTAGTATGGAATGTGCCATGTATCAAATTGTGCAAATGGTTTTCACATCTTTTTTTCTGCCAGTCACAGACCAGACTATGTGCCCAATAAATTCACAGGCTGTCAGAGATGCCAGTGAATGACTGATACATTACTAAGATTACATTAATCTGGTTAAAAAATGTGCATGAAGACTGCCTGCAGAAGATGTGAAGGGAAAGAATGTCCTCTCTTAGCAAGGTAATAAAAGTGATGAAAGGTTGTTCCAGAAAAGAAATAGTCAGGAGTGTGAAGGTCTAGTGTCAAAAGGAAAATTAAAAAGAGGCAGTATGGGTGGTGGTTGTTTAATAAATAAAAGAGTGCGTGGCTTAAAAAGATAAAATATTCTCATCAGAGGCACACAACAAGCTGGTATGAGCTCTAGGAAAATGTTGAACAGATCAAGTCTCAGACTACTCATGTGCATTTTCCAGGGCTTCGTGCTGTGAATGGGTGGGGTTTGAGGGAGGATTGCTTTTTCTTGTGGCTCAAGGCGTATTTTGAGAAGTATTTTAGAAGTACTTTAGGAGTAGTGATACAGTCCAATGTGCTCCCCATGCAGGTTTGACTTGTCATCTACTAAATGCATTTTGCTTTAATAGCACTGTAATTGCTCAGTGCTTGGGGCAAGGACTGCCGTGGTACTCATAGGTACTGCTACAGAGCAAATAAATCATGGAAATTATGTCTTTGCTCCTTATTCTGTACATTCTAAATATATTTCCCCTCCAGTCCCCAGTTCTGGCAGATACTTTTGTTATTATTTTAAATTGATCACTTTGGGGATTTGGCAGTGATTTGAAATGGTAAACAATTGTGAATACCTTTTTCATGAAAAATTGTATTTTGGAACTTAATTAGCACCATGATGTGGTATGTGTTTAAATTAACAACTACATTCTCAAAACTGTGTCTTTTGGAGGGATTTCCGTGGAACTAGATGTGAAATTGGAATGAACAACTAAAAGGACAACCGAACCCACTGCTAGGTTTTTGCGCAGAGAAATATATAATGACGTATGTGTGAGCTGTGTCCTAAACAGCTGCTTTCAGTGTCATTTGAAAGGATGTGAAAATTGTAAAAGACCTGTATTTTGCTTGTTGTTTGTGTTTGCTTTTTTTAAAGTCAATATATCGATATTTTGGCCTCAGTTTTGGCCATACCTGCTTGAACGATGCTGGGTAAGGGCAAATACCTGTGGCAGAGCTGCCTGTGCTGTGGTAGCAACTAGGTAATTCCTACCTGTGTTAAAAAAAATTCTACCAGTTCAACCCAACCAAGCAGCTGAGTAATTATAGACTGGTTGGTAAATTCTTGTCATTATGTGTAGTAAAATGTTTAGGCCAGAAACCGTCTCTGTTCTTTAGCCACCTGGCAAAAATAGCAACCCTATTTATTGATTAAGTCATACTGGATTCCAGAGCATGATGATAATATAAATATTTATCAGTTTAATTTATATCAACATTGATTTAGACCATGGTAGTAACTTGACTATTGTAGAAATTCATTTATGAAATCAGCACTGATTTAGAGCAACATAGCAATCTCCAAAACCTGTAAATGTCTAATTATTTAATATTTATATCCATAACCTAAAATGAAGTCAGCTTTGCATCTTCCAAACTTGTGAAATACGGATTTCTCTCACACACAGGCTGTATGAATCAAATATAACCCTGAAAAAACTTTTTTGATGTTGTGGTAATAAAACTCTTCAAAATCCTTGTTCTACAGGGTAAGTGCTGATACAAGCCTTGCTGCAGAGATATAAATGGCAGTGCTGGAATAATCATTCTTGCTCATTTCCCACCCAATGGATGCAGCAGGGAGCTGAAGTGCTGGTTTGAATGCTCCCTCCCCAATAAGATGAGCTCCTTTTGAAACCTGTGAATCTCCTATTAAGATAATTTTGTGAGCTGATGCCTTGTACAGGATTCACATTGTTAGGATCATACTTATATTCTGAACCCCCTGCAGTATGCAACACTTAGAGTGGACTAAACCAGCTTCCAGTCTTTATCTTCCCTATCAAATTGTCTTCCTAAGACAGGTAGAGCTCTGCTCTCTGCCCTTTCCAGTATGTTTACCAGCTTGAGTCTTTTCTTCAAAACATTTTTTTCCAGACAGTTTAAGACTCCTTTTAGGGATGATTGTATTTCCTCCATCTTTTTTCCTTCTTAAGCAAGATAATACTTTCATCAATGAGTCTACTTTTATTTCAAGTTCATTCCTTCAAAGATTGAGCTATCTGAGGGCAACCCTTTCTTAGAAATTATAGGCTATCAGCTGCATGGAACAGTCACTTAAATGATGCCTCTGTAATCTCTTTTCCTAGTCAGTTTTGGAGACGATGGCAGACAGAGCTATTATCATTGCAACTGACTCAGAGGAATAAAGGGAAATGCAGATATTGTCTTGTTGACAATTTTATGAGCAAGCTGAGTGCAGGCACTGAGAGAGAATGAAAGTGTGACAAACAAAACATTTTTAGAGCTTTGTAAAGAAAACATTTCCACGTCCTCCTTTTTGGCCTGTTCTTGAAGGATCTCTTCCTGGTGCTAGAGGATGTCTGGAGCCAGAGGCCCCATTCCCTCCGAGCCCTGTGGCCATCAGCAGTGAGGATGGGACCTGAGCAGGGCCAGTCTTTGCAGACATGAATAAGTGCACTAACAAGTGAAGGAGAAACATTTACAGGAACATATGGGGAATAAGTTGGGACAGGCTGGCTGCTATCTCTTTCCTCACAAGTGTTATCAGTTGCAGCTGATTCTCCAGTTATAAAGGACACCAAATCATGGCAGCAGTACCCTCTCAGCTGGTATATTAATATTCTTTCTGCCAGTCACTAGAGAGTGGAATTTAATACTTGCACTTCCAGTTCTACAGTAAGGGAAGATGGCAAGATGGAAGAGAATCGGGGTTTTTTTTATTTTTCAGTGAGCAGATTGTGTGGCTGAGGTCACTTTCAGCTACTCATACTTACATTTGGTAACATTGCCATCTGATAGCACTTTGCTTGTGAAAAAGAGGTCTAGGAAAACAAGTCTGTTCCTACAAAGTATATTTTATTTTTTATGGCTACTGCTATTTTCAGTTTTTCAGTATTTTTGAACAACTGTATTAATTTCTTAAGAAAAAAAAATTGTTCGAGGAAAAACTGTTTATTCTTTGTAGTTAGCTCCTCCCCAGCACTACTGAGTTAGATAATCCATCAACTACAAATAATTTGCCATCTGCATATCTGTATCTCCAGATTCTGAGCCCCCCTTTGAATAGACTCGTTTGGGGTTTTAGAAAATAATCAACTTCTCAGCAATTCTTAGAAGAAGTTATTATTTCTTTCTCTTTTTAGTGAATTTGCATTAGATAAAAAATGAATGATACAAGTCAATAAAGTGTCTGCTTCTTCCTATTTGTATGAGGGAATTTTTTTTTCAGAATTTTGGCAGAGCAGAGCAGCAAACTGAATGCAAAGTGAAAACCTGGACTATGCCCTGCTCTGAGCACAAGAGAGGTAATATTCCCTTGCCTTCAAGGGAAAACAAATACACCTCACAACCTGCTGGTCAAACATGTTTTGACCAGCAAACAAAGAGCTTTCCTGCAGTCTGGATGAGCAGAATATAATTTCAAAAATTACTGGACTTCAGTTCCCTAATTTTTTTAATTAAATCTGTATAGTACTTATGCTAAGAATTAACATGTGTAACTCTCTGATCCAAATACTTTATGAATATAAATGTATTGTTATTAACATGGATTACCATAACTGAATCTCTTTCTTACACTGTTTGACAACTGGAAACCATAAAAGAGCATTTTTAATGCTGAAATCTGTAGAGCATGTGCCAAATATATTGCCATAAGGTACACTGACCGTCAGAAGGAAGGAGCAGAATTTTTATGTGTTTTGAGGTACCTTATAGGCCAAATGAGGATGAATAACTGTTACCATCATAGCTTACATCTCCCAGACGTGGTGCAGTGCAACAGGGATCGTGGGGGTCCTCTGCATTAGGAACATTTCTGCTGCTTCTGAATGCTTTCCTGCCCTGAAATTGCAGTACAATTTTGCATATTAAGATTTGAGTTTGGACCATTGCCTTTCTACTGTATAATGCTCAGTGCAGGCTACAGAAACTACGTTGACCCCTACGGGATTGATGCCGTAGAGAATTTGGTCCAACATCATTAATGCCGTCCTGGCACAAATTTCGTAATTCAGCATGGTGCTGGTTTTCCCTGTGGGTGAGAGCAGTATCACTGAGATCAATAGGATTAGTCGTGTATTTTATATAAGGTGTGTGTCAATGTGCAGGACTGAAGCATTGCTAAGACAGGAAAGCCATGGTGAGAGGAGAGCATTGGGCCTTGTCCAGCAGTGCTTTCATGTTCATTTCCCAAGGTTCGGAGGTAAAGCACCTCTTAAGATGAAGTGTTGGCTAAGGCAGTTTGGGACAGAAGAGGCACCTAAAGCTATCCCTGGGACTGGAAGTGATGTGCAACTCCAAATCCTGAGTGCTCTCTTGTATGTCAAAGATTCGTATTTAATCACTGGTTGCCTTTAGAAAGGGGTAAAATTAAGATCAAGCAACGTGAATTTCATGGCAGAACCCTTTTGGTCTGCTATTACTGCTTGTTTATAAAAGATAACTCCCAAGCACTGTCAGTTATTTCACAAAAAAAAAATAAAATATCAATGGATTGCCCATATTTTAGAAAACATTGTCTTACACAAAATGAAAAAAGCTGTAGTTACAGCACACATCTCTAGGCACTGGGATGCTATGCACTCATGTGGATATGACTGAATTTACTGTCCTAGTTCAGTAACAGTCCATTTCTGATATCCACAAATTGACTTGGTTTGTCATGCTTTGAATGGCTACAGAGAAGTGCAAGTCCTGCACCCTGCTAAGTTGTCAGGAGTGTTCCCTGGTTGATGTGATTTCATGACACAGATGAAGCAGAAAGCATGGCTTCAGGATATCTGAGATATCCGGTCTGGTCATTTGATTCCCTTACTTTATGAAATACTCAAAAAAGAAAGGTATTATCTAATAGAAAGATATTACCTTACATTTGGTCAAAATAGAATTCATTTTAGGATGGTTGTTAAGCAGCAAATTGTTAAAATTCTTGGTTTTGGTATTAAAAATGTTGAAAGACTTTTTTAC
The DNA here is from genome assembly GCA_013397175.1 of Platysteira castanea. Taxonomy (NCBI): domain Eukaryota; kingdom Metazoa; phylum Chordata; class Aves; order Passeriformes; genus Platysteira; species Platysteira castanea. Next base: position 31,058 of record VYXC01004873.1, read on the forward strand.
TCACAGAAACTGACAAATAAAAAGTAAATTGCTGAGTAAAATTTCAGTAAGTTCTGCAAAAGAAGCAAGAATTAACAAAATTTTGTTATTGACCCAACCATTGCATGCAAGGATAGGATCTCAAAATATATGCAGGATTTCTGGTGAAATAAATGTTTTCTGCCACTAGAACTATACAAAGTAAATTTCAACAAACCTTAACCATTTCCCTCTAAATTTGATGAGATCTCACTGGTAATACCTCTCACTAAAGTAATCCTTCTCACCAAGACAGGCTTTGGAGCAAACAGAACACTCTCCCTGACCTGATTACTTTTTGGTCAAGATTTTTTTTTGCCTGTCCTATTTAACGATTCCAAATTCAGAGTTTAAGAAAGTGAATGTATTTTAAAGAAAAATATTTACACCGACTTTTCAGCGTAAGCAATTTTAACCTAGAGTAATATGCCTAACGTGGCAAGTGCATGCACTTTATCTGCATCCTCAAGCAGCCGGGTGCTGCTGTAACTGCTGCTCTTGTGTTTCGTGGAGAAGTGACAAAAGAACCCTAGGATAAGATCTCTCTTCTGTAGGAATTTTAATTCCTGGAGGAAAAGTGACTTTTCTCCATAGTCTTTCTGCTAGCTGACACACACAAAAAGACTAATGAGTTTTCTCTTGCTCCATGAAAATCTAACTGTGATGCGTTAATGGCCTTCATTAGATGTGTCACCCACCTGTCCCCCCAGCCCCACCATGCACTCATTGTCCTGCCCTCCCACTGAGATGGTTTATCACTCCTCTAGCGATATGGAGGGAGGCACGATCCTTCAGCAGCAGCACCGACACGTCTGCAGGGGGATGATGAAATGTCCTGTCATCTCCAGGTCCTGTGCAACCACCTTAACTGCTGGTCTTCCCAGTTCCCCCAAATCACTCTATGTTTTGTGGTAACTCACAAGAAATATGTCTTGAAAAGCTTTCTTTCTTTCTTGAACTATGTTGCCTCGTTAAAATTGTAAAATCCTTTACGTTGGAAAAGACCTTTAAGAGCACTGAGTCCAACCATTAACCCAGCACTGCCAAGCCCACCACTAAACCGTGTCCACAGGTGCCACATCTGCTGTCTTTAAACACCTCCAGGGATGGGGGGTCCACCACGGGCCTGGGCAGCCCCTGCAACGCAGGACAGCCCTAGTCCTGCTGGCCACACTGTTTTGGATAAGCCAGGATGCCACAGGCCTCCTTGGCCACCTGGCACAGGCTGGCTCATGTTTAGCTGAGTCCACCAGCACCACAGGGTCTTTTTCCACTGCCGCATTTTCCAGCCACTCTGCCCCCAGCCTGTAGCACTGTGTGGGGTTATGGTAACCCAGGCGCAGGATCCAGCACTTTGCCTTGCTGAACCTCATACCATTGTCCTCAGACCATCAATCCAGACTGCCCAGATCCCTCTGCAGAGCCTTTCTGCCCTGCAGCAGGTCAACGCTCCCACCCACCTTGGTGTCTACTGGAAGTGACCGTGCACTTGATCCCCTCATCCAGATGGTCAGTAAAGATATTAAACAGGACTTGCCCCAACACTGAATCCTTGGGAACACCACCTGTGACTGGCCACCAAGGGAGTGTAACTTCTTTCGCCTCCACTCCTTGGGCTCAGCCACCCAGACAGGTTTGTTAGGACTTCTGCTAAATGATGAAAAGGTACTCAGTGAACACTTCCTCCAGCTCCCTAAGTATTCCTGGGTGGATCCCACCTGGTACCATAGCCTTGTGCATGTCAGAGTTGCAGGTCACTGACCATTTCCCCCGGATTACAGCGGCTTCATTCTGCTCCCGTTCCATCTTTGAGCCCAGGGGACTGGGTACCAGGGGAAAAAACAGTCTTAGTAGTAAGTACGGAGTGTTTAGTGTCTTACTAGCAAATACAGAGTCAAAAGTGGCATTAGGTCTTTTTCCCTTGTCCTTTGTTACTGCTTGCCCCCAGATCCCATAAAGGCTGGAAACCTTCCTTAGACCCTCTTTTGTTGCTGATGTGTTTATAGAGGCATTTTTAATTGTCTTTTAGGACAGCTTGGCACCTGGCTGGCAGTGTGCTTTGGCCTGGGCAGCTGCCCCAGCTGTGGTTGGTGCAGAGCTTGGAGAGGCCATGGCTTTCTGCTGGGCAGATCCCATTGCTCCCTGGTGGAGCTGGCAGGGCTTCAGCTCCCACCCTGCTGTGCCATGCCCTGGCTGCTTTTGCTCCCCAAGGGAACTTCTATTCATGTTGGGGGTTTGGCTGCTGCTGCTCCTGGCCCCATCAACTGCAGGCTCCTGCTGGCTCTCTTTACTTCTCCTAAGTTTCCCCTAGTTTGGGAATACCCTCTGTGAGAGCTCTGCTACAGATCATGCTGGCACCAGAGCCACTCGCCTTAGCAATTAATGCTTAATGAGTTCATTATCCTATTTAACATTTCATGGATAATTTCCGGTTATTTAAAAATAAACATGTATATTTAAGGTCTGGTTTCACAGGGAGAAAAAAGTAAGTGCTGAAATATATACTTATTGATAGGGTAGGTAATTGCTTAGAACAGGAAAAATCCCTTCCTCTGCTCCCACACATAACCTAAATATATAAATAGGTTGGTAGATACATGCACATATATACAGACACATGTATGTACATATGTATTTTAAATCTCTTCATGCTTTTCCTTAAAGGGCAGTAATAAAATAGCTCTTCCTGCTTCAAGGCAATGGTGGATTCAAAAGAGGTCACTCTCACCTGTTTCCAGAAACAGTGACAGCTAACTAGCTGGTTAAGCTGTAGGCGTTTCCACTTGAGTATTTTGGTCATTTTCCCTCATAGGTACATAGGGAAATGCAGAATATAAGGGAAATGCAGAATATAAGTGAAACAGGGAGTTATTTGCACATGTTTTGTTTGAAGAGTGAATCAGAAAGGATGGATCCTGCTTACGGGGAGGGCTGCGTGAGAAAATAATTCACGTATTTTTGAAGAATCTCTACATCACTTACAAGGCCTTTCCTGTGACAGCTTTTCTCCTCTTCCACTGCTGCTTTCATTCCTGGTATGTTGCTGTTTCTTTGGCTGTCCTGTTCTGCCTTGAAAGTGATGATCTCTACAGCACACGGGACGCACCTGATGACATTATCTCCTGGTAGATATTACATGCCAAGCAAAGGGGTTTGTATTTAGCATACAGCACCTGAAATGAATATACGTTCAGCCTCCACTTGACAATATCCTTTAGATTATGATTTCTTGGCTTGTTTAATGTGGTATAATGCTAGATGAGACTTGTGAATCAGAAACTGTTATAAGATATTTGTGTCTAAATCAAAAACAATATTCACCTTAGATGAAATTCCAGTCCCCTGCAGAAGCCAAGGAAATTTTGTCTTCGACTTTGCCGTGACCAGAATTTCAATCAGAGTCGTTACACAGAAAAACAATTGAATAGCTTTGGTGGTTATCATTTCAGTCCAAATCTCCTGCATTTTTATTAAATTAGTAGCCAATAACAATAACTTCTGAGAGTGTTAGAGGACATGAGAAGAACAAAGGAAGAAAGGAAAGCTTGAGAGGTAAATACTCTTCTTAGAGAGGCACATGCTTGTCTTTAACAATAGATGTAGATACACCCCGTCTATGGGAACCTCAAGAGGAACAAATAATTAGTCTGCTATAATTTGTATAAAAGCAAAATTAATGGTAGCCTTGGGGGTTACATATGTCTGGGCAATTTGTGATAGTGAGAATTTATTGCAAATACACTCTGGAACCTGCCCAGGAATAGATTAGTCTATTATAGAGGTAGACAAAAGCATCCTCATCCTTCTGCTCTAGCAGTGGATCACAGCTTACGGTCTGTGGAATTATATTTTTTTGTGCAGCTGGAATGACAAAAGAATAGACCACATGCCTATGGTGAATGGTCACGGCAACACAGAGCAGTAAACCCAGAGAAAGGAATCATATTTGAAAAGCAGTTTTGAATGCCGCTTTGTTCTCAAGGGAGCACAGTATCAAAATTACAGCTTTGTCCTATCACTTGAGACAGTTCTGCTGGGCTAATGCAGGTACTGGAGCAAAGTTCACACATCATGAAAGGATATTTAAGGTTTAAGTTTTGAATATTTATGAAAACCAGAAAAAAGTATATCTTGAACTTGCATGTCGAGTTTGCAATTACAGGCTCAAAAACTTAGCAACAGCATAAATCTCTATTTTTACTAAATGAACTCAATAAAGCTGCAAAAGAAGGGCATGAGATCAGTCTAGTTTCAGATACAGTATTTCTGTTTTTTTCATTTCTAGTTTAACTGTTACAGGCTAGGTTAGCCCTGGTTTATTGTATTTTCTATTTATAGTCATTTCTTTAAAGAAGAAGATGATAACTCCCCGCTCTCGGTCATCAGCATAACGTTACTAAAAGGTGTTTTGCAGTAGGAAGTAGAACCCAAAGAGCTTTGATGGAGAGCATCTTGCAGCACAAAACTCACAAAACAGATAAAACTGGGCCATCCTCATTTTTATCCTTCAGGTTTTCCCGTAGTTCGCATGGTCACGGGTTATCTGCTTTCAGCAGCGTGGACACACACAGTGGCATCGAGTGCTTTGTCACAACAGCCACTATTTTTTTGCAGTAATGTTGAAGGGGGGAGGAACACCTAATGCAGAAAATATTTCTGAGCTCTGCTCTCTGCAGCTGGGAAATTGGATCTGTCACAACAGGGATCAGCTGGGATGGCAGCAGTGGGAAGAAGACCAAACAGGAGAGGGAAGGGAAAACAAGGCCCGGAGTCCCCCACTCCTAATCTCTCTCAGACCCTTCACGAGTTGAATATTTTTCCTGTTTTCCTCTGCTGCACAGATCTCCCTCCCAATCCCACTGCAGCCAGGCTGTGGTAACACCAGCAGCTCACGGCACAGCAGTGCCAGGTTCCTGCCATGGGGAGCAAGAGGAGACACCAAACATGCAGAGCAGGAAGGGAATTCAGCCCTTGCTTCAGACCAAGGAAATGCTGCAAGTTTCCTGCCCAAAAAAGCAGTGACTGTAGATCTGCCCCAAAAAAGTCATAAGAAATAAAATGCAGAATTTCAGTTCTTTTACTAAGTCAGGGAACTTGGGGAGATAATTATAATTTAGAAGTATTTAAAAACCCCACCACCATTTGTGCTTTTCTAAATTACTCAGCTCTCACACCTGTGGCTAAGGGTAAGCAAACTGAACAAAACCAGAAATCACGTTTTTCTTCCTACTTCTGGTTACATTTACAATTGAAGTATAGACTTATTTGACAAGACTGAGCTAAAACCTTTTAGGTGCTTGTAATGTATTTGAGGTAGAAATGCAGGAATGTTGTATCATCTTACAGCTAGAGTATAAAATCATGGGAAGAAGAGAACATTTAAACTAGGTTTATCCCCTGTGGAGGGCTTTGTACAGAAATTAGAAGATGATCAAATCTCTGAATGGTAATTTAATAGCTAATTTAAAAGCCTCTCTTGCTTAAATTATCAAGAAACCATAAGATGCAGAGTTATATATTACACAATGCATATTATAACACAGGCATACACTAGTGAAGAAAGGACTCCAAAAACACAGTTTGAGTTTCATATTAATTTAAATATATAAGATTACATAAAATGTCAGGTGCATTTAATCATTTTTAAAGCACAAATTAGCACAAAAGCAACCTATTGTTCTGGCTTCAGGCAGATTCTACCTAACTCAATACACCAGTCTGGGAAGTAATTCCTCATTCAACACCCTGTCTATTAAATTCACCTGCAAATAAATGAGTGTTGCACTGCAGCCAGAGACTTGGCAAATTTATCCCATTTGGGACTTAAATTTCTCAACCTTCACCTCCATCTCTTTAATATTGAGGGCTGTGGCTTTAATACCTCCAGTAATCTCAAATGCAGCATGAGCTGAGCCCTAATCACTCAAGCAGGCAAGTGTCAGGCTACCTGTAGATCTACGCTAACACTGGTGCCTCACATTCAGGCTCACACTGCCTCTTACCTCTTTTTGTCTCTACTATTACCTTTAAAAGTTTTTTATTATACTTCCTTTTATAAAAATGTTCCTCATGCTGAGAGGTCAAGAAAAATCAGAACTACCAAACTGACTGCATCAAGCACAATAGAATTAATTAGCACCCCATTAAAATCTTGCAGGAAAAATACATCTCCAGGTGTTCTCTGCTACATTAAAAAAGTAATTTCCTATTATTTATTGAATAACCACTGGCCATTTCTACACCATCTCCTCTTGGCTTAAAGGTGCAGTCAGGAAAAGGGGAGGTGTTTTTGATTGCACAGCTGCACAGGGAGAATGGATTTTGTTGATGGGTGATGATGCACAGTTTCACTTTTTCTTCTGGTCAAGTGGATGAGCCATGAAGGGATTTATCCCTTAAGTGAAATTCTCAGAGGGAACCTTAAATCCTGTGTCATTCTCTCTCCCAACAACTCTCCCTTTCATTTAGGCAATCTATGAAAGACGATGCATTTTCTTTTCCTGCTTAGAAAAAAAAGGAAAGACAAACCAAAAAACTACTACAGAGTCAGCTTCATTTCTTTTCCAACTAAATAAACCTAAAACATACACATAGTTTTCCCCACAGGGAGAGCCTCTGACTGATGTGTTGAGTCAAGACAGCATCAAACTCTTCCAGCTGTCACAGAATTGCAAAAGTGCAGGTCCATCTGCCAAAAGCCAGGAGGTTATACTGTGACTGCTTCCAAAAAAGCGTGGCAGTGATGGTTTGCTGATTAATTCAGTCCAGGGGCTCCCGAGATGACTTCCTTGAAAATGACTGGCTTACATTTGTGCGCTGACCCTCTGCTTCTGTGGTCTGAGGACAAACATTCCAGAAAAGCCCCAGAGCAGCCGCTCTGGCAGGACAGCAGCGAGACTGGCTGGGATTCCTCCCCGGTGGGCAGAAGCTCTGGGCTAGTGGCCGAGTGGCTGGATCTCATTCAGGACAAAAAAGCGCATTCCACAGGAGGCACTGCAGGTCCCAGCCAGCCAGGGCCAGGGGTGATTGTCTTCAGGATGGCCTGACAACAGTAATCTGCTTAAGCCACCTCAGGGCAGCTGTGTGACCACTCGCACCAATCTCTTATCCCCTTCAGCAGGAGTCTCCATTAAAAAAAAACAAACCAACAGCACAACTAATCTCTTCCATATCTTCCTACTCTAAACTAAAAATATTGGGGATCAGAACAATCCTCAGAATCAGACTCAACTCCTAGGCTGAACTGGTGAACAATTAATGGCCAATCCTGCCATGTTTGGATTGAAAGTCGGTGTTTTACTCAAACAAGAAAAAGGTGTGGAAGTTCCATTTGCTTCCAGAAAGTAAAAAAAAAAAGTTTTTAATTAAAAAAAGGGAAACCAGAATTTTAGTGAATACAAAAGTATAAATTTGAAAGAATAAAAGAACCAAAAATAAATTCCCTCTAAATTTCACAAAGCTTTTAAAGTTGAAAACGGCATTCAAGCAGCATGCAGTAACTACCTAATTGTGGTGGCCTGTCAATAAGAAACACAGAAGAATAATAAATGTCTGTATTTTCTTCTAAAAAAACATATATCTCACTGTTTTAGGGGGCAATTTCTCAATTGCAGTTAAAATCTAAAATTATCAGTTTGATCAATGGTCTAGGTAGATGAAAAATCTGGTCGACCCGTTAAATAAGAAAGTTAATAAGAAGAGAGAACCGTCTCACAGTTCATGAAATAGTACAGCAAAGTATAATTTTTCAAGTCCTAGTAATTATGTTGGCTATCACACCATTACTGATATAATGTGAAGCTAATAAGCCAAGTAATTAGAATGCACTAGGTCAGAGTTTTCACCTTAATATGTGAAGGGTAAATGAGAATGAGGCATTCTAATATTTAGCATATGGCTAAAACGGTACAAAAGTAATAGAACTGAAAGGTTACTTTTTAGAGGGAAAATGTTCATCAAGTTGAAAGTTGTTTGTATTGACTTACATGCTGGGCCTAATGAAGGTCGTTATGGAGATTTAATTGTGTTACAGATGCACCAGAGAGGTCTGGCTGAGTTTCTCCTCTCTGAATGACTTGCTGCATTCTGCTGCTATCGCCCAAGTTCTCATCGGCAGAATTGCCTTTCTCACTTACAAGCCACTTACACACTGAATGCAGCACTACAAAAGACTGTCTAACACAAAAGACCCAAATTAGCCCTACCTCAGAAAACAGAAACGTGATATTCTTGAAAAGCAGGGGAGAATACTTTTCCTTTCTTGATGTTTCAGTTCACAACATTGCCAGACCCAATCTGTTATTTTATATTCAGACTACTCAGCTGTTTTTTAAAGAAAGCTGAGTACAGGCCTCAGAGTCCGTAAGTTTACCAGAAAATAGTGAGATGCTCTTCCCAGCACCAAGGACATTTATTCTCAGTAGTTTACAGGCACCAGATTCCTGAGTACCTTTCTCCCCTGCCACAAATACAGAAAACAGTGGGCATACAGTTTCATGAGATGCTTTGCTCTCAGTTCTTCAGGACACAGAATGACAAATCCCAAACAAATATGTAAAATGTAGAGATTAAATAGAGCAGGTTATTAAAAGAACAAGCTGGGTAGTGGTCTCAATTTTGTAGTGGTAAGTTATGCAAGATAACCTACCCTAGAGCACCACACTTTTACCCTGAGGGTGCTAAAAGAGAAAATTAAGCCATTTATTGCATGTGTTATGGGACAGGATGATGAGTCATGTTTGACTGCGACACCTTGGGCTGCCAAATGTGATGAAATAGAAATGCCATGTGACAGAGAGTTAAAACCTTTGCTTGACTCTGCTTTGCAGGGAAGCCTCTCTTTTTGATCCCCTTTTGTCAGTATCAAAGGAAAATGTAGATCAGGAAATCAGTCTGCAGCAAATGTATGGAAAAGTTCAAGGAGTGAATGGAAGAAGTCAGTGGGAGAAGTCATTTGATTTCTTCTGGCAAAGCAGCACGAAAAAATACTGCCTCACAGAAGATTCTGAATTAAGAAGGTTTCAGGATTCTCTTCAGCCTGCATATTTTTTTAGCACTTGTTGTTGTAAGTAATATACAATGCTGAAAATATTAAGTAATGCACATTCCCCTTGAAGGGTAAGTGTGTAAAGTCCTGAAAAATCACTTGAGAGGCTGAAAGAGAAAATTAATCTGATGGGACAGAGCTCACAGCACACTTGAAAGAGCACACTGAAAATGTAGGGACTGTCACAGCTGCACAATAAGGGTCTCTATCTAAGGATTTCATCCCGATGAAAATGGGAGTGAAAGTTTGCCTTCACCCCATATCCTTCTTACTGATGATGGTGCATGAAAAGCCAATCTAACAATAGGCTTCTCCTTGGCAAGGAAATAACTTTAACAAATGTCCTTCTAGTCTGGTCATAAAAGAAATAACATTTCAGATGGAAATTGAGACATTTACAGCAGACAAATAATAATAAAAGAGTCAAATAAACTGCTTCATATTGTCCAAGGAACAGGTACAAAATAACTGCATTGGTAACTGTAAGGAAGATATTTCTATTGTGTATCAAACAATGTAAATACAAACTATTCTAACCTTGACAAGTTTCATAGACTGAAACACTCTTATTCAGATTTTAGCTAAATGAACTACATCAGGCAGAATCTCATGGAAAGGGGCGAGGTCCTTGACATCAAACTCACTCAAACTGCTTTTACACAGCTAGTATGTAGAGAGCTTTTAGGGAATAAAGGCTGACCTGACTTCCACAGCCTTTATTACATGGAATTTCTGGAAGCAGGAGTGGCTGCTAAAGGATGTGAGAATCCACAGTTTTCCAAACCTCAGAGGAAGGCACTTTAAAGAAGAGGCACAGTCTTCTCACGGCAGCAGCACTACCGTCCTCTACACAACTCTGCTCGCAGTCTGCCCAAGGGAAGAGGTTTGCTGAGCAGCGCTGGCAGCAGACAGGGAATGAGGACAGAAAAGGGCACACACACAGATCTGGAGCTTGGGCAACAGCGGTGGAGCCCTGGGTCTTATAGCAGGGTCTTGCCACAGCAGTGCTCTGCAAGGGGAATGTGCCATGTCCCAAAAATATCCTTAGTGACCTTGTTCAGGAGCCACTTGATCCTTCTTTGCTTCTACTTGTTTAGATCCTGCTAAATAAAATGTCAATGAAGTGAATATAAATGAGTATAAAAGTGACTTATCATTGCCAGACTATGCTCTCAAATTATGCTTCCTCGATAATTGCTTGACTGATGCATTTCAGCATATATCTTTCATATCCGTACTAATTAATGAATTGGCACCTCAAGAGATTCAAAAATATGCCTTTTCCTTCCCTGGAAATGATGTGTAAGTCTCCAGAGTATTTCCATGTAATATTCCATCTAATATTTATATTTCATTAAAATACACTTTTTACTTTGGTAGCCATCCTTTAACTCCCACAGGTCTTGACTGTGTTCACAAAAGGGCCTGAATAATTCATGGCTCATTTGCACAGCAATGTCACCACTGTTGTTTCTCTTGCATGTGCTGATCACCAGAGCTTGGGTTTCTCAGGTTCACTTCTTCCCAGGCACAAGCTTTGGAGCCCTTTAGTGAGCAGTGCTTAGCCTGGAAGAAAGAGGCTGAGGGAGATTCAGGGAGCAATTTTTTTTTTTTGCTAATTGTTTCAGGAGGTAGCAGAGGGACTGGGGCTTTTGAATGATGGAGATCAACGAGCTTCTCTCTTCCTAGTGCTTCTCTAAAGAACTTTGTGATAAGATGCTCAGGCATCCATTTTCTACTTTTTTTTTCATCAGTGAGATGTTTCAAGCTGATAAAGGACTGAAAAGTCTTCAGATTTCATCTATTCATCCACTTCTTTTCCTCCTGCAAGTCCATGACCCGTGTAAGGGAGAAAAGCGATGCAGAATATTATACTGAAGCTGGTTAAAAACTCGCCCTTCTAGCCTAGACTAAAGTTAATTTTCATCAAATTACAAGTCTCTGTCACAGATGCAGGTGTGAATGTCACCAGAAGACATGCATTGTCAGTTTTTATTTCATCATACACTGAAATCAGAAGGCAATTATTCATGTTTAATATCTGAACTTTAAATAGCTTTAAAGATGTTGAAGTAAGTGTCCACTTAAATAAAAAAGGGGAAATAAAGTTTAAAATTCCAGCAGGTTTCAGAGGATAAGATGAGGGGAAATATCACTTTAATATAGACCTGCTGTAAAATGGAAAAGTAATTTTTTGTTTTAAATCTCTTCAGGTTTTCAGCAGAGCTCACCTCTGCTTGGTTCTTTCACAGAATTATGATCAGTGCCTAAACCACAGAGAAGATTGCTGCCTAAATCAAAGAGATGTGTGTTGATTTAAAACAATAGATGATCACCAGTGCCCAGTTTTAACTTTCAAGAAGGAGATGGGCAATTGATAATTACAAAAAGCCAAAGGACTAAGTAGATCTCCTTTACTTCATGTTGTGTGAGGAAACATAAGAGTTTTTTAAAGTTTGAGCATTGCAGGTCTCCAATGGAATAAAAATCAGATCTACTAATATTTCTTTGGGGGTAGATTTTTTGGCATTTGATGTGCTAGGGGGACTTTAAGTGAGTTCAACAGGTTTCTTTCCTGATGGAATGTAGCAGGGATGGAGTTATAGAAGAGCACGAGCTCACTGCCCTGGGGTTGAAGTCACACTTTGTTGATGCTTCTCTGAACCCCTCAAGACTTCCAAATCAGAGCACAAATCTCCCAGGGCTAGCCGTCCTGCAGGAAGTTTATTTTTCAAGTCCTGAGGGAAACTGAGAACAGAGGCTGCAGTAAAGAGTTGTCTGAAGCATTGCCAGTGTTGCTTCTGGGCTGTTGTGGCCTCCAGTTCCAGTCAGGCTGTGCTTGTTGTTGGGAGCAGGGACTTGGCCACCCCGTACAGCACTGCCACTTTGCTCTGGATCAATGGTGAGGGCACAAAACTGGTCAGGATGGACCTGGGTCCCTCCCTCTTTTGGAAATCACTAAAGAAAATGTTCCTGCACTCAGAAAAAATGTCAAAACTTTCTAGAGTTAATTTAGAAAAGTCTTATTACTAGCACTAATTTTTATTTAAAATTTTATTACCATAGCTCAGATGAAATATAGAAGCTTGACATATGCAGGCCGTAAACCCCTGACAGCTGATCATCAGCCGATCTTAAACCGTGACTTTCAAAATGACAGGTGGGGAGAAGCTTAAAAAACTTGACCTGTCTTAAGCACATCAGCATGTGACACCAGATGCAGATTAATAAATACCCTTTGCTGTGAACACGCAAAGGGGCTATTCAAGTCTAAGAAGTTGCCATATGGCATAGCCAGTGCACCTGTGGTGCTGCAAGGAATGATGGATCGTGTGCTCTAGCAGTTAAATGGTGTCATCTGTTATGTGGATGAGAGCAGGAGAGACCAACGTGTAAGCTTGGGAACACAGCTCCTCCAAAGGTTTTAAATAATACACCGAGATTTGGAAAATCCCGCCGAGGAGCTGAGCCCTTCCTGGGAATGCTGCAGAGCTGTGTGGTCGGCTCAGGGCAGTGTCGAGCAGCAGCCTCCGAAACTGAGGGGGATAAATGCTGCACTGCACAAAGCAGCCCCCTCAATGGGGGAGGGAGCTCCTGCAGCCGTGTCCCTCCCAGGATGGGGCTGGACTGGCAGGAATAGATGGTGCTAACGTCTGTGGTGTGGATGAAGGAGCGCCCATTTCCATCCTGGTGAATCACTCTGTGGAGATAGCCTGGAATATTTCAGGGCTGGGGTCAGTTTTGGCAATGGCATATTGTTATAAGGGACGCCAAATTCCATCACAGAGCTGAAGGATAGAGAAGACTGTCATATCAATTTATACTGAGCAAGGAAATAATGAAATGCCAGTGGTCCTTGTTTCGCCGAACGCTTTACAGCCAGACCTCTGCAACTGCTGAGGGGAACCCCTTCAGCACGGGATGGAGGACCTTGCATCCACCCGGGCTGACCTCCAGCCCTGAGAGGCAGGTGGGTACCTCAGCTGGAAGATGTGTCTTGGAGAGTGTGTGCTAAATAATCCTGCTGCTGAGATTGCTGAGGGGCCATGAACTACTTCTGCTGGAGAGCTGTTCTTTGGTGCAGTCCTCACTGCTTGACTGGGAAACTGCTCACCAAAAATGAAATTACTGGTTTTAGCTGTGAGATGTCAAAACGTTCAAGTAAGTCAGTTGCTGTGCATTAACAGATAAATGGACACAACTTAAAAAAACGAAACAAGAAACAAGCAAACAAACAAAAATCAACACAGGAATCTGCACTACTGACTGCATTTAACAGCTCACTATGTTTTTTTTTGGTTTAGACCACACAAGATATGTGAAACACCCGAGTACCACGTATTCAAATATTGTTCCCTGATAAAAGCATAGATTTTTGGTGGTTTTATGCATGCAGAATGCTCTTTCCTGAATAAGCTGTTTTATAGCATAAGTAAGAGCAAGTGGCAGAATCTGTCTCTGATTTTCCTTGGCCTGAATACACAAGAGAAATAAATGGAAAACAACACAGAGCAAAAGACCTTGAAAATAGATCCTACTTGGTATGGACAGCATTCACATGAAATTACAGAGAGGGAGAAACTGAATGAGCAGTATTGTCAGGTAGAACTATTCCATAATTGAAGAAAAATGTGAGTGAAATCAGTACAAAGTAAAGGTTCAGCAAATAGAGAAAACAGGCAACAGCATCGTAGGTGGGTGACAGCAAGCTGAGCCTGGCTTCAGGTGATCTGAGCAGAGGAGAGGGCGTTTCCCGCATGTCAGGAGGTATTTACTGCTCTGGGGTCTGCGCAGCTGAGGATGTTTATTGATAGCTGCCAGAGTACAGCACAAAATAAACTGGTGTGAGGCAAGGTTCCCGGGTGACATTGTGTGTCTGCACAGTCCTGAGAAGCGGGACAGCCGCACTCAGGCAGGGCAGCAAGCAGAGTCTGGGGCAGCAAGGGTCTGCCCACACACAAATGCACTAAGCAGCAGCAGGGAATCTTCATGAATCACAAAAAAGGGTGCTGCAGACCCACTTATGGGAAGCAGCAACTTCTTTGGAAATGGCTAAGGATATGCAAACACAAAACCCACAGAGACATGGCTGATCTCACTGGGATGCGCTAATCAACAGTGTAGGAACCAGGAAGGCTTTAAGAGGAAAATGGATTTCCCAGCTCCTCTTTGATGCGTTGGCAGAGGAATAAGGGAACAGAAGCTTTTTGGCAGGTTATCTCCATGCCTCTGCACCGCTGCCTGACCTCTGCTGCTGTGCAGATACCCTGCCTGGCAGAGGCTGGATGGGGGATGGTTTGCAGATGTAGTTGGGATGACATCAGATTGCAGAGATGGCAGAGGCCACACAGGTGTGCCCAGCATGTGTGCATAAGGAATCACACTGGCATTCCCAGGCGTCAGAGCTACCTCCAGAGGTTATGTCTTTAGCAGGAATAAATGGGTGCTAATGACAACATGATCGATTAAAGACTTCACCCTCATTCTCTGCCTTCACAGCTCTGACTTGACAATTGTCTCCTTTTCACATGGTCTGAACGCTCCTGCTCCGTGGGGATTGCAGACTTTGGACTCTTAGTCACAGCCATTAGACGACAGATTTCTCCTCCAATCATTGATAACAGCAAACACGTTCTTTTAATAGAAAAACACATTGTCAACTGATCATTTTCTAGGCAAACAGCAAGAAAAGGGCTGGCACAAGTCACCCTGAGGGCTGTAATTGCCTGAGGCATTTTGTTTGTGTTCTTCTCCCCCTTCTCCAGATTTTCATCTCTCCTTTTGTGTTGCAGAAGACCCAAAAACACAGCAGGGGAAACTGAGCAACCACTGGTTTTCATGGCCAAGCTACTCAACAGAGGTGCTGTCAAATCACAAAGGGAAAAGTAGGGCATATTCCCCTTCATCTTTTATAGTTATAAACTGAATTATGAATAAGAATGATCAGTAAAACAACTGTGATTTTTAAATAAATCCTAATAGGATTTATTTTCCTTCTTTCATGTGGGTGAATTTTTATTCTGATAACCTTATAAGCATGAGACTATAAGATTGTTCCTGGTTCTTGCTCACTTTGCTGAGGCAGGAGGGGTGAGGGGAGAAGTGGACTGGAGCATAGGCCTGGGCCGGTCTTCAAAAACACCCTCTCATGTCACAGCAGCTCTTTGAGGCATCCAAAAGATGTCCTGCACAAAGTCAGGATACAATTAAAACTCTGTGAAGCTCTTTTTGTGAAATCTCACCCATCTCAGATTAGACAATAGCTAATGTGTATCTCCCAGGTGAACATTTTAAAGTTTCCTTTTATAAGCAAAATGGAGACTTGAATAGAGTGGGGATGATTCCCAGGTGCCCAGAAAACACCTGAACCATCAATTATCCTTTCTTTTTTTCTGATCAGAAACTCTGTTTCAGATCCAAGAAAAGCCATCCTTCAAAACTGATGCGTGTGTTCCCAGATGAAATTCTGGTGGGGATGAATTAACATTTTCTGAAAACACCCAGTCACTTCCACACATTCTGAATGATGTGGTTGTTTTCTGATCAGGACGAGCATTTTACAGGGTTTGTCTTTGTGGTGCACAGGCCAACATTTTCTCCTTATTATCCATTCTTGGACTGATTTCACCCATTCATTTCTTACTCTGTTTCAGAATTGGGGAAAAAAAAAAAAAAAGTGGAAATGTGCAAAATTTCCACATTTCCAGATTATTCCAAGCAATTCTTGATCTAAACAGCCCTGGCGTGGTGGGGGCCATGTTGGGGCCCCAGGGTGGGGATGTCCAGGTGGCCTCAGCCCACGCAGGGGGTCTCTGGTGTCCTTCACACAGAGAGCGGGGGGCAGAGGGAGCCTCTGGGCTCACTTCCATCACCCGCACTGGGGTTTCAACCAAGCAGTGATGGTGTCAAAGATGTGGGAAGAGTTATTTCTAGATAACCACGGCATGGTTTATAAAAAGGTGGCATCATGGCAGAATTCAAGTATAGTCTTTAAAGCCCTCAATAGTCCTTAAGACAGATACATGAAAATAGCATATTATGGCCTAAACTTTTCTCTGGGCCAGATTCTATGAAGTCCATCATAAATATACCTTATAAAATTTAATTCTCCTGTTAATTAAGAGGCACATACTTAGATGTGTGTTTTGTAAGATCAGATTAGCTCTCAACAGCTGTTGGTGTTGGATATGTTGGTTTTTCCTAAATCTTCTAGCAGGGGATATTGGGCAAATTCATCATTTTTCACTGAAGATCTCAAAAATTTATTACTTCATTTTGGTAAGAACTTGGTCTCTATACTACTCTCTCTTTACTAGCACAAGTATAAATATAATTTATTTTCCTATACTAATTTCATTCCTGTAATACTCAGAGATTTCGAGCAAGGGCGTATTTGGCCACTGAAGGTCAATTCCTGCACTAGAGAATTTACATCTAAAGAACAGAAATAACAGCTGAAAGATAAGGAAGGTAATTTTATTAATCTTCCTGCAAATATAATCATGCATTATTATTACTATTTTGATTATGCCAGGCAAAACCATAATATTTCCAGAACTATTTTAAGAACTAAGAGATTTTTTCATGGATTGCTTTATTCAGAATATTCTGTTCAGTTATCAGAAAAATTGAGATGCCTTGAATAGTTACTTTTTAGCAAGTATTACTTCTTTTCTTTAGCACGGAGATTTAGGCAGTATTCATCCAGACTCTTCTCATCCCTCAGAGTAAGAAATGCACTACTCATTATTTTGTTGGTACATAAAATGTAGTACTGTCTGCATTCAAGAATTAAATACAGATTATTTATTGTTAACTAATGAAAGATATAAATTATTTTAGAAATGGGACTTTAGGAATACATGCCAAATGTCACAGGATTTGTCTAATATAAGTGTTGAAACTACACAAGTTAAAATAGTTGGCTTTTTAACAAAATAAGACTTTAACTACAGGAATTGTAATTTCCTAATACTGACGACTTTGAAACTTTTCCATGTGGAAACCTTGTGGGAAGATTTTCAGGCAGTGCTGTGTAGTAACAAAAGCATTGTTTTCAATATTACTCCAGAAGTTCTTTCTCTGTTCCCAGAGAGGCCAAGCCTCACTAATATTTCTTTTTGTTTTCTCCTCAGCTTTCCAAACTTTACATTGGCAGCCTTTAAAAACTAGTGAGAACCCAAACCTTTCCCATGTTGCCATTCATAGATCTGCAGCTCCAATGCCAGCATGGACAGACTGATGTCCAGTGGCATCAAGGCCTTGCAAACCAAAGGAGGAGCAGATCCAGCCTACAGGGAAAAAATACTTTCTAATGGGCACTGCCAGTTGGGAAGGACTTGGGTTTGGGAAGAAAATGAGTCTGGCATCCCATGGCAGTAGGTTTGATGCCCCATCACCTCTTGAACACTTCACACGTGCAGTCCCTCCCTGGCTCCCCGTTCAGCCTCAGCTGTCACATGCTTGCACATTCTTGCTGGAAGGACAGTAACCAAATGGAACATTTTATCTATAAACACTTCAGTAACTACCAACTGACTTTCAGATTTCAAGTCTTTAAACTTGCAGGCGCTTATTTGGTGTAGGTGCTGAAACAAAGGGCCAGAAATAGCACCAGGGCTTAGCAGAAACACCCACAAGTGTGTGAGCTTCGGGCAGGCTTTGTTGGCAAACCTCCAGGAAGTCTGACACCTGAGAAGAGGAGCCAAACTCAAGCTACTCCAGCTACTCAAGCTGCTGACGCATGTATGTCCTCACAGCCCTATAATCCTGCCCGTGATGAGTCCAGTTTTGGATCAAGATTGTTATGAGGAACTGTAGTAATCAGGTGTATAAAATAAGAGGTATTGAACAACAACGGGCAGTAGCATCCACATGCATAGATGTACACAGAAAGGGGTTTTTAGTGTGACTCAGAATAGTTTGGCAGCAGGGTCAAGAAACAAATGGGAACTGAGAAAACCAAGGTTGAGTTTTTAAGTCACTCTTCTCAGGGTCATTAGAGAACAAAAGTAAATTTATTCATGCCATTCTATCTTGCATAGTCTATCACTTTCATATTTAAACAATGACTTCCATATATGTGTTTGTGTTTACTAGGGACAGAGGTGACTAGCAGAAACCTGATAGTCTTTTTTATTATTAGGGCTTCTTGAAGTTTAAGCTTCTAAATCATATTCAAAAAATATTAAAATAATACTATCAAAGTGTATATATATAATACTATTCAGAGATTCAGTTCATAAATATGCACTTTGATGGAGAAAATGCAGACCCTTTTATGCAGTATGAATGTCATCAAGGAGATATTCTCATGCTAATTATTACAGACAATTCATGGCTGAACAGCTCTCAGATAATGTAAGAAATGGCGGGGGCTTCTTTCCACATTCTTCTATTCTTCTCCTAAAGCTCCTCTTAACCACACTTTCACTATCTCTGCTATTTCATTTGCAACTTTGCATCCCTGGGGAGAGAGTAGTTTGGAAATAGTTGTCGGGGATGGTGCCAATGACCCTAAGCAGCCCCAGGTGGGACCTGCATGGACCCACCCTGGGCTAGGGCCCCACTTCAGCCCAGCCCAGGGTGCTCAGCCCTTCCCCAGCTGCCCGGGGAGTGCAGGGCTTCCTGCAAGAGCCTCGTGTGTGCTGCTGCCTTGCAAGGGACAGCTGTGTGTCCTGTGCATGCCCTGCACTTAGCCCAGGTGAGAGCAGAGTGCTCCACCTCAGCCTGTGGTGATCCCACTGTAACCAGCAGCTGCTGCTGGTAAGAACATGAAATAGCTATCAGGTTCTGGCATGAGATGGACACAAGGAATGCTTGATGAAATCATGGAGCATTAGATTGTGATGACCTGTGGCACTGGCCCAGCTCACTAATGGGCTGTGGCAGTCAAACGCCCACCAAGCCCTCGCCATCCAATGGGTGGATGAGAGCGAGTCCAAGGGCGGATCCAAGGGCAGTACTGAAGTCTAGACCACCACCCCCTGTTCTGGAAAGTTCACTTGTACTCTACACCCTGTTGGCTCCCAGTGGTAACTCCCGCCTCCCCGTTTCCCCTACTGGTTACTTTGTGGTTGTATCCTCCCCCTTGCTTGTACCCCACTGGTCACTTCCCTTTTCTCCTCCCTTTCTCCTTCCCGTCTAAAATCCTCTGCACACGCTTGCTCTGGGTCTTTCCATCCCTGGACCCTCTAGACAATAAATGTGCTGGAACCCATATGGAGGCCCCTCCTGCTTCTTTGCCCCAGGCGACACCAGCTAATTCACCAAGCTGATCAGGATGGGTTTCCTCCTACGAGGAGCCAGCCTGCGAGACCAGCTTGCGCCGTTATCCTGCTGGAGACGCTCCCTCTCGGGTCTGCAGGAAGGCCACTGGGACCCCTCCGCCTGAGGGCTCGCCCTGAGAGTGTCAATGACCCAACTTACTTTCATGACTTCTCCTGTTGGCATCTCTACACCATTAATGAGATAACATCCCAGCAATCTGTAGAGAAGCTGGGAAAACCATCAGGCCCTTGCTGAAAGCTGAATTTTATGCTTGTAGCAATAGTTGTGAGCATCTCAGGCTGGAAGAGATGGAGAAAATAAACAAGTGAGGGAAAACCAGCTTAAGGCAGAACAAGTTTAATATGTTTTTTCCTTTTACGCTGGGGCGAGGGGGCAGAAGTGTGTGCCAAATTTGAAGTTGACTGCCGACGGCCATTACTTATGTAAGTAAGTTTGGCTTGCCAGCCCAGTGCACAAGGCTGACTGACCTTGGCAGCCGTATGTCAGAATTATTCTCCTACAAATCCAGCATTCTCTGGCAGTTTCTGCAGTGCTCAGAACGCAGGCAGGCTTGTCAGTTTGTAGAGAATCTACTTCCCTTCCCCACCCTGCCCCCCTTTCTTTCAAGAAGCAAGGAAAAGCTAAAGCTGGATTTTAGGGGTTTTTTAAGACACCCCCTATTCCTGCTCTGTTAAAGCAGGGGGGGGCGATCTTTCTGTTTGCTGTCCTGGGCAGCTGTGGACCTGGGTAGCCTATAGACAACGCTGTATAGCAAAGCAAGTGCTTCAAGTGGATACTGGAATAAATTAGTTGAGGTAGTAAAGGGGGAATAACTGAGGCTGACCATTCTGACAAGGCTGTGTTGTTTGCATTTCCTCTGGGTGGATGCAGACTCTACTGTCTGTGCCATTTTCCTGTCAGTACAGATTCCAAAGAGAACTCAAGGGGGAGAGCTGAAATGTGCATAAGTGTGAACCAGAAAATGTCAGGTTTCCAGGTCAGGGAACTTGCACAAAATTAAAAGAGGGGTGAGGGTGGGGAGGAAGTCCCCTTTTATCTGCAGCAGAGCATCTGCAATAACTGGCAGCTGAACCAGGGATTAATTATAGCAGCACCACATGGAATGGTGGTGAGATCTGTCAGGATTTTACCACTCTGGGTGTGAAGCACAACCAAGCTGGTAGAATCCCATTTTTTGGATCAGATCACAGTTGGGTTTCATTTGGGAAACCTGCATCCTAGGACACAGGTGTCTCCCATAGCCCATACAGATGATCTGCGCTTGCTGCAGCTGTGCAGAGATAAGAGTCACCCAGATGTGCTCCAGATTTGTTTTTTCTGAGGATGAATCACAAATCAGAAAATAAGTAGGGTAACCTAAAAAAGCTCAGGTGGAGATTTGTCGGGTTGATTTCCAGAGATGCTTACAAGTGATCTTGGACAGGTGCATGAGGCAGCATTGGGGGGGCTGTGTCCCAGCACTCAGCATGGAAATGCCATGTGAACGTTTCCTTCTGACACCCAGAGGCAGCTGGCTGCCATCTCACCCTGGGCTGGCAGCCTCTTTGGTCAGGGCTTTCCTGCAAACAAGCCCCATCTGCCCACTCATTCCCTTTAGCCTGAGTACAAATCACTTCCAGCTAAATCAGTAGTTAAGTCTGAGTCCAAGGCACAAATACTGAGTAGTACTTTATTACTCTTTGTGTCTGGGTTATGCTTTGTGCATCCAAATAAAAAATGAAATTCGTATGAGTTTGCCCAGTCTTGTTCTTTCCATCTGCTGCCAGGATCCTTGAGCGTGGTGTGGCCAAGTCACACAACAGACATGCAGGGTACAACGGGACTGGGGGTGTATATATATATAAAATTTTAAACACCTTCCCTGTTTAAAGGGAAGGAAAACTTCTTCATGGTCAAATTTATGTGATTGCGGGTGTACTCCAGGCTTGAACAAGATTTCTTTATTTAAAGCAGGTCAATTTAATTTAAATTTGGATAAAAATCTCTCTATTCTATACTTTAATCTTTTCAAAAAAGATGTATTTTAACCACCCCTCTTTCTATGCCCAATAGTGGCTCGAGTATCTAATTCTGAAGGGATAAATTTTTAATTTGAAGTGTGATCCTGCTATCATTGCAAGTTCATCCATCCCTTAGGCATCTTGGATGTACCCGTGTGAAGGATCAGACCTGCCTTTTGTAAGCTAATCTGGCAGGCTGTTAGTCTGACATACTGCTGTGCTGGGTATGGCCAGGACTTCCCAAATACAATCACTCGATAACCAAAGTGGTACCATCAGTTCTCTCATCACTTTTAAACCTTTCAGCTGTCAGCCCTTCTTTGTCATAAGAAAACCTTTAAAAGAGACCATTCCTGAGACACAGACTTACCTGGTTTTGCTACACATATGAATATTTAGGGCTTGGTTTAATTTTTTTCTTCTTTTTGCTGGTGGAATGGACTCTGATTTTGCTTTTTCACCCAGCTGTAATGTAAGTTCTAGTAAAAGAAGGCAACACAGGATAGTAAAGGAGAATTTTAGGTCCATGTCCCTCCATACTCTGATCCTTGTCAGCAGGACCCCAGGGGAAGATTTTCCAGCAGCACTCTAGAGAAGCAAGAGCTTGCTAAGACCTCCCAGCAGAATTAGGACTGCAGGGCTTGACCTCACTATCTGAGCAGAAGCAGCTAAGGGAGAGCAAAATCAGAAGTAATTCTCTGCATTTGTGTGACAGTCATAAGGGGGTGCCACATGAGAGGGTGATACAACCTTCTTTTTAAATTAAAACTTTTTAATTTTCCTTTAAAAAAAAAGAGAAGAATTGTGCTTTTCATTCAGCATTCTATAAGCTTCTACCTCTTTTGTATCTTAATGAAGAAAGCAAAGCTGAGCTGAAGTTTTTAATATATTAAATCAGAAACCTAGACTGGAATGAAAGATAAGAATCCAATAACACCAAAAAGACACACAGAATAGAATCGGTTATAAAAGATTTATGCACCAGGATTAGGAGGTTAAAAAGGCAAAAACTTTAATGTTCACTCATGCAAGAATGTCAAGTCGCTGGTCTAAATAAGGAATTTGACAGTAATAAGATTTTAAAAGTGGGTATTTTCAGGTAGTGCTATCTGCTGTAATAAATAGAGGTCATAAAACTTTGATCTAAGTATATTCCTCGGACGTTAGTGGCCAAGGTGGTCATTATCTGAACTTTGAAAATGTGTTTTATAACCTGTTTTAATAAACAGCTATTAATACAAGGCATATTTATATGCCTTGGTGAGGCTTCCTAGGCTTTCTTTTCCTTATCTGTATCTCTGCAGTCCTCGTGTAATGGCAGACGGTGCCAGTCTTCTGAAGGATTTGCTTCAGGGATAAACCTCATTTACTTTCCACCTAGGGTGAAAAGCATGCAATTGCCCTGAAAGTTCGACGAGGGAGGAATTCCTAAGCGCTGATGAAGCACACCTGTCCCTGAGTTACTTGGGATGGAACTTTTTATTCTGGATAGCACATGGGATATGTCAGGAAAGCAGTTATTTAACTCACCAGAAAATGAAGTCTTCTCCCTGCTAGCATACGTTTACATTTATTTTGAACAGTGAAGAGCTGAACAACATCCAGCCTAGCTCTAGATAGGTCAAAAATAGCACCGAGGGTCCTGCCCTTCCAACTAAATCTAGCTGCTGAATCAGAAGGTTGGAGATGAGACTAAAAACTACATTAGAGCAAGCAGGGCATGACAGGTACATTAGACCACTGCTTAAAATCCCTCATTACTGTTCCTAAAAATGTCAGGTCAGGCTATAAATCTGAAGGAAATGACTATATAATTTTCACTTAAGCCTCTTAGAGAAATGTCTGAAGCTTGGGGGTCTCGTTTCAGAAGAGGGTGGTATGAAGCAGCCGCAGTTCAGGAGCCGCAGCAATGCCTGCCCTGCGTTTCTGTCTCATCCCGAAGGCGCTGCCCGCTCAGCAGCAGCAGGCGCTGCTCAGCCCTGCGCGGCGGCCCCGGCTGTGCCAGGGACAGCGCGGCGGCAGCGCTGCCGGGGCTGCACTGCAGCCACGGGGAAGGGACGGCAGCCAAGCACTCGTGGGAGGAAAGCGGCAAGGCACACAGTGGCCACATCTCAGCCCTTCCGGGCCGTCTGACAGATCAGCCCGCCGCCGCTTTTGCGTGGGGCCGCAGTGACATCGCATGGCCGCGGGCCAGCACTGCACCGGCCCGGGCCCCNCCGCGCCCCGGGAGCCAGGCGTGCCCCGCACCGTGCCCCCCGCCCGGCCCTTTCGCGTTCCCCCCGCTCCATCAGCTGTTTACTGCTCTAACTACCCCGGAGCAGCCACTGTAGCATTTTTCCTCGCTAGCAGCAGGAAGGAGGCAGGGGGGCTGTACTGCGGCGCTGACAGGGCTCTAACTAAAATCCTCCTCACTGGCATGTACAGAGAGCTGAGAGAAAGAGAGACAAAAATACTGATTTCTGTTTGAAAAATGTTCAAAGCTCAAGGTTTTTTACAAAAGCTCAGGAAACTCTTCCGAGAGTACAAGCTAGTTAGTCATTAAATTGGTAGTTTATTTCTCTCCAAGAGAGAGAAAGAGGAGAGAGGGGGGGTGCACCCAGGGAACACGTAGGAGTTGAAAGAGCACTCGTGTTATTCACCATGCAGCCAGAAGCAGAAAATAGAGAGGCAATTAGAAGGTCAGAACCAATAATAATGCACTGGCAACCTGCAGAAGCTGTAGAGCCCGTGTTTGTTCTCCTGATGTTTTTACTGCAAACCATCATTAAAGCTGTGTGACACCACCAGTTCTCACACCTCAATTATTTGCATGCAAATTCGACGTCTTCAATGGGAAGACAGATTATATCTTCCTTAATTTGCTGCACAGCAAATTGTCACAATTTCCTTGAGAAAACACTGCTTTTCATGAGGAAATTATTGAGTGCCAACTGAGGGGTTTTTTCCAAGAATTTAGCCCAGACAAGCAGACAGAATCATGCTTTTATTATTTACTTCCACGGTATAATCAGCTTTTCATTGAAGATGACAGCTTTCAGCCAAGAAAGTCCAATGTGGTTTTTTTTCTCAGGGAAACAANCACCGCGGTATTGTTTTGGAAAAGCCTCCCGCAGCCCCAAGAGCTCCCTTCCAGCAGAGGGGAGGCACGGTGCCTGTCACCCCGGGAGCGGTGCGGCTTCCCACCNTGGTAGTTTATTTCTCTCCAAGAGAGAGAAAGAGGAGAGAGGGGGGGTGCACCCAGGGAACACGTAGGAGTTGAAAGAGCACTCGTGTTATTCACCATGCAGCCAGAAGCAGAAAATAGAGAGGCAATTAGAAGGTCAGAACCAATAATAATGCACTGGCAACCTGCAGAAGCTGTAGAGCCCGTGTTTGTTCTCCTGATGTTTTTACTGCAAACCATCATTAAAGCTGTGTGACACCACCAGTTCTCACACCTCAATTATTTGCATGCAAATTCGACGTCTTCAATGGGAAGACAGATTATATCTTCCTTAATTTGCTGCACAGCAAATTGTCACAATTTCCTTAAGAAAACACTGCTTTTCATGAGGAAATTATTGAGTGCCAACTGAGGGGTTTTTTCCAAGAATTTAGCCCAGACAAGCAGACAGAATCATGCTTTTATTATTTACTTCCACGGTATAATCAGCTTTTCATTGAAGATGACAGCTTTCAGCCAAGAAAGTCCAATGTGGTTTTTTTTCTCAGGGAAACAAGATAAACAAGGAAGCAAAAGCTTCCTTGAGCTTTTCGGGGGCTGAAAAAAGCTGTTGGTTTTGCTCTTCCCCCTGTACATATGCATAAATATACTCACATATATGCACTCCAGGCATGCAGGCAGGGAGCTGTGGCCTCACTGAGAGTGAAACCCTGTGCACTGTTACAGAGCAGGTCTAAAGCAATGATCAGAAAAAGCCTTTCAGGACTTGAAATGGAAACACAGAATGGATGGAAGCAGAACAGCTGATGGTTTTATGCCTTATTACACAGGTGCTCTGATCCTCACAGTCTTCCTTCTCAGGCTTGAAATGAAGGCAGCACGTGGGGAAGGAGCTGTGCTGTATTATTTAAGCCTTTCCCATGTTTAGGGTATGTGTACTAGCATCAGGCAGCCCCCAGCAGAGCTGTGCGCTCCTGGCTCCACAGAGATGAGGGTGTTTGGGCACAGGCAAGGGCTGTGTGTGGCAGCCAGGGCATGTGAGCCCTTCAAAAAGCTTCAAAAGCAGCAGGGTGCCTCTGGTTTTGTGCTTTCAGGGTGGCCAACACAAGGCACTTTTTCTTGCAAAACAGTCAAGTCTGTAATTTCTGTGTATTACGTCTAGGAAGTCTGTGCTTTGCTTAGGTTTGGAGCTGAGGTTTATAGCTCAGGATTATGGTTAAACACATAGTTGTGATGAATTGTTCAAGGAGAGGTTTCTAAACCAACCCTTCCTTACAAATATTGCCCTGCAACAAAATATGTCAACTTCCAAGAGTGAAATGAAAAAGCCTTTGCTTTCCCTTCCTTTCTGTGTCCTCAGGGTTTTTCCTATGTGCTAATTATAAAGTGACTTGTCTTGCTGCACCTGGGAAGTGAGTGCCCCTTTCACAAAGCTGAAGCCTTACAGTTCTCCTCTACTCACCCAAAAATCAGAAGCCTCTGTTTCTCATGCTTGGACCTTCCATAGGGCACCTGAATTTTAAGCCCCACTGAACTGGGCCCCAAGTTGGAAGCCCCTGGCCTTTGTCTGAGGCCATGGGAAGTGTTGGTGTCAGTGAGAATCAGTGGCTGGGAGCCTTTGCTTCCTCTCTCCTGCCTCTCTCCAGATCCTTTGTGTTCTTTTTTATCAAATCAGACAGGAAGGCATCGATCTCATATGTACACTTTAAGCGGAAGACGGAAAAATATTAATGTTTCTTTGTCTTCATGTTTGAAAGTGGAACCTTTTAAAGAAATGAGTCCTCACCAAGAAGAAGAGAAATGTTATTCTTAACTGCATAGCAACAAGCTATCTCTGCAATTATTTATATTGAGTATGAAATTCCCTCAGTGCTTCATTTATTCAAAGCTATATTTTACTCGGTTTTGTTTTCACAGA
The DNA here is from genome assembly GCA_013397175.1 of Platysteira castanea. Classification (NCBI taxonomy): domain Eukaryota; kingdom Metazoa; phylum Chordata; class Aves; order Passeriformes; genus Platysteira; species Platysteira castanea. Next base: position 57,493 of record VYXC01004873.1, read on the forward strand.
TGGCTAAGCTAAGACGGTGTCTTGGGCTTAAATATCTACACAAACTTTGGCAGTCCCCACCAACAAACAAAAATAGATGAAGAAAAAGCAAAGCAGAAAAATTGCAGTTAAACTTGCAAAGCCCTCTGAAGAGCACAGCAATATTTTTAACTAATTTAAAACTATGATTATCTACTGAGGAATTTAATGTAATTGTGTCATTGCAACATAGTATTAAAACTGCCTCTATGGGAAACACTGGTTGTCAAATGAAAATTATGAGTGGAATTCTTTAATTTCCTTTTTATAATTCCTTCACAAAAGGCACAGGTTTATAATTTGAATCCAGCACTTGTTTTGAGTGCTCTGCTCAAGGAAAGTTCATTACTATTCAGGAAAAGCAAGTTGAGTACTTGCAACCAAAGTGTAGACACTCAGCCAGCACTGAGATTCAATTCCAATGTTTTTTCTCATCCTCTTTCAGGGTGAAAAGGTGTGGTCTGCTTTGTTGGTGGTTTTGTTTTGTCTTTTGCTTAGTTCCAAAAAGCAGTGTCCGTGGGGGTGTGTCGCCCTCACACGGGAATGCTGAGTGTGGGCACAGGTGCCCACCTCCATCTTCACCAGGAAATGACCACTTTCATATCTAGCCCAAATTTGAACCCACTCATTTTTCACTGCGTTTGCTCTTTACTATGTTAACTTCAAAATGCACAGCGTTGTTTGGGAGCAATGCATAAACAGGAGAGGTTTGCCCCACCCCAGGGACCCACAGAGATTTCAGACCAGTGGTACAGGGTTATGGTCACCGCTGTCTCTATAGATCACCCACATACTGAAGAAATGTGTTTCATCAGAGGAGAGGTTCCTTCCTCGTCTGGTCCTGTCACCAACCTTCATTTTTAATGCAACATATTTGAGCCCTGGAAAAAGTTCTTCTATTTCCAACACTGAGATGAACAAGCAGAGTCTCCTGAAGTATGTACCAAGTGTGTGACAGACACTTCCTGTGGCGTGTGGGTCGCTTTGACTTTGCTGCCTAAAGGTACTGAGAAATCTGCTTTTCCCCTGTCTCAGTTTCCTGAGCTATAATACTGTTTTAGGGCTCCTTAAAAATCTGCCAAAGGTGGGAAGATGACTTCTGTGGACCAGGCAGTAAAAAATTACCAATTCAAAGCCACATTCACATTTCAAAATAAAACATTGGGGATGCTTTAACTTCCACGAAGGTCTCACAAATGAGTTTCCATCCTGTCTAACATCACCTCTGTGCCAGTGCTGTAGCACTCATCAGTCAGCACAAGAGTGGCTGCCACAATCAGAAACAATTACTCACTCTATTGCAGCTCCAAACACAGAGAATAATGAATACTTTTCACCAGCTTCTGCCACTTTATGTTTTCATATCAACCAGTCAATCAGACTGTATAAAGCAGCATGTGTCTGTTCATTAGGAGGAGAAAAAGTTGATTGGTACCAGAAGATGACTGCAGAGTGATTTAATTGTAGCCCTTTGGCACATCTGTGTTAGATATATTAGGCACTTAGACACTCCACATTGACAGCAACAATGGGAATTATATTGGAATAATATGATTTTTAAAGCTGTACTTACACACACACAAAAAAACCCCCCAAAATCCAAACCAACCTTTTTGATCTCTATGATTAAGTATTCCAGGTAATTCCACATCATCAGTTTGTCTTTCTTCTAAATCAGACTGAAAGCTGTTGACTCCCCTCTGCAGCACAAGCTAGCTGATCTATAAATAAGGAATACGTTCTTACAAAGAGAGTGTTCCTATTGATTGGTGAGATGTATTGTCACCATTTCATTACACTTGATCATTACACGCTCCTCTCCTGCCAGAATTTTTTATTCATTGCCAAGTTAGAGACTTGCAAAGTTTGCAAAGACATCCCTGCCTGGTCGGTGGCTGGAGGGATGTTGTCTTGTGCCAGAAGCAAGGTGCACCTGAGGGAATTACTGGCAATGAGCCCTCATTTTATTGTTAAAGTCTGTCATCTGATAGACACCCTGGATTTTCTTAACTGGGTTTCTCAGAGTATTTTCACCATTCCTGTCTTCTGGAAAGTGTGAAAGGATAGCCATAAGAGGACAGTTTTCTGGGAAGATAAATTATGGACTGCACATTCTTAAGGAATTCTAGTCAACAGACATCTATTCAAACAGAGAAAAGAAAGGCAAATACTGCTGAGCAAGAATGATTCATGGTCTTCTTAATGGCATTTTAGCTGTTTAAATTCCACAGACAGCCCACCTGGGAAGCAGCTGCAGAGTGGCTGATCTGCAAAGGACAGAAGCTCAGGGCTGTGCTCTGGAGGTGCCTCAGCATCAAGCCATGCAGCTCTGGTGCCCTGCAGCTCAGCCTTCAGCCAGCATTGCTTCTTGCCGGGCAGTTTCAGCATGGCCCCAAGTTTGGCTGCTTCCTTTCACCAGCCTCTGCACCTTACTGAAGGCCTCTGAATCTGTAGGGTCTCTGCTGAAACCCAGCACTCCTGAAAGATGAGGGCATCTCAGCTGTCATTTTAAGAAGAAACCCCACGTTCCTCTAATGCCAAAAGTCAAACAAAGACAATATAGTACTTATTGTGTTTTAAAAACATATGTTTATAATCCACTTTCAGGATTATTGAAACTTCCTGGTGAGTGTCCACATTTTCCTTTATTAGAAAAGTTCAAAGCAGGACCAAATTAGGATGCTGGAAACACTCAGCAAAGGACAGGAGATTTGTCCAGCTACTCTCTTCCTAAGAACCAGGGGCAGCCCTGGTCCCAGAGCAGAGGGCAGCTCCTTCCACACACCTGCCCAGGTGCTGCATCAAGAATCCTGCCCCATCCTTGCTGAGGGTCAGGTGCTCACATACTGCAGCATTGCTGATGTTTTCCTCTGTGAGCAGAGGGCTTGGGGAGCATAAATCCTGGGGGGGTGTGCAGCCCTAAGAGCAAGAGCACAGGTACAGCGTGACCAAGACTGTCCTGGGAAGCCAAGTGGCTCCCTGCCACCCCCAGAACAGGCCAGTGCCTGGCTGTCTGTGAGCATTGAGCCATCTCTGTTAAGGAGCCAGCAAGCTTTCAAATCCTGTCCTAACAATCCCAGAAGTATCATTATGGGAAGAGCATGGCTGAGTCTCTTTTATTGCTTCCGTTTCAACTGTATTCCGCACTAAAACATTTTTGTGGGGCTGGAAATTCTTTTCAGAACCTGCTAATTATTTTTACAATCCACAGTCTGCTCTTACGTTACTAATTGTGACTATTAATCCTCACTCATCTCCATGTGCTGGATGTGTGCAAGGCAATAAGGCGTATTATGCTCAGCAGCACCCTGCCTCTTGACTCATTTGTCAGAAGGATTATTGTACACTCGGTGCTGAATGTGAGGAATTAGCTGCATAAACCTGGCCATTAAAAAGAATGTCTGTGTATTACCTGTGCTGGGCATTGGTATGGAGACAGTAATTTCCTCCTCAAATATGCAAACATATCTGACTAGTTTCAGGTAGATTCATACATGCTGCAAACAATTTGGAAATGATTTGAATGCAATTTCTCCTTTGTGTCAAGTCAAATGGTGTTATAATCATAATTAATAAGGACTGGACTTGACTTCAGTCTCTTGACTTGTACTTGATTTCCCAAGGAAATTTTAAAATCCATTTTAAAACATGGTAAGTATAGAACATGCTCCATTGTTTCCAAAATGTGATCAGGTAGCTGCCTGCAGACATTAACACCAAAGGTCTGACAGATATTTATAATTACCACTTGTCGACACAGCCAAGACAAGGCAGCAGCCCTGCTGCTGTGTTCAAAGGCCGGGAAGAGAAGTCAGGCCAGAGTAGTATCTGTTTCCCTTCAGCTGTGTAGGAATGATGTGCTTTCCAACTCTCTCTTCTAGAAAAGAAATTCCTCTTTTCTGTCTAATGAATGTTGTCTATCCAGGCATCTCTGGACAGCTTTCAGTGAGGGTTGTTTGATGGTGAAATCCATTAGTCTCTGCCTTATCCGAATGGCAGCTGGCACTGCCCCTACCCTTACTGCCAGAGACAGCAGCCAAATATTTTCGGCTAGCAAAGTGAGAAGAAGTCTACTTGAGCATTCAGCTGTACTAAAATTTGGCCCATTATTTGCATGGACAGCCTTCAAGCTGCACAAAGGTCTGTTCACTTCTTGGCTTGTGGTTATTCATATTCATCAAACACACGCTACAAGGCAACCACTGGGAGAAAAATGACGGAGAGACACTTTACTGGTTATGTCCTATTAGTCCCAGCTGTATTGTGGCCAGACGCAGCCAGGGCCAGTGGTTGGAGTTCAGAGATTGATCTTCTCGAGTCACACCACAGCCCCTGCTCCAGGCTCTTGCACAAATCCAACATCACCTCCCAGTGCTGGCATTTAGTCCCCGAGGCTCACTGAGATGTGCAGGTCGGACTTCTCACTCATCCCTTCATCACCAGTAGCCTGGTTTCCCCTGGATTTTCCCTTGGACAGTGTGACCTTTCATCTCTCCTGCCAAGTTACAGCCTCCTCTGGCAGACAGTGAGGATTCACCCACCCCTGTGCCCTGTGCATGTAGCCTGCTGCTAATCCCATGTTCAGGGCAAGCCCAGTTCCTGCCTCAGATTGGGATGCTTCAGGGGTCAGTCTGTTCAACTCATTGTTTCCCAGTGGTCTTTTCTGTGGCTGTGTAGGTTCAGGGAACTGTCCCACCAGGTAAGGACTCCTGCAGGAGGACATACAGAGCCACATGCACCAGTTCTCTTGAAATGCCATAATGTTTGTACCACTTGAAGTGATTTGTGTTAGCGTGGTACTCTCATGGTTCAACTCAGTTGCACCAGTGCAAAATCTCTTCCCAGACTTTGTAGCTGCTTTCACTGTGGAAGGACAAAACCCTTCCCCTATATCTGGGACCAGCTGTCACAGGTGATTACACTTATCCTGCTGAAGCCTGAGGATGCATCAGTCTGAAGATTAGTATGTCTCCGGTAATTGGGGTGACATGTCCTAAAGGGAAACGCTTAATTAGAGGAAGATTTCTGCAGGAGACCAGAAGACAACAATTTCCTGCAGTAAATCAGCTCCCGCAAGAGGAGCATGTGTTTTCCCATCACCTGCTGACACACAGGAGGCCACCCAGACAGAGGCTGTCATGGTACTGGCTGACCAAGATGACTCAACTGGAATCTGGAATCCCAGCTGGCCTTGCAGAAGTGCTTCTCTGCTCTACATCTACTTTCCCCTCTCACCCAAGCCATTTAGCTGCTTGCTTTCTATTTCAAAAGGTGGCGTTTATTCTAATTCTTTGTTCACATTCACTCCATTAAGCTTCCACTTTCAATCATCAGCTGCTGAAGCACTTGGCTGCGCTGCTAAGCAAGCCTCTGCATCTGGCTCATGCTGGAACAGGCTGTGCCCTTATTTATCACTTTGCTGACACTGGACTGATAAAACTTATCTTCTCTGGAGGCTGGTGCAGGGGAGGGGTCTGTAAAACAAAATGAAATTTTCAGTGTGTAAAGATAGTGCTGTTCCCAGAAAAAAGAATTGAGGTGGCTTTTGCCTGGCGTGGTGTGTGGCCTCAGCCTGGGGCCAGCACACAAGGGCTTCTGGGGAAAAACTGCTGAAGTGTGTCAGAAACAGTGCGTTATGCTCGCTCTTATTCATTTATTTTTCATTCTGAAGTTTTCAGCAAGCGTGCCAAGAAAGCTGGAGCAGAAGAGCACTTATCTGTGTGGGAAATGGGAAATGCAGTTCTGGAGTGAGGGGAAAGAAAAGTGCCTTCTGCAAGAAATTGTAGCAAATTAAATACGAAACAGACAAAATCCAGTAAAAGTTAGACAAAAAAATATGGTTTACTGCTTGTCCCACCCACCAAAAGAAAAAATAAAAGGGAAAAACTGCTTGACACAGGTGAGCCAGATACAGACTCACTTGTGAATTGAATCAACCCCAAGGTGGTGCTTCCTGAGAAAAAAGGCAAAGCCCAAACAAGAAAATGCATGCACCTGTGGGCAAGTCACTGCTGCTGGTTTGCAGGGAGGAGGGAAACCAGGTGCAAATGATGAGAATGTGAACGATGAGGGCTGACAGGCTATAAAGGAGAGGCCCACAGGCCAGTGAGGGCTGATAGAGGAGGTGATGGAGACTTTGTGCTGGAAATGTAGGCTGGAATGCTTCTCCCTGACTAAAGGCCTTTTCCTTTTCCTGTGAGTTTTATATGGGTAGTTTAGTAGTAACCTAAAGCTTAAGTGTTTAGAAGATTAACTTTTCTCTGTCTGTTTTTTCCTGGGTTTGGATGTTGTTCTTCTCATGTTCATGAACTGTCTAAGTTACTGGGCTAATCTTTCTTCCTTTAGAAAAGAATTTAAACCTCACAAAACTCTTTTAAGTGTTATCAAGGGCAGTAGTGCTTTCTATCTTCATTTAAGACTTTATGGGCTCAAGGCTTTAGGCATCCTCTGAATCCAAAGAGCAGAAGAATCTCTAATGTGAGAAGGTACAAGAGTTTTCATTTTCTTGAAATGCTTAAAGTAGATTGATGTCCTACAAGATTATTATGTAGATTGCCTCAATTATTGTCTTAGAGAAGTTGTGAAATTTAAGGTTAATCTTAGCTTTTCCTTCATTGAAGGAAAAAGTTCTCAGTGTGGACAGTAACTCAGAAATCCTTCTGGAAGCAAGACTTCAGCAAGAGTCCTGGGGTAGAACTGGAGTGGAGAGAGAGACTTCTCTGTCTTCCCTAAGTTTTAAAAGCTGAATTCAGTCAAATCTGAAAGTCAAAGCTTTACAGGCAGATATTTAGGATACATAAAATGGAACATCTTGGTTTGAGCTAGTCAAGGGTTTCACAGCTTTTTATTTAACATACAGCTGCATGGGCTATTAGAAGCGGAAACATATGGAATCATAATTGAAGAAAAATCCTTTTTCCAGTGATAGGTTTGAAGATTTTTGGTCTCGGCGTAATATGTAAAAGCCTAAGTGGTGCATCTGTTCAGAAAGTGAAACAAAAAGCTGCACATAGAGGCCATGTTATAACTGATTTTCTCATTATTATTTTTATAAGCGTCACACTTAAATCAAAACAGGAGCAGCATTACAGCTTGTTTTTTCCTGTTCACATTTTTACTGTTTGTACTGAGGCAGGTGGATGCTCAGGAAGCAGTCGTATTAAATTTTTATATGGCCTCTAGGAGAGCTAGGAATTTGTTCCCTCTCTAGTCAAGGAAGAAGAAATGTTGTAACTTTGCAACTGATTAAATTGATGAGATGAAATATTAAGCATGAGTAACGTGAGATTTTCAAACCCTTCCTGATTGGCCAGCGGTTATCTCAGGTTCTTCACTGTAGACTAAATATTAAAGAGGAATAAAAAATATTTCATTGATCATTGGTACTAGCAATTTCTGAAACAAAGTTGAGATTTCCTCATCCTAGTCTTGGCCAGTCATAGACTGGCAGACAGATCACCTCTCCTAACTTATGTGAAAGAAATCAGTTGCAGGGGAAAGTTTTGGAGTCATTGTGCAAATTAGAAGAAAATCCAACATGTTACTTCCTGAAACTGCACATGTTTGCCTTCTCTTTAGGGGTGGGGGAAAGGCTTTAATAATACCAATGTGTTCAAGAAACTGCTATTTATATATTTTTCAAATATAACAGGGTAATATCTCTTTTGGGAGAGGGGATTATGCTTCTCAAAGTCAAAATTTTTCTCTTTGCTTTATTTTTAATTTTTATGTAGGTTATGTCTCAATTGTATTTTGAAATATTCCATACCAAAATCTCTTTTTGAGATTGGGCTTTTTCCCTTTTTCTGGCCTCTGCTGCAGAAGTATAAAAATAAATCAAAAGCCAGAGTTTGTGGTACTTAAGACTGTAATAAGCTTCATTCTTTTTCTCTGTCTCTCACTTGCTGGGTAAGTGTTGCTGAGTGATCTAAGTTGTAGGATACTTTCTGTAAGATAAGAGCAAGAGAAGAATTGAAATCGTGAGATAAGAGCTAGATGTTTTGCCCAGTACATTTTCCCTGTGGAATGTAATAAGTTAGCAAATGAGGACCTTTGGGATGGCCATGCAGAGTTCAGAAAAGCAACATCCCTTCCCATTGCACAATGCCTGCAGTGTGGATGGGATTTGTGTTGAGTCCCAAATTATTCTACTGAGTATATTTCCTTTCTCTCTCAAAAGTAACATGACATTTGTAAAATATCTTTTCGTGTCTCTTAAAAGCTACTGTGGATATATTGAGAAATTTGTGTTTAAATGCAATATATTTCTGAGTGTATATGGTTAGCTTAAGACGAAGCAAATAGAGAGCAATTTAATTTGCAATTTTAATTCATGCTGTGGAAAAGCTAGATGTTTATTCCAGCTGATCTGAAAGTGAGGAGCACCAGTGAAGCCAACAGAAGGAAAAATATTTTCCATTCTTTGAAGCCTGTTGCCACACCAAGTTTGAATATCCATCTTGTAATGATGCTTCATACTTTGAAATATGGCAAAGTCCATAGCCATTGCTTGTGATTTCTGACAGTGAGAAGCTAAAAGACTGACATTTGGGGGGGGGTGGGGGGTGGGCGTTGGGTCTTTGTAAGCCAAAAAAGTTCAAGCCAAAAATCACTGCTTAGATGAAGTATCCTTGGAAAAGCTAGCAGTGCTTTCAGCAGCAGCACTGGAAAAGTGGATTTGACAACTTTTTCACAATTAGCAAAAACCTAAAAAGATGGCAAGAGAAGTCCCTGTGCTTTTTGGAACAGTTATCGGAGGCTTGTGTGTAGTTTTGCCATATGGTTTCTTCTGCCTTTCCAAAAAGAGAAAAAAAATAGGCTCATTCCCAGAACAAGGTACCACTGCAAAGATTTTAAGTGACTGGCCTAAAATGTAGAACATGCAACTTACAGCTTGATAAATCAACAGTCTCACGGGCACATCTAAACTCCATTATACTGAAATGGAGTTGGGAATGAAAGTGAATCATAGTAGCACCTTTGAGTCAGAAAAATATAAATGACTGTTGCAGGATTAACTTTTTTTATCAAGTAAATTAAGTTAACAATAGTTTATTCTCTTCTCTTAATGCTGTTAAGCCTCTTAGAAGCTTTTTCTTCTGAAGAAACCAAATGTTTAGTTTTATTAAAGGGGACTTCAAATTCGGTATTCTATCAGTAGGGATATTAGTTTTTGTAATGTTTTGCCAATTGTTTCATTATGTATTTATACAAGTCACATATTTTAATTTCTGAACATCCTTTATCTGTTGCTGCATGGGAGAGTTTATCTGAAGCTGGGAGGATACAAAGATTTAGGTTTTTGTAATGAAGAAAAATATGTGTAATTTCTTTCAAAGAAAATAAAGCAGTACTAGGAGGTAATTTTTTTTCAGGGAATCAGTATGTGGAAGTAATGGTTTTTGCATTCCCTTTGTCCTGCAAATGGAGCACTTATGTGACTTGGTGCAAAGCGAGTCCTGTAGTGCTGTGATTGTGCAGCTAAAGGGGTTTTACCTGACACCATTTTGCTGTTCTTAATCCAGCCAGGTCTGAGAGACACCAAAATTCCTGACTCCCTTCAGTCTGAGTCAAACAAATTGGTGAAATCATCTTGATTAGATGATCTAATGGGTGTCAGCACAAGTGGCAGGGACTGTCACTGTTGCAGGTCTGGAGAAGGTGGTGGGTGCTGCTGTAGGGAACTGGGGGCTCAGGCACACAGTCATCTGTCACCCCACGCACAAGCAGGCCAGCCATAAGTACACAAACATTCTGAATTTTTTTTTCTCTGGCTTTTTGTTCCTTTCTACACTGAACCTGCCCTGCTGCTTTGCCACTTTCCAGGCAAAAAGTGCTGCAGCTGATATTTCAGTGCTACTGTACCCGAGGTACCAGACAGGGTGCATTTCTCTGCTATGTGATGCTTGTTTATGACTATTCAAACTTGAATTCCGCCAAGCATTCAGCAGCACCAGGGCAAGAGCTGCTCTGAATGCCAGAAAGCTCCTGTGTCTAGATTAGAAAGTAATGCACTGGCTGTCTATGATATATTGACCTGCATTAAGGAAATCAGCAGTCTTGCAGATGGAGCTTTCATCTCCAGTGTCCTGTCAGTGTGGCAGCAGATCAGGTGCCCAGTAGAAGATGTTATGCTGTTGCCTTTCCCTGGGCTTAGAATTAAAAGCCAACATGGTTAGAGGGGGGGAAAAAAGGGTTTTACCTTAGTATTTATTTAAGGATCCTCAGGTGCACCACATCCAGGTAGAATGCACTGAAATGCACCCCAGAATGCACCCCAAAAATGCACACACATGATGATTCATGTATACAGTTACGGATCTTGCACATCAGCATATCTGTCAAAGATTCCCCAGTGAGAGACTCAAGTGAAGCCCCTGTCCTGAGGAACCTTCCCTCTGGATGGGCCTATCTTGGTTTACAGAATGCGTTCTGGAGAGGTCCTTGGTGTGTGGGGCTTTCTGACCCCCAACTGTGAGGCTTCCAAGATGTTTGGTCTCTTGGCTTAATGGAACTTTGGGTCTAAGCTCGTTATCAGACTTGGGGAATTACAATATGTGGGCTAAAACCACTAAGGATACATAAAAGCTGTATAAAAGGGTACATGAAAGGAGTTATAAAAGGGATATATGAAAAAGCAAAAAATCATCATGGCATCAATGCCATTAACTCAAAATGCTTGACGGTGCAGAGATAAGCAGCTGTGCTCTCAGTTGTTGTGCAAAACTGAAGCAGTGCATAGGTTTTATAACACGGAAGAACATTAGGTAGATGTGGGTTCACAGCCACGCGTGGGTGTGCTTTGAACGGTCCTGCACTGGCATTTCCACCCTGTATTGTGTTCTCAGCACCACTTCCACTCTGGGAATTTACATCCCATTTCAAACCTGCCTCGGCACAGATTTGTGTCTGACATTCCAGGAAGTGATGGAGTGGGGCAGGAAGTGTAAGGCGCTTCCCAACTCCCATCAGCCCTTCCCATGCAATGACCTTTTCCCCAGAAATAGAGTCAGTATTGAAAGTTCCTCGGTGCAGTTCAGGCTCTGGTAACATCCCTTGCTAGGCTGTGCTTGTCTTCTCCAAAGTTTTGTCTTCTTTGCTGGAGAACTTAAAGGCAATTATGTTACATAGAAACAACAAAGATCATATTTCATAGTGCAGAGGCAGAAAACTCCTGCAAAAATTCAGGCATTTAAAATCACATTAGAAAGACTCCACCAGTCTTTGCTTAGTATCCCTTTTGTCAGTGTGTCTATCACTGAACCATGCACAAAATGGGCATCCTTCATCTTTTATGTCTTTCAGTGATGTCATTAGCATTTTAATGATTTGCCATGTTCTCTGTTCAGTCTTAATTTGGTCGTTAATGTGCTGTTGGAAGTAAAGCTTTGGAATAAACCCTTTTCCAGCTTTTAATTTTTTACTGTGTTTGCATTCAGCAGAGAGTTGGGACCAGAAGGCAGCCCTGTGTTTCTCTTGCTGCCACTCAGGTACCCACTGTTGCCCTTGACACGAGAAACTTGCTCGTGCTCTGACTTAAAGATGGGATGCCAGTGTGTTCAGAGGGACACTCAAGGACAAGGGCGTTTGTTCCCCTGCCCCTGGGAATGACCACTTTCCTTGCTGCAGAGTTTTAGCAGGCACACATCTGAGCAGGGAGGGCAGAGAGGAGAGACCCTGCTGCACACCAGCTGCCAGGATGCTTTGGGATGCAGCACAGTGCTGCTTTCTGCTCTCCTTTTAAATCCAAACTTCCCAAAGGTACAGGGATCATTTGACTTGGAAAAAGAATGGACCGTTCGTGTAAAAGCAGCGATGCATGTGGCTACCCCTGGTAACTCCTCAGGGTGGCTGTAGGATCAAGATTTCTGCTTGGCCAGCTGGGGTCATCTCTGCTGGTTTAAGCTGCTATATGGAACACATACCTGTCACCTGGGAAGGGCCAGGGAATCACCAGCCTTACTAACAGCAGTTGCAGAGGGAAAACCACAGAGGCTCGGTCTCCACGAACAGTGTGGGAGCTTTTGCAGTTACTGCAACAAACATCATCAACTGCTGCCTCACTTGCACAGCAGATGGGTTATCCTTTGATAAAATAAGAAGTGGTTTTGAGCTGACTGTGAAATTCCAGCAACTAGGAAGGGCAAGTGCCCCAAAGTGAAGTCGAGATTGAAGGACTGTGAGGATGAGTCCTCTGGTCTGAACAGAGGTACCCAAAAATTCCTACTATACTGAAACAATTGATGAAAGAAAGATGGCAGGTGAAAGCCCTGAAATTAATTTGCAAGCAGGTGAAAATGGGTGACTGGTGTCTGAGGTTGACACTCAGGAGAACTGGAAGAAGAATGTCAAGGAAATGATTTCAAGTTGTATAATGTAGGTCACAGAAGAGGTACAGGTGATTGTTGGAGAGGGGTGCAAGGATAATGTACAGAAATTACAGTGATAGCTTTTATGTGTCAGCCAATTCATGCCTCTCTTTTTTTTTTAATTAAAGTAGATGAAAAGCTAATCTATGGAAAATTATCTGCATTGAGAAAGTGAACAAGGGAAACAATATCTTCATGAATCTGAGAGAAATGGGGAAGCCCATTAGCTTGTCTCTATGACATTGTTAAGCCTTTTTATATTACATTTCTTTGTGTAATAGCTGTTCTTTTTGAACACAATGGCATTTTTCATCTAATCTGATGATGATTCAAACCGTTTATGCATCCTGCTTATAATATAAACCACTGCTCTTTCACCACAGGGTTCACATTTAAGATTAGACTGCTGTGATTTTCTCTGCTGCTCTGGTTGAAGGTCATTTACTTTAGGAGATGGAGAGGGCAGTTGCCAAAAGGTAATCTCCTTTCATTTTACCTGGCAGTTGCCTGTCAAGTTCAAATGATGGCATTAAAAAACCACTATTACAGCCTGTCTACAGTATAGCTTAAAAAGAAAAAGGTATGTAGCTGAGACACAATGCAACGGTTTCTCAGTAAATTTGAATCTCGGGTTTTCCAGAGTGTTTGCTTTGCTAATATGGTCTTGAAGGGTGGGTCTGATTGAGTCCTTGCTTCAAATGCAGTGTCCAGTTTGTAACCCCATGTCATGATAATTCAATTTATGATGTTGGTTCACATTACGTCATGATAGTGCTCAGAACAATTATGCTTTCTTTTGCTTTTTCTCCCTCAAACCCACAAACTCTTGATATCATTTCAGAATGAAACTATTTTTTCCAAGTTCATCTCACTCTGAGTAGTGGAACTCTGATTAAAAAAACTCAAAACATCAGCCCATCAAGTCAGGCATTGTATAAATTCACCAGATCCTCTAGTTCAGAGAAGAACAACCATGTTTCAGGCCATCTTAATAATTTTCATACATTACATTCAAATACATGTGAACTTTGCATTTCTCTTTAAGCAAAATGGAGGAGTCAAGCTCATCATGAATGTCTACATGCTGTAGATGAAAATGCTACAAGTGAAAATTCATTTGAAGGTCAGATCACTTTCTGAGAGGCAAAATACCTAAGTAGTCTCATGTTCAATGCCTCAACCTTTCTTCTTCTCTGCAACAGCATCCAGATCAGAGGCAGTGCTGTTGCATTTCAGAGTCTGTGTATGTCGTGTATTTGTTTTACAAGAGCACTGCTGCTGGGGAAGGAAAATGTGACCTCCCCTCCAAAAAAACTGTCCTTAAAGAAGTCTGCAATATAGAGTGACATCAATATCACACACATGGCATGAAGCAGAAAAGGATTGAACGCTCCCACTTTACCATCAGGCATTTCCAAATGTCCTCTACACTATCTTTGTTCAGCGTATTTTAAGAAAAGCCTGGGAGCATTAAACTGAGCTTAGTGAAAAGGGGCCAACATATGGCCCTCTCTGCGTGGTGCCTGCTCAGAGAGCCACATAAAAGTGGCATGGAGGAGAGGCAGTGTTTGCTGATTTCCCTGCACGGGTGTGGGGAGCACAGCAGGTGACTTAATTGGAAGGGACAAAAGGCATCCAGGGGCCTCTCTGCCTTGAGGGCAATAAATAGTGGAGATGCTAGCCTCCCTTTGGGAAGCTGAATAGCAAGTTCAGAAGTGGGTAGAAATTTCCATCCGCTGACTAGCGTTTGAACTTAAGCAGAAGGTAACTGGAAGTTTGGTTCTGAGTTGTTTCATATTAATTTTAGCTGCAAAAGCACGTGATGCTCTATCCCAAGGCCTTGCATTTCCCTAGACTGCAGGACTAAGGAGGACAGTTGGCTTTTGTCTTGCAAACGGACAATTCCCTCCTGCTGCTTAGCAGTTAAAAGCCACCATTAGGCCAGCAGTAAAAATCCACAGCTTATTATTTTGACAGATTTTCTTGTTGCTTTCTAAAGACTCTTTCCAGTTGCTTTTTACTCTGTGAAGATTTAAAAATCATCATGGTGATATACCAATGTCCGTGATAAATGCACATATACATGAAAAATTGTTTAAAGGTGGTCTTTAAGGAATATGAAGAGCAGCTAAACTGCGTTTGCCTCTATGAACCTTGGGGAATGTGGTACCTTGTGTTCAGGGTCTCTGCTTCTGAAGTGAAAAATTTGGCCTAATTATGGACATTTGTAGGAAAACTGATTTACCTCTAAGGAGTGGGACATGGAAGATCCTTTCACTTTACCCAGTATGTGCTTACCTTTCCAGGTGATTGTGGAGACTCTTAAAAACCACAACTTTTACCCTATTGCATGGTAACAAACATTTATAAACACTCTCTTCTCCTGCTTTTTCCTGGAGAAGCTGAGTTTAGGCTTTTTCTGCATCTGAAAGAGAAGCTAATTGTATCCACTGGCCTTCTGTCACCCTTGTTCTCTCATGTGTTTCAACTTCCAGAGAGTGCAGGGTGACTGCAGATGAATTGTTTTCCACGATAGCATTTTCTAAAGCCTTTGTGTTCATCTGATTTAAGGAAAACAGGTATAATTCAGAAACGTGGCTTCTAGCCCCACATTTTCACTTAGGGAATAAACAAAGGAGAAACCTTTGAGATGCATTATGGTTTGGTTTCTTTTTTTCCCTCTGCTGGGAAGCCTCTAGTATGGCCTTGCTGATGTTCCTCCCATGTGACTAGTAATGATTTTTTATGAATAAATACAGAATAAAACGACCTTGATATACCTGGGTAGAAATAAAAGAATCTATCTGAATGTAAAATATTTATATTCATTAGGAAACTATCTGGCACTGTTTATATAAGTTATTTACCAAATGTGGATAGCTAGAAACAGACTCTGGAGGTTTGGGGAAGAACAAAGAAAATTCCTGACAAGTTCTTGAAGTAAAATTTTGATAACCACTATTTTAATTTATGTTTAAAAGTAGAAACACAAAGACCCCTCTAAAATGGGATTTTGACTTTGATTTTTAGCCCTGATAAAAATCAAAGAAATTTTTGAATGAAGAAATTCAAGCTCCAGCTGGTTTTATTAATCATTTCCTTCAGTCTTTCAAAACAAAGATCATCAATTTGATACAAACAGAATTTGACAAAGTCACTAAAAAGTGATTAGCAGACTTTGTTTCATTTAGTTGAGTTGCTCTTAATTGACAATTCACTGCAAGCATCGCATAGTTATTTTGGCAACCCACACAGCATTCTTCTTCATTGTCTTTGGCCATCATGCAAATCAAACGGTTTAATACTCTAGAGAAACTACGGGGCATTTTTTTGTTTTGTTTTGTTTTGTTTTATTTGAGTTGAACAGTTAACTGGAGTGAACTGGAGCTGAGTACTGGAAGGGTTGGGGAGCCCTGTTGTCCCAAGCCTTGAGCGGATATATTTCAGAAGAACATTTTCCAGTAGGTTTTGCATGTGCTGCAGGGGTGGCTCTTGCTATGTGGTGTTGCCCTCAGAGGGAACAGGCAGTTCCTGGAGCTTTCTGTGGCTTTCCGTTCTCCCTTTCCATACTGTATGCTCTACACTATATTTAAAGTAGCATTTCCTGGGAGGTAAAATTTGAAAGCAGTCACCATCAGTCAATGAAATATTTTCTTTCTATCAATATCCATTTTTGAAACAAAATTTATGTCTGAAGAAAAAGTAATTTATCCTGGTTTTTGCATTCTGTATTTCTTCAGAGTCTGAAATGGAAGTCAGTATATTATTTTTATTGCGGTTGAGACACGATAACAGAAATCAAGGCCAGAAAAACAACCTGCAGAGAGTTGCATGCATACCTCTAGTAGATGCTCTCCAGCAATTGGAGTATTTAGAACCTTCCTTTTAATTAAGTGTTTGTTTGGCTGGAGGAGAGATGCTTCCAGTCTGGTGGTCACAGTGGGGGCAATAGGAGCTTAGTACCAGCCTGGTTAACTCATGCACTGGGATTCCCTAAAATGCTCCCAAAAATGTTCAGTGTGGCTGGTGGGTGGCACATGGGGCTGTGTGTGAGACCAAGCAGAGGGGAATATGCTGGAGCTGTGTGTGTGAGCCTCCATCCCTGCCTGTGCCTGGAAGGAGCAGTCAAGGACTGCTCGAGTCCTGAGGGCTTTCCCCCTTGAGGATGGGCCAGGCACGATTGTGGTGCTGCTGACACCACAGAGGTGACCTGGCTGTCACACCTGGGCACTGCAGTGCTGGGCAGGGCTAGCTTTGTAGGCAGGAGCACTTGCCTTCATGTCAGCTTTTGGATCAAGACAGTGCTTTTGAAGGAAATTGTGGGATCGCTCCCTCTTGCCTCAGTCAGGCAGGCAGGGCTGCACCCCCCAGGTGCCTTTTTGGGGGAGCTGACCTGGGAGGCCTCCTCCGGGAGGGGTCCTGAAGCCCTCCCATCTCTGAAGAGCATTCATCCATATCCAAGTTCCAGATAAACCCCAGCAGAAATGCACGACCTAAGCATAAACCCCAGGTCCATGGTCTGTTTGCCTCCGTAGACTCTTTGCTCCTGCACTACAGCACTTGCAAGGGTAGATATGCCTGTATCTCTTAAGGACAGAAAGAATGGTCATTGCCAGCATATTGTTTGTTGCTTGGCAATTATCTGCATAGTTCTGTGATGAAAGACTACATTTCCAGCATTGATTCCTTTTATGACCTTGCCAGAAAGCATTTATCCCACTTTAAATTCTGGCTATCAGCTGTACATTGTAATAGTCTTGTAGAACATTGTATTATTTTTTGTAAGCCATTGGTAAACAGACCTGAGTTCATTACTCTGTGTATCTAAGCAGGTATTTTACCCTGTTTAAATGGCTATTGAAATTGCCTCTTTACATCAGAATATTTACATAGGTGTTGCTGGCAATTGTCGCAAATTCAAAGATGTTTTTTCCTAAAAGTGCAATCAGCAAACAAAATTATGAGAACTTGACACCATAATAAATCAGAGCAACAACAAAATTGTAAAAATCATTTGTAATGACATATTTTGTTGCTGTTCTTGTTTGCTAGATTAGATTTCTGTTAAAGGTAATTGAAGAAAAAATTGTTCTGGTTAGAGGAATAAAATACATTAAAGTTAAATGAGCTTCTTGAACTCTGCTTAGGCTTTAAGATATCATATCAGGGAATGAAAACACATTGAAGAAGCATGATAGTTATTTTGTGTGGTTGACCATAGAACAGTTGTGGTCCAGCCCTTCTGTCACATCCCAGGCAATGTCTCTTGGGTAATGGCTGTGGCATTTGGGCAGATTGAGAGCATGGGATCCATTTGCTGCTCTCCATCTGAATTCCAGACCTCCCTGTGTGTCTTCCTCAATCATTTGGTACCTGAGAAGCAGGTAGGGCGCAGATGGGAGCATCCTGGAACTGGGGATCTGCCCTTGGCTGCTGGCACCTGGTGTGGGATTCTGCTGGGACTTGAAGCTCAGGCTTTCAATTGATAGGTTTTTGTTTAAAGGAACATGAAGTTGAGCAGCCTTTCTTCTGGGCAGCATTTTCATGCCTCTTTCAAACACTAAATAAATACAAATAGGTGGAAAAATAATTCCTCGTAAAACAATTATTGAACAACTACAAATACCAGTCATTTTCAAATGGGAAACTTTGAGCCTACAAATTTCACTTTCTCCACTGGTTTCAAAACACAATAGTTTTAAAAATACAATTAATAGTTTCTCCTGGCTGAATTTGGAAGTGACATATACTTTGTTTTATTAATTTTTAAATTAGTTCATATTCTGCTATTAAATATCCCCCACAGCCTCTGTTTTTAGGGAGTTTTTAAACTTATTTTCACTTCTGTCTGTCCTTCCTTACTCCCTTCCTCTTCTCCCCAGAAAAGCTCAGTCATCAAGGCTGGGAGTCTGGGGCTTGTGGGAGTTTTTTTAAGGAAAAATAAAAAGAAAAAAGAACAATCAAAACCCAGTCATGGATGGCTGTTCCCTCTGCAACTGGTATGGGGGGAGAAGCAATAACTTTTTTTTAAAGCATCTTTACACATCTATAGAAAAGCACTTAGGATTTTTTCTTTCTTTTTTATTGTTTACTAAATCAAAGCAAATGCATCTGAGGCTTATAGTGATGATAGCAAAAATTACAAAGACCTTTCATATGCAAAAAGACATTTTTGTGTGACTGAAGATTCAAAATGCATTATGCCAATCTTGTATTCAAAGACCAGCTTCACAGGGTTTAAGTTCTATTATGTGTTTTTCTGGAGGCTTTTTGTTTCTTGAGTATTTTCTCTTTTTTCCTTCATTTTCATGAGGTTTGTATTATTAGTACTTTGTAACATTTTCACAGGGCCTTTCCTTTGAACCCTGCACATGAAATAAATGAAGAATCTGGGTTTTGCTTTATGAATCAGCCTCTCTAATATGTCTTCTGACTCTGGAAATATCCCCAGAATTCAGAAGGCTATCAAACAAATCTTCATCAGCACTTTAGAGCTGGCTGCATGCTGCAGCACACAGCTTTGATATTTGAAAGATCTTTGTATTTCACTCTTATGCATCTTGAAGGGACGTGTTATCTCAGTGTCAGGGGATTTGGAAGAGGAGGGTGAAACACTCACAAGAACTAAAACCACAAAATATTTTTCTGATTGAATACCATTTTTTTAATGACACTTGTCAGCCTCTCCTGGTTCAAGGTTGCTCTGTTTTGCTATTGCTGTGAGGGACGTTATCTCTCTGTAGTGATCCATCAGCTGCTCAAGACTTTCAGAGAAATAACTGCTGTCAGGTTTCCTGTTTCCTGGACTCATATCCATTAACTAACTCGTCTCAAAAAGTCTGACTTTTCTTTAACCCATCTCCTGGCTGTGCTGTGGGTATGTGCCTGCCTGTTAATTATATTCAGCATATTCTACGGTCTGGGGTGCAATCTTGGGCCCCATGACTTCTGTGGCATCACAATTTCCAGTTTTATTACCCATTTTTCTGCCTTGGTGCCCCATTTTCATTTTTACCAAATTAAAAGGCATTTGTTGCTTCCTTGCAACTGTGAAAATCCCCTCTCCTACCAACATGGCAATAACAATTGGAGTTAGATGGGAACTGAGAGGCAAGAATATGTGGAATACAGAAGGCATCAATATGTGTAGAAATTCTTGCAGCATAATAAGCAAAATATTTAGATTTAGTTATGCCATAAATGTCCAAAAATGTCTGTTCAGACCCCTGCTCTCTCTCTTCACCTGGATATCCTCTTGGCACACATTTTCTAATTAAGGCTTTGGGAGGTCCATCTCTTGCAAGTCCGGGGGTTCTGCTTCCCACAGCGAAACCCAGGCAGGAATGGGCGCTGTGGTACCAAAGCAGACCCCAGAGAGAGTCCCTGCTGCCACCAGCCAGCGCTGCCCTTAGAGGTGGGCAGCACTCCTGAGCAGGGCTGTCAGGAGAGATTCCCAGCCTGCTCCTGAGGCGCTCCTGCACAGAGCCTGCCAGCTGCAGCTCGCCTCCTCTGCAGTCAGGTTTGCCCCAGCTCAGCCCAGCCACCAACCCAGCGATGTCTGGGGTGCATGTCCTGTTCTGTGACAGCTCTGGGACCACCACAACAAGCAAACCACAGGAAATTAATGATTTAGTCTCTCAGTCATTTACAGACTCTCTTTGGCCTAAGGCAGCCAAGAGTAACTTAGCTCTCAGGTACTGCAAATTACCTCGAGCAGAACAGGTTGGCTCACTCAGAAATAACAGTGTGGTGGGTATAAGCAGCTGGGTGAAGACATGATGACTGTAGCCACTAACCCATGCATGTGTTAGCAAGCACGAGAGCAGAAAATAGCCAGCATGGGGTAGAAGTCATTGATTTTGAAATGGAATCCTGGATATCCTCTTGGCACTGCCAAAAAACAGCAGCTACCAAAATGGAAATCAAGAAAGATGTGTCCTGGGAGCTCTTGAGTTTACAAGGTACAGCTATATTTTAAATTGAGGGCAACAGGGATCAGTCACCTATTTAGAAGTGTTTGCGCCTTTTAACTACCAGCAGTTTCTGTGCTAAATGAGAAAGATACAAGAGCTCATGAAGCAGGGGTTTTTTTCTCTGGGTGGCATATTTGGATACATACAAATGAGAGGTAGCCTACAGCAGTCAAGCATCTCAGAGTCCTTTTCATAAACAATTCCCAAACTGTCCTGCAAAGCAATATCTGCCTACCTTGCTGACAGATTCACAACAAATTGTGCTATATGAGATTTAATTTTTTTAATAGACTAAAAAAAATTGCACAGCCATGCAGATGTGCCAGCCATTTGGCTTACTGTAATCAAACATGGTGAAGAAGCTCTAAGTGCATTTCAAGTCTGTAGCACGTCAGTTCTGTAGCAAATCTGTTGGAAAATGCATTCAGTATAGCAAAATGGTGGTGCTGCTAATATTAATAATAATACTTAGCACTTCAATTGCATCTCATGTTTTCAAAGTGCTGTATAAATGCTAATTAATTAGGCTGTGAAGCTGAATGCCAAATAGAGAAAAAGTTGAGTTACTGCTTGTAGAACAAGTTATCTTGATTATTGCACTTTTAGTATTTTCCTTGGGAAAGCACAAGTAATCCAAGGAACAATTCAATTGCACATATCACAGCAGGGACGGGGCGGGGGGAAAAACTGCCACAAAAATCCAAGGATGTGCTGATCCCAAAGCTGAGACAACTCCTTGTGGCTTTAGTGTTTGGAGTGAAGGAAGGTGTCTTTATTCCAGGATTAAGCTTTTACTTAAGTGACAGAAGTAGAGCAACATATTTCCCATTCTGCAGAAAATCTGAGTTTGGGTTTGTTTTTTTTTTCTAATTTTCCCATAAGTTGCCACTTTTACAAGCTTTTCATCCTTCCTTTTACAAAGCATCTTCAATATCCCACTACCAAAAAACCCAAACAACTTTAAAACTTCTTCTAGGGACATCCGTGCAGCCACCTGCATTTCACATGTTTGGCCAACAAATCAAGCCCTTTTTGAAACAAGAGTGAGTGGCCAAGACCATTGTCAGGCCAGAGGGACAGGGAGGCTCAGCTCACAACCAGAGGCTGACCAGGGCAGGATGGGAGAAGAGGAAGCTGAATCTGCCAAATTCCCTTCTCAGGAGCCCTCATGTTGGCTAGAGCAGGAAGGCTGTACCCAGGGAGCTGGCCCACAGGCTGAAAGATGCAGAGGCTTCATCTCCAGCCCTTCTGCAGGGGTTGGTAATGCTGTTTGCCAGCTCACGTAAAATTACTTTCTGTACACAGCTGATATTTGCTAAATGTAATGTGGGTGCTGGTTTTTGTGACTACAAAAAGCCCAAGGCAACTCTTTTGTCCTTCAGAAGGTGTGTTCCACTCTGCCTGCTTGAAGTCTGAAAGATATCCTGGCAGTGAAGCCACTTCCCTGAGAGCTGAGCTGCTGAAGGCAGTGATAGGGAGTGTGCTTTTTTCTGAAAGCAGTCACTCAGTTTCAGAGAAAATCAAACGGGAATTACGGTAAAGTAAGACCCTGGACTGTGCACTGGTGGCATTAATTTTCTGTCAAGTGTCATAGAGAGATGAGTCATCCCCAAGTGGAGGGTGCCCTGCCCTAGCTCGGGGTCCTCTCCTCGGAGAGTGACCCGCCGGTGCTGCTGCAGCTCCTGTGACAGTGCTCACCTGTGACCTGCCCGTGTCCTGCCTCGGGGACAGTCCTGTGCTGCCAGCCCGACCGGAGAGGTGGCTTTCGGGAGGAGACAGCGCAGTGTTACTCCTCAGGAGCAAAGGCATGGGAGAGTCAGACTCTCTTATTTGTTACTCATTTTATTAATCTCTTCCATACTGACCGACTTTGTCAAAAGCTGGTCTGCACATATTTTTCTCAGAAATTGTTTTCTACTGAAGAATGTGAGAGAACTTGTACAAGTGAGCTCTGAGTTAGCAGGCAGGAAAGCAAATCAGGTCCGACATCTCCTGGGTATCAGCAAGTGCTGAAGCATTCCCTGGAGCCTGAGCTGCAGTTCTGTGTTTCAAACAGGCTTTGAGACCATCAAAAAATTACATAAGAGGGAAAATCACCCTGACTCAAGTTAGGAAGCTTCTTCTAAAGATTCTCCACTGACAATTTGTCTGTATGAGGGAGCATCCTGAGATGGTTGCACAGAATGTGTTTTCCCACTCTCCCACACCGTGTTATCCTTATGCACATCCACACCATAGGGAGACTGTGCAAAGGAATCAGGCTGTTTAGGAAAATTTCTTCACATTTGAAAGGGACTTTAAAGCTGTCATAACAATACAGAGGTAGAAATAAAGGTAAAATAGTAGTCTTTCATTTTCCTTCTCTCCCAAGGTTAATGAGATATTTGTAATTGCTTCCGAAAGAAACAGGCTTTTATCCTGAAAATGTCTTGAAACTGCTGTACCATGTTGCTGTTTGAAAAAGACAGAAATAGGCTACTGTTTTGGAATCAGCAGGTCAGGAATTTTCTTTGCCTGTACTGATTTTTATGGTTTTTTTCAAATTTTCACTATAATTACTGTGATGAAACAGTGGCTAAATTTTGGTCTGCCCATCAGGCCTTTGTTAAACAGTTTGTCTTTGGTTTGATGAAAGCAGTGTGCCTGGCATCCTATTTTCAAGTTGCCTCTTGAATTGTCTTGTTTTCTCTATAATGCAAAGAAATCACTGTTACTATATTTTTGTGTAATTTGCATATGACCATCTCCGTTCCTCTATTGAAATACAAATTCAGGGTGCTTTTATAACTTTGTTGATGGTATGTTGTGATGATCATTTCTCATATAATACTTCTCAAAAAATGTATGCATTGATACACTGAGTTTTCCAGACTTCTTTTGAGAGGCAGAAGATTAAGTGGTAAAATTGGTGGAGTTAATTTTTGTGAAGAGATTATCCAGCCAGTTTATTCCATTTTGTGGTTGGCAAATCATTTTGAAACCTGACTGTGGTTTCTGCATTGGAATACTTTGCTAATATGTTATTCTCTAAAATTACTGGCCCCACAGCTCAGACTGCCAGGAATTTGGATGTCTCCTGGTTTATACAGCCTAATGCACAGAGTAGGATTGCCCAGAGAAGTCTCAGGAATTGTTCTTAGCAGATCATTCAACTGTAGCCAGGGAAATAGAAGAGCAGTGATGCTTGCAATCACTGAATTATCCTAGCAAGGGTGTCTCCCCAAGCACCAGAATGTTGAGGAACTCATGTACCAAATGTTTAAAACTAAAAACCAAGGGATACTTATAATGGTATGCATTTAGCAGCGCTGTTTAATTCCCTTTTTATTTTGAAAATACCATGTTAGCAGTTTTCAAACCCATGGTGTTGGGCACCACAGCCTGTCACAGCCCCCCAGACAGCAGTGGCTTGGGAGGATTCACAGTTCCTTCCTGCTCCTCTCTGCACTCTGCCAGACAATTTCTTCCATGGCAGGAGGCAAAAATGCTCCCAAATCAAAATCTAATTGAAAAGTTATGAAAGGTTTTACAGAACTCCCCAGCTCTATGGAGGCATGGGTGGTTGAGTCCTAATCAATTCAGAATATCTTTCTTTTGGGACCAGCACTTACTGGCAAGCAATTATTCCTTATAAGATAGACATCATAATGGATTCTGCCTCCCAAGAACAAAGGCTCGAATTATATCTCCAAGAACAGCACAGACCAAAACAGGCATCACATTCTCCCAGTGAAGATGGGTGTACTTTGATTGTGTTAGGACTGCTGGACCAAGGAGGTGAAGCTGCTCATTTGCAGTTAGGATTTCTAGGCAGTAACTCTATTAATGCTCCCAGGCAGTAGCTCGTATGCCAGAACCATTTATTTACATGCTTGTAATGGACAGCCATAAGGTGCCCCTGCCCTCCCAGGAACATCACTCACGGTGGTGCTAGGATCTCCCAACACACTTACCAAGCATTAAAAGTAATCTAATTTTTTATTGCTCAGTGCAGAGTGCAAGAGTCTACATGTAAATAGGACTCAGAGTCAGCTGTGTTTATTTACTTATTAGCAAAGATCTGGTCTGGTTTAATGAATGATATGGCATCTATATCTTCATGCTGAATTTGCTACAGGATTTGCTTTTCTGTACCATTTAGGAAAAGGCAAATTAGTGTGTGTTGTAGCACAGCATATCCTGTTGCTAAAAATATGTGCCTTGATTTACATATTCTTCTATGTATGTATACGTAAATACAGATCTATCCAGCAGATACACACACACACAGACTTTACATTCGATATTCTGATTGGAGCTTGATAGATAAGGGATTACCTTTGGGCCCTCTCTTCTCATTCACTCTCCTCTCACACTTCTCTGCTTCTCTCTGCCCAGTTACAAGTTCAGTTAACTCCTATTTTATCTGAATTAAATGTATGCTCCTTATTCAGCATTTTAAACTCTAAAATTATTTGCAAATCTTTTGCACTGAAGCTACATACAAAAATCTTTTTTTTTCCTACATGCAGTTTTGCTCTCACTTATTTGAGGGTACAGCCAGTACATCTGCACTGAAAATGTACAACGGGAAAAGCAAAACCAAAATTTCACTCATACAATATAAATGACTTTTATATCTGAAGAAGTAATTATGTAGTGTCATAAAGAAAAGCAATAATAATTTCCTGATACTTCTTCCAAGTGACATGGGAAGCATCAGACAGTCTGAATCTATTCTGAAAAATGCAGGAGGTGTTAATGAAGATTAAAACTGAATTAGTGGACATGCCAATGCAATCATGTCAAACAAAAGCTATGGATATGCCAGATTATAATTGCAAACTGTGTTTCGTGGCTTGTTCTCTCATGTGGAAGCAAAAATAACCTTATTCTCCAGTCCCTTTTCAGTCATTTTTATGAATGTTGCATTTTGTTCTTTTTCCCCACTGTACAAGCCAGGTGTTCCTTTTTTCTGCAAAACAACAATACATCATTTAAGTGAAGTTCATTTTTTGAAGCTCAGCGAGTTGAGGCTTTCTCCATTTCCCTGGCCGTATCCAATCAGCTACTGGAGGCACTGGCATGTGTCATAAATTTTGCTGCAAATATGGGCCAGCTGAAACATATACCAATTCGGAGATCACATCTCCTCAGCATCCCACTAGGCAGGAAAGGAAATGAAATGTGTTTGCTGTGTTCTGCTGAAGCAAGAGAACAGAGCAGGAGCTGAAAAAAACCCTGAATTCTTAGCAGGGAAGAAAATCTCTTTCAAAAGAAAACATTGAGAAAAATTAACCCCCAGATCACTGCCTGCATTTTTCTCCAAGAGTCTTTTCTCAAGCAGTCTCTGAGTCCAGCTCTGCCTCCTGCTTGCAGTGGTTGACCAAGGCTTTCCTTTCTTTCGCCCAGTAGTGAAGGACTTGTTTTATCAGCAGTGTCTGAAAGCAGGTTGAGAATGAAAGAAAGCCATTAGTAATGGAGGAGTGCTGTGATAAGAAAGTTTACTCTCCTCTCCCCATAGAAGCACTGCCTCCCGTGTGTCCCAGACTCACTCCTGCTCTTCTCTGTTGTTCTGTGGGGTTTCTAGAGCTGCTTGTCATGTTTGTGGAATGATTGTCTCCCTTATTTAGTCTGAAGCATCAGGAATGTTCTCAGCAGCCATGCAGGCTGTCAAGGTCACGAGACTTCATCCATGTACTTGGTGCTATGGCAGACTGAATGTCGTGTTCCTGAACTAAAAAACCCAACATAATCCATAGAGGATAAAGTGCTTTGTCTCACAGGAAGTCTGGCTCTGTTAATTCAGCCCTTTGCCTGCTCTAGTATGGCCACGTGGCATGCCCAACCTTGGGGGAGGAATTTGACACCTGCGAAGTAGGAAATGTATCAAACTTGGGCTTTTGGTCATTCTGTGGAAGTCTGTCCTGACCTCTTTGACCTAGGACTGTGAGCTGTGGGGTCATTCTGCAGTGATTCCTGGTTTCTGTGTTATTACATTTTTTCCTGACATCTCTCATTGCTTTTTGAGAAGCAGAGGTCAGGGTAAAGACACTTTTCGAAGTGACAGTTTCCTCTTACTCTTGGAAATTAAATGTTTTCCCAAGACTTCTCACTGGTCTCTACTATGGGGGAATGAGCAGTCTGAACCCTGAATGATCTGAGCAAATAAAGGCACTACAAAACCCTTTAAAATGACTGTGGGATACAGGGGAGTGTGTTCCTTATGTATTTATGTGGAAGAAATTCCATGACTGCGATGAACTTTGTGCAAACAATTACATGCTCTCATGTAGTATGGAGCAAAAGGGCAGGGAAGCAGGGGGGAACAGAGCTTAAAAGGATTTAGCTATGCTTGGTCACTCTCTGGATTACTCACTTTTGTTTGCTTCAGGCTTTTTCTCCTAACTGTGCATCAAGGCTGTGTATTGACTTTGCTGAATTATTCAAGGGAGTTGCAAATGATGCATGAAATGAAAAATCCTTCTTCCCCCTCTGCACAAACTGCCGACAGACAATTCTGCGCAATCACTGCTGAGCTGCACCATGATACCAGGCATACCTAGAGATCCACAAAAATTGTTGGAATTAATGATAATGGGAGCTTCTGTTCTTAATATTTCCCTTACTCCTTTCAACTGTCAGTTTCAGAAGGAATGTAACATTCTGCCAGGGCAGTTGTCATCACTGAAAGCACCTGAACCCATTTTAACCTTATGTTGGTGTAACTGGGGCTAGCATTTGGGACCAAACCAAAGAAAATGGTCATCCTTCTGGTAGACTTGTAAGAACTGGTCCCTTCATCTTCTCTCAGATTTATGAAGTGTGCCTGTTAAGGGAATCTCAATTTTGAAAAGCTACACTTCTGCATAGCTTCAAAAAGAAAGTCACAGCAGATGTTGAATTGAGCAGTACACTCGGATGGCAACCAAATCTAGAATTACAAGTTTGTCAGCGACTATGTGCTTCTTGTTTAAGTGGTGTTAATTTTAGCAAACCATCCCTTACTCGGAGGGCCCTAACCCAAAACACTGTATTTGCTTGATATAATTTGAAAATCTTCTGAAAATATATATTATAGGAGTAAGTGATAATGTTAGGGTTTGGAGTTTCATTCTGATTGTGCTGCACAGCTGCTAACACCAGCCTCTTTAGAATTTATGTGCTCATCTAGGTTTTTCAGGAAAATTTAATTCGAGGAAGTTGTGTTTATCAACTTCCTGGCTTACTGTCAACAGCATGTTGCTTTCTTTTTAATATGAGGTGCTAATTATGTTTTTCTCAGACTTCAATGTAAATGAAATGTATTTGGCAGTTGTCAGCAGCTTTGCAGAGTATGATAACACCATCACACAAATTTTGAGGTTCTCTGAGCATGCGTTTATGCTTCTGAGTTGTGCATCTTGCAATTATATTTCACACAGTGGACAAGATCACCTGACCTGTTCTGCAGACGTTTTGGAGAACACAGAAACTGCCAGGAAGTGTAATAGCACTGAACACCAGAAATGCCTGTTCTTTGTGAAGAAGGAGCACAACAGAGCTGGTCTTTAGTGAAAAACTTGCAGCATTAAGGAAGAGTTTCAATCAAATTAAGCAGGAGTGCACCTGTCAAACTCCTTCTTCATCCTGCAACTGAGATCCAGGCAAGGGTAAGCCATTCAGAAGTGGGGGGGACTTTCTCTTTTTTCCAAGAACATACAATGATCTGTGTGCCACCAGTCCCTACATCACAAAAATTAACACTTAGTCCGCAGTGGAGGATGTTCACAGAAAACTTTCTAAAAGGAGTCTGAGCTCCAGACCCTCCTCTCCCCTGACCTCCCATGGGCACAATGGAGGAGGCACGTGATCCCAGAATCCCTCTTCCCTTTGCCACAGCTCTGGCAGCGATACATTGAGTGGATCCCACTAGGAGATCCTCTTGGACGTGAGCTGCTGAAGTAACTGCTGGAGGTCTTTAACTAGGAATTATTAAAGGAATATTGAACCTCTTCAGTTCCCACAACAGAAGAAAGCCATTGCAGGCCAGAAAGGAAGGAATTAGTAAAGACTTGATGCAGTTTGGATATCAGAAGGATGGAGGCAACGTTTTTTCGCAGGCCATCACGTTAGGGCCAGAATCGCAGTAGTGCAGGACAACCCTGCCATTTTCTTTGATGCTGACATTCTCAATAGTTGTGTTTAGAAGGTAAATAACCCGTGCACTGCTGTGCAGGAGAAAGGATGATGAGGTATTGATTGCATTTTAGTCAGTGAGAGGGAGAGTGAAAGGGATCAGTCTATTTATATTGTCTGTTTACCACCACAGATGGAGCAAGACATGGGAAGTGTTGGAAGCCTTTGTTTTGATCAGAGGAGGTAATCTCACTGAAGTCTCCATAGCCTTTGCAAACATGCCACTGATATCAAAACTGGAGGATGGGCCAGAAAGGTGATGTGGGAAGATATCTTTTGAAATTATTAAGTCTATTTGGGGTTAAAAGATTGTTGGAGTTTCTTTAATTTTGATTATCCTTTATATTCTTAGAAAGCTAATCTTCTTTCAATTATACTGCACTTAAGCCTTATGCTCTTAAACAAAACTTCCTCTCAGTTTATTTTTAGAAAATCTTGAAATGGGAGAGGCTTTTTAAGATTTTTGTACTTGAAGTCAAATTTTTAATAATCTCTTGCAAAATAGGTTTTACATCTTCCATGCTCCTATAGCTACAATCTTTTTCCCTGTCATAATTAAAAGACACTTCTTTGACACTTCTGCCTCTTCTTTTTCCTTTAAATATCCTTTTAGAAGAAGTACTGAAACTTGCACTTTTCCTGCTGCTCCTGCTGTGCTACCACCCCTATTGCAGAGCTGGTGTTTGTATTCAGCGCGGCTGCTTCGTGACTGTTCCTTTCCAAAAGTCGTGCTGTTTGCATCTTACTGGCAAAAGCAGCTCTAGGTCCTGTGTGTGATGATGACAGATCACTTACAAAGTTCCTCTCCCTTTGAACAGTATCTTTCACTGATCCACTTGTGCTCGTGTGTGCCAGTTGCCCTCCTGAGGATGCACAGGAGTGCAACACCTCTGGGGACTCCTAAAATGCTAGCCAGGCAACAAGGAGAACATCTTTTTCCTTCCCCCAGGAGCCACTAACCGTGCACAGGCATAGGAAATGAACACATATTTCTTCGGACTGCAAGGAAAGAAAGATAATTCAGATCCCCAAAGAGAGCTGGGATAAGAAAACGTGTCCTTTCTCCCTACCCAAAAGAAAGCAAATTGACTTCTCTAGTCAGTTTGATTTACGTCAGCATGCCAAGCACTACAAGTGTTGCTGGGCCCTTAAGGGGGACAGATTCCTCAGAAATGAGGATATGTCACTGTAAGTGGTCTTCCTGGTACCCCACTGGCTTGTCCCTCGTGGTTTTAGACCATTGCATCACCTATTGCAATTTCCACTGTTTCTCTTCTTGTGAGCACAGTAGCTGATGCTTTCTCAAAGAGTATATTTGTGATTTACTTGGATGAACAGTATTTTCTACATTTGAAACAGGGAAAGTCTCTCTCAATCTTTCCTCCATCACACCAGCTGCACAGTTGCTCTTGGTGTCCTGCAACCAGCCCAGGCGCAGTCCAGGCACTTGGGGTTTGGCTGGTGCCAGCTCTCCAGCTGTGCAGGTGGATGAAATGAGGTCCCTGGCTGCTCTGGGTACAGCTGCAGTAACCTTCCTGCTGGCACTTTTGTGTCCTTGCTGGTATCTTGCCATGGCAGAAATGGGAAAGCTGCTCTCGAGGGGACACTATAAGAGTCAAAAGATATGAGAGGCCATGGGAACCCACTTGCTCAGTGTATATTTGAAGTCTCAGAATACCTGGAACACCTCTCTTCTGCAGGGGAAAGACATTTTCATTTAATGAAAATGTATGCCTTCATGCATGAAGCCTTGATAACAGCGTGTTGGGGGTAATTTGCTGCTGGTCTGGTACGGTTAAAAGCTTAGACCAGCCTTATGAGGTAGGAAAATCTCTAGGATGGCAAGAGGAAGGAAATTTGGGTTTAGCCAGTGGAAGTTTGGGGAATCCTCTACAGGGACACCAGAAGTCACTGAAAAGTATTCCTGGTGCTTTCTGTGTGCTTAACTGTAAGCACAGGAATAACAGAGCAAAGAAAGGAAAGGCAGCCCGACCCTCAAACCCAAACTGATGGAGAAAACAAGTTCCTGGTGACCCTTGCAGACCTTGGAAAGGGCACAGCAGGGGTGCCAGCACTGGCTTTTCCATTTGCTCTCCCCTCTGCCAGCCTGGGCAGTGGCTGTACCACATGCCCCAGTGTTGTCCTGGTTTTTGTTAGCCTTCTGTTGTAACTTGGAGTCAGATTTTTTCACACGGTTTTCATGTAAATAATAGACAATGTTTACTTACCTATCCTTTCTGTTTTTCATTCCATAGTGGTGAGGGAAAGTTTGACGAGCGTTTCTTTTGTCCACTGAATGGAAGAGGTGGTGACACTGTCCCTCCAATCCCTTGTGGAATTGAGAAATCTATAAATATAAGAATCTCAAAATAAGGTTTCCTCTTCTTCTTCTCTTTCTGTTCAAGCAGGTGAGAGTGGTTCTTTTTTGTGTCCTATAGCATCATCCCAACAGCCCATTCTGACGTTTTTTCTCAGTTTAAAATTTGTTTGTATGATCTTTATGTGGAGAAAAATTTGGCACAGCTACATTCAACCCCTGCCAAAATGTGTGCCTTGTTCATCTCTTCATTTTTCTCAACATAATCACTGTTATTTAATTTAACATAATTAAAAAGAAAAAAAGACAAAACAAAACCTAAAAACCACTCAGACTTTAAATACTGTGGGGTTTTTTTCCAGTGAATGAACATCCTCGAGTAAAACACCAATATTCTACTTTTAACATTGTATTTATGCACTTGAAATCACTTGCCATTTCTTTCTGTAAAAATTAATTTAATTTAATTTCTTGGAAAATTGTTAATTTATTTTAGTTAATTCAATCCTCTTCTGAGTTTAATTTTTCCCCTTTATTCATGTGTTCCTTACAGTCACTGCATCCAAGTTCACAATTGCTTCAAAGCTATGACTCACATTTATGTCATAAGGTACAGAATGGAGAGAAACTTGTGAGCTTCATTTACTTTGATTCAAGATATGTTTTTGATTCTCAGTGTCAAAAGTGCAGCAGAACCTGT
The DNA here is from genome assembly GCA_013397175.1 of Platysteira castanea. Classification (NCBI taxonomy): domain Eukaryota; kingdom Metazoa; phylum Chordata; class Aves; order Passeriformes; genus Platysteira; species Platysteira castanea. Next base: position 89,026 of record VYXC01004873.1, read on the forward strand.
CATTTCTCCTCAAGACATGAGAAATATTAATAAACCAAATAAAGGAGACCACACTGGAAAATGTGAATTCCAAAAAAAAAAAAAAAATCAAAATGAAAAGCTGAAACTCAGTCCATGAAAATGAAAGGAAAGAATCCTGAATTCTTTATCAGAATTGTTTGGTCTGCATATTTAAATGTATTTTTCATGCATATACACAAAGAACAAACATATAAATCAGGTGATTTTTATTATTTTTTTCAGATTAAGGCAAGAAACAGACAAAAAAGAAGACATAAACAGCTCATTTTTTTCTTTATTACTGCATAGTTTCTGACTTCGATGGAGTGACTTCAAAGACTTTACATTTTTTCCAGCACGAGAGTAACATCAGACTCAAATTCCTTGTATACAAAAGAGCTCTGGTTGAGTCAGAGAAATAATTTCCATCTCAAACTTTTTTTACTTTGTAAAAGGAAACCTCAGGTCTCTTCTCCTAAGACCCGTCATGAATTTCAATATTTTTAAGTTACAGTAAAGAAAAATCCATGTGCAAAATCTAATAGAGGTCAAAGGATGCAAATTCTGTAGGAAGGTTAAAATGAGAAAACCAATCAGAAAATTGTAGAAAATCGTCTTACAAATGAAAAATTAAGATTTCTATCTCAGATTTGGGGTGGTTTGTGGTTTTTTCAAAAGAATCTCTATGGGAAAAAAACCCCTCAGTCCCAGTAGTTGGGCTCTGGACTGAGCATTACTGAGCTGTTCCCAGAAGTCCTCACTGCATAAATTTTGCTTTGGAGTCAAATCACTCAGTCACACAATTTGCTACTTTTCAGATTAAAACGGTTCCGCTGAGATGCCCATCTTCTTTTCTGAGAAGTCATTTGGTTTCCTTTCATGAGCATAGCACTGGGGCTTTGCAGTGGTGATTGTCATAGGATTTTCTGTGAGGTTTTTTTGATTAGGAAAGACAAACTGCATCAGTTTTGACTTCTACTTAAGTCTGCTCACTGCTTAAAATAACTTACTATGCAAACCTTGACTTACGCTAGAAATACAGAGCAAAGAACTATGACCTCATAATTTTAACCAGAGTTTCTATGATCTGAAGATTTAAGGAGTGATAAATATTCTTAAATGCAATTGCCTATTTTGCAGAGAACAGTTTCTACAGATTTGTCTTTATTCAGTCAGTAATTAAGGCAAAAGAGGTGGTTTCAGCGTTGACATAGTTTATTAACTACCCATCTAATTCTGTGTTTTGAAGACTAGGTGATTTTCAACAAGGCAGAAATTGTGATTTTACATCTGCACATTGAAGGGGAGGGGAGGGTGAGTAAGCTTTGGCTAATTCTGTAAGTATAACTCTGTAAAATAGTTAGTCAAGTGTAATATTTTCATCAAGAATGGGCCACCTTAGTATTCAGGTTCCAAATTCATATTTGATGCTCTTTGAAGTAAATAATAGAAATTTTTTGTTGGACTGTCACTGTTTTTTTGGTTTTGCTTGGGAGGGAGTCAGGCTCTGAACAAGTGGAATAAGGAGGAAAACATATATCAAGCACCTGATAAATGTCTCTTGTTCGCACAAATTTCTAGAAAGAGGCTGACTTGCAAGCGGGGAGATGGTAAATTATTTATGGCACTCTGTTTCTGCAGATGCAAAACAGATGAATTCTTGTATAAAGGGTGAATGTGGATTATGGGACAGCAGGCAGATGGAAAAATCAGTCCATGGGACACATAGACTCTGCCAGAAAGATGCTGCCTCCTTCCAATCCAGCCCATCCAATTTTGACTTCAAAATGTTCTTTTCCTAGCCTGGCTCAGTCAGATCTAGTGCAGAATCTGAAGTTTCAGAAGGATCTATAGCACCACTGAGCAGTACTTGTTCACAGAGGAAGATTGGCACTTGAATGTGGTGACAGGTCTTTATAAATTGCAGTGGTGGGTGGCAGAGCTCTCCGTAGGAAAATTAAGAGTTTTTATTTTTAGGAAGGTGGCATAGCAATGTGCTAAGAGACAAATCACGAAGCAAACAGAAGTGGGCTGGAAGAATACAGGAGATAAACAAGCTATGCAAGACAAGTGGATAAAATTAGAAAACTAGAGCAAAATTTCTGACTCAGGTGTGAATCCAAAAGTGTGTGATTCTAATTGGTGTTTGTCTATCCAGAACAACTAAGACTAAATAAATTTGCTAAAGGAAAGGAAAATCAAACTTCTGTCACTGGAAATCCTTTAAATCTCAGCATGTTTGGATTTCTGAAGCTTTCTGGCAGGCAGAGCACGAATGGGACTTATGGCTGCCAACTCTATATCTGAACCTTACCAGCATTTCCATATTAGAGTCTGAGAAATGGCCAGGCATGGGGAGGTGATGGGCAAGGCTGAGTCTTGGGGGACCAAGGCAGCTTCCTATAGGAAACCCCACCCCAAAGAAGCAGCTTTCTATAGGAAAAACCTTCCCAAACAACAAGGGTTTGTGCCTAGATGCAGTGAGCTATATCCCAGAGTGGTTATTTTCTTGTCTCCTCGTCTTTCCGCTTTGTAATGGAGGATGGCAAAGCACAAAGATGCCAAAATAATGTACAGATGAGTCAGAAGTAAAGAATAAAAAAGGACTAAAATACCTTCTAGACAAGATGTGTCCATTCATCAGGAGCATGGCACCAACCAGACCTCCCTTTCAGCCTGAAGAGTGGCTGTCCTACATCTCTCTCTGATGCAGCTCTGCTGTGACACCTTGGCTTGGCAGGAGCACTCAGCCCCGCGGGAGGTTTCCCACATGTGCTATGGGTAGGAGATGCAGTCCTCAGTCTTGTGTAAAGATTACTATAATTGTGGTGTCTTTGGGCTGTAAGAGGATCATTAGCTCCCCAATGATCTTAAATGTTTATCGTTCTCATTGCAATTGATTTCCTAAACACAGGTTGCCCTGGAACTGGAGCATATTGTGTCTCTGAGGAGCTGGATGCACAGTTTTCCTTCTGTCACCGGGCAAGAGGAAACGCTTGGTCAATGAGAACCGCTGGAGGAAAGGTGACTGTGATGCTTTCTTGTTTTGTCAAAGTATTCCTTTTTAATTCTGTCAGAACAGCTTGAATGAAAGAATGGTGAAATTTTTTCCTGCATTTCTCACAGATGCAAAATGTCCTCTGCACTGCTGATTCCTCATACCTCTGTAACTTTCTCATTTCTTCTTACCAGAGTTCTTGCCAGATGTGTAAATGAAAAGTGTATCAGACAGCTTATAAATGCTCTGGGACTTTCTGCATTTTTCACGGTTTTTTCTTATCCTCTTTCTTTCATTCCACCTTTCTAAATGCAGCTCACTGATATGTGCCCATCAATGGCTTCCATCTTTTACAGAAAACACTATGATTCCATGAAAAAAAAAATTAAAGGATGGTTTTGTAAGTTTTCAAAGACAGAAAAGAAGCACATAAAAGCACCTAGGGAGTGGGTGAAGCAGGACGTTCTAGTTTGAGTTCTTACTGTTTTTGGAGAAAGGTCATTTGGAAAGGATTCCTTAACAGAAAAACCAGTTAAACAGAGATATGTGTGTTTTCAAGTTTAGCTATTGATATGAGATTTCACTCAAAAATCCTAGTGTGCATCTACTCTCCTCTTCACTCTTGTATCTTCTGATTTTCTACCAGTGAAAACTGCTGGACTTCATTTGCCACATGAAGAGGAGTCTTTGCCTTCCCTAACAACTTGACATCAGTTTGTGAAGAGACTTGTTTTTGGCTTTTGTTTGATAACACAATATTAAACCTCAATGGAAGGTGTTGGCCAGCCAACCTTCTGGTGTCCCTGGAGTCTCCTGGGAAATATTGGTCTTGCCTGTAAAGTCAGGAAGATGTCTTCAGAAGACTTCATCTTGCCTAATATGTTAAGGAATTGGGCATTTGGATAAACCTCCCCAGCTTAACATGGGTAAGACAGCAAAGAGTGGTATCAGAAAAGACAGGCTGATTTTGCTAAATTGGTCCAGAGCAGGTTTTACATTCTAAATATAGCAAATGAGCATATGTAAAGGTTAGAGGTTAGGAAATAAAATCTTGTATAATAATACTATAATTTATTCTCTGAAATGGTTTGTATGGGTTTCATTTAGGGGTATTTACTAGCTTAAAACCTCCTGAAAAGGGAAATACCTTTGAAAAGAGTGTTTTAATTTTCTGTGCTTTTTTCTGAACGTTTTTTATTTAATAAACTACATTCGTGACATTAGTGAGTTTAGCTTGTAAGCCCAAATGCTTACTTTTGTCAGACAAATAAACTAACCTTCAACCAAAAATAGCCTATTATGTCTGAGAGGATTTTTTCCTGTTAATTGAAAATGAACTGGAACTAAGCTAAATTGCTTGGATGTTTAATCTTTCCTTGCTACACTAGGGTTACTAGCGGGTGCAAGCAGATACACATTTCTAAACAGAAATAACAAGCTGTTTAGTGTTTCAGCTCTGGTAAGTGCTGAGAAGGGCAGTGACCTGTAATACCAGTAAGAGTATGAGCATTTCCAAGTCCCAGGCATTCCTGCTAAAAGACAGCTTCTCAAAGCTTACAATTGTTTGTAGTTGAGGGAAATGTCAAGAAACTTCTTGCAAGAAAGCGGATTTATTTCGTCATTAATGTAGAGAGAATTTAATCTTCAAAAAATTAAACTAGTTTCCAAGCAGGAAAATAGAGAGGTTATTTTAAGGATCAAGCAGCAGGATAGACTGGATCTCCTGTCCTGAGGGAAAATTGCAGTAGTTGCAGCTCCCTGTGGCATGGAGCCCTTGCTAATCCTCTAGGCGTGTGCTCCCTATAGCATCAGGGATATGCAGCATGTTCAGGCTGGTCTTGCAAATGATGTGTGGGGGCAATTCCCATAGGAGACTGAAAGGGGGAAATTGCCCTGCATATAGATGCAGATGGATGGTGATTAGGTCCTGCTCTCGGGGGCAGAGAGGTTGGGCTGTGTCCAGCAGAGGCTGCTGGCCAGGGAGGAGGAGAGCTGGGGAGGAACAGATATCTCCATCTCAGTGAGGAAGGACATACACATGCACTGTACACATCAACTTACACAGAAAATAGGCAGCAGATCTTTAAACATTCTCTAAAAAACACACCAAACACACCTCCTAGACTCCTCATTATTTTCACTGACAGGCAGTTCCCCCTGTCTTGCAGCATTTCACAACCCTTTTTTAACATTTCCTTTTCTATCCTTTAGGTACAGGTACTGTTTTCCTCCACTGCACAATTAAAATTACCTAGATAGAGGCAGTACAAAGGTGCTCTTTGCTCTCTTGTGCCTCAAAGCACGAACATCAAGAACTGGATCCCCAGCCCACTGACATCAATGGGAGCCCTTCCATTCGCCTTGTGGAGTCTGTGCCAGGCCAAGTAGGAACACAGATGAGAGAAGGCAATTTGGCTGCCACACTTTCCTTTCATCAAGAACTTTACATGGACAAACTCTTTTTAATGTAACTTCTGCTGCTGAGTTGGAGATTTTTGTCCCTGTGAAGTGAATTTCATTAATAACTACAGAGGTTTGCATGCAGTTCCTGGATGGGTCTGAGAATGCAGTGAAGAACTAGAGCTACGTGGGACATGTCTGAGGTAATGGATGTTTTTATTACGTTTTTTTCTTCATTTGACAGCTGAACTGGAGGGAGAGAAGTAAAACCAATTTGGAGAACAACAAGTGGAAAATGAAGGCAAATGCAGTGTTAGCATGGTGATTTAGCTCCAAGCAGCACCCCTGTGCCCTGGCACACAGCAGTGGGGCTGGAGTGGTGGCAGGAGGCAGAGGGCTGAGGTGTGGCCTTCAGGTGGCAGCTAAAGCACCAGTGTCACTGTGAAGACAAAGACAGCCACAGCACAGGGAAATGAGCATCATTTTGGTGGCCTGGGTGGGATGGGAGACAGGATCCAGCTTTCAGTCCCCGGTCTAGGATGGGATATGTAGAAATGGCTGCACTCATCACAACCCAACCGCCTCCTTCCCAGCCTTCCTGGCATGTCAGGAAAGAAGAGATCATCCTGGCAGAAAGAGAACTTATCAGAGAGATAAGTTATCAGAGAGATATAGAGACTTTGAGCAAGGGCGTAGATATGGTCTTCTCAAGTGGCCAAAGAGTTTTCACTTAGAAGAGGTAATATTTTAAATGACATAAATTTCTCATGAAATATCCAAGTATCTTTCAAAACAATGGATTAGTATTTTCTCCCTTGGAACAGGTGCCAAAACATTGTTCTAAGGGCGTGACTCTTGAGCTATCAGCTTTCTAAGGAGGAAATGGACTGACTGACACATAAGATAAAGAATAATGATTTGTCTCCTTCCTTTAACCAGATGTCAGCATGGCAATGGTTGGAAATTCAGCTGAAAGGCTCACATTAAGTAAACCTTCTGCCTTCTTCCAGTAGCACCTCAGATATCTCAATATTTGGGATCCCATTCAGAAGTCGACTTTATTTTGACAAGGCCGTGTCCCTGGGATGCTCAGGATCATGGTCAGCCTGTAACAGCTCAATGCATTGTCAGAGAGGTGTGTGAGTGATGGCCAGAGAGCCATCTGCTCCCTAGGATGACCTCCAGAGTGAGTGGAATGGAGAAAGGAGGCCGTGCCCACTTCCCACACACCAGCCTGGCCAAAAGCCAGTGATGAAGCTGGAGATTTTTTCTTTTTTCTGGATGTACAGTCAGGATACCAATCACAAGATAACTGTGGGTTTTTTACTGAGTATGCTTGACAATGAAACCGTGTATACTTAACTCCTTCGGGTTATTGTCTCGGTAGAGGTAAGAGCTAATTTACACCACTGAGACTTCCACTGATTCTATCAAAGTTCAGAAAATTTCTTTGAAAAATTCTAGAGTCTAAGAGGGAAACAGAAAGAAGAAATATAAAGTTAATTTAGACAGAAATTAATAAACTACATTTAACCTTTTTTTTACAGCTTAACTTGCAAAAATTATACCTTGTGTTAGGTCTACTGTAAGTTGCATGTTCTGCCAGTCAAAAATCCTTGGAAAGTGATTGCCTAAATGTTGGGTGCTGAGCCCTGCTGCCCACTGGACAGAAGGGAGTGGTACCAGCCCAGAGACTGTGGAACAGGGCACGGATTGGGGCTGCAGCAACAGGTTTTTCTGTGCTCTTTTGCCCCCAAATCTCATGCAATTCTAAATGTGTCCACATGGTTTGTCAAGTACACCAGAAGCTAATGAAAAGGTATTATTATATTCTCTCTCACACTTTCCATGCCAACAATGGTTGCTTCTGGGTCAAGTTATTTGTTGGCAGAGCACGAAAACAATAGCAGTGCTCAAATTTTAAAGCTAACCTTTTTTTCTGGAAATCAGCATGGTGTTAAATCCAGTATTTGTAAGCTTTTTTGTTGTTGTTGTAATAGCTGAGCTACTTTAGGTCATAGTCCCAACTCATAATTGCATCAGTTTCCATTACTGATAGGCTGAAGATAACAAACCCTCAGTTTTAGCATAGAAGTTGTCACTAAACAAAATATCTGTTTAGCAAACCGTCAAAATTTGTGGATGATAGGAAGCAGATGTATCATTAAGCACTAAATGGGAATATCATTTACAGTAGATGTCATGTTTCATTTTGATAAACTGCAAAAAAACCCACGTGAAAGATGCAGCCCTGTGTATCCACTGCTGAAAGCAGTATTTTGAAAGGTAACATTATGATAGTCTGCTGGGCTGGCAAAGCTAAGATTTATTAGAAAATATGATATATGGCCCAAACATTACCATAAAAGATAATGAAATGTGATCTGATATATGAGCTGGTATCCCATATAAAAAGGTAAGAGGAAAGAAGCTGTAACAAATACAATCTTCAGTTTGTAGCATGGGCACACATGGAGAGCAGGGGCTTTACTGGGACCAGCCAGTCGTCATCAGCTCTTTGTGGACTTTGGGCTGTTGTAGACCAATCTTCCTTCATAAGCACTGACTGTCCTTGTAGCTGAAGAAAATTGTTACTGTTATTTTTCATAGTCTGTAATGATCAAATACATATTAATGTAAATAAGAAGACACATTGAAATATTCTTGAAATGGTTCTGTTGTTGGGAAAAAAAAGTCCTTCTATTTACTTGTCATAGTCCTGTCACTGTCACTTGAGTGACAATTTACTGCTTCTAACGCATGCATTTGTTTCACCTTTCCCTCATTTTGAACATTTTTACTCCTTTCTCCTTTCCCATCTTCCAATTTAATCTCGTTTTTAATGCCAGTCCACATAGGATGCTCATCATCTAAATCACAAGTTAGTTGAAAGGAAATACTTGGAAATGACATGCTTCTTCGGGCTGTTCTAATTCCTGTTTCTGTAGTTGGTTTTGTTAAGACTGTTTGGTTAAGATTTCCTCAAAGTATTTCTCAACAACTACATTTTTCTTTCTCTTTTTGGAATGCCTGTGTAGGCATTATAACCTATTATGCCTTTTCTTCAGGTATTTGCACTTATTATCCATCTGAAATATGTAATATGTATGAAGCAAGTGCAAATCATATTACATTATCATCATCATTAATAGTAAAGCTCCTTCTCCAGTGGCTGATGATCTGCTGCTGGAAAGGCATAGAAAAACACAACTAAAGTGTGATACAGGGATCGGTTATGGTTTACTAGTGCAACTTTGTGTGGATCATCTATCCTGTTTGCTACTCCATTTAAATAGGGTGAATACAGGCAAGAGCACTAATTAGAAACATTAGAATGATACTCATTACTAAGACCAGAGCAAATATTTATGATTTATCATTGTAACTCTGGAAAAAACAAGGATTTATGTCAGAAGTACCAAGTACCAGCAAGCTGCTACTTTATGGAAGAGGCCATACTCTCCATCTGCTGAAGTACAGCAGTGCGGTGTCAGAAAGCAAAGTGACAGACATGGAGGCAGGAGACCACCTCTTCTCACGTATATTATGTGAGCAAAGGGGCCTCCAGGAGGAAAACAAGGGCATTGAAATGAGGCACTTTTGCCCACTAGAGCTGGATTTTTTTGTGGAAAGCTATTAGGAGAGTGAGGGGAAGTGGCAACCGTACATATATACCCATGTAGTATGCCAGGTTTCCAGATGAGTCACAACATCTTCCCAGGCAGGAAATCAGCCTTGAGGAGAAAAGGCACTGGTCAGTGAAACAAGTGTACCACCAACAGCTTCCTGGGGTGGTGAGTTTTATCTAAAGCTGTCTGTTGGGATTCACCAACCTGCCTGTGGAGCTGAGATGGACTTGCTGTACTGATGCTCCTACCATGGAGCAGTGGCTGAGCAGAGGAGTAGGTGCTGGCTCATTGCTGCCCTGAACTGCACCTGCAAGCCAGCCACAGCCCCTGACTGGCAACACCTCTGTATGAAAACAGAAAACACTGGTTTTTTGGGTTTTTCTTTTAAGTGCCTAATGGCCCTAGCTGATAAAAAGTGCTGCCAGAGTGACACAGAAGACAGTGGTGAGGGCAAGAATGATGATTATGGATGGTTCTTGCATGCAGAATGATAGATGTGGCTCACTGTTACTCATTATGCCAAAAACTGCTGGGTCCAGTCAGTGAGCAAACCTCCTTCATGCTCTCAATCCCCTCTGAAGTTCACAGCACAATTAATGATAAATGAACAGCTATCAAATTAATTTCATGAAAGCAATAAGAGATCAATAGCTGTACAGTGCAAGTGTTAAACAGTTAACTGCACGTGACTAATTATGCTCAAAAGATGGGGTGGTTTTATTCTGCTGACATTTATAAATGGCTACGCTTTCATTTTCATAGTTTATGATGTCAGATGAATCCCTTGGGAAAGTATTTTCCTTCCGAATGATGTTTAAATGTCTATAATTCTGTGCTGAGTGCAATTTACCAACAATTGTAGTGCTTTAAAGCAAACAGTAGGCTCCCTTATTTGTGTATCAAGCAACTTGACATTTAAGGTAATTTGTTAACTGTAGGAAAAATATATAAACAATGTAATTTTGTTATAAACAGTTGCCATGTAAGACACGCAGTATAATTGGTTACCTCTGTTGAAAGCACGAACAATGAGAGAGACTTGTGAATGTGGGTGTACAAAATCTAAAGCACTACTTTAGGCTGCATCTGCACTGGGTCTGCTCAGCTGGAAAAGTAAAACAAGCAACAAAGCCTGCTGCTGGAAAAGGCGGGGTTTTTAGAGAGGAAAAAAAAAATCCCACATTTTTCTTAAGGCTTGTTCATATTCTTTCTGCCAGGATGTGGCAGAAGCTGGTGAACCTGTTTGGGTACATGTCCCTGTCAGGTGGTGACGGCAGCAGTGCTGGAGTTCTACAGTACACCTATTTGGGACTCAGACCTCTGTTTCCATGGGAAATATGGGTGCAAAATAGCCATTTCTGAATATCAAAATGACTCACTGGGCACTTCAGCTGGTCAGTGCCAGAGCCCTGCTGGGTTCACAGTGATGGAGTGCAGCAGAGCTTGGGTCTCTCTTCCCACGATATCAGCATGGATGACCCTTAGTTAAGTTCTCAGCCACCCAATCTGCTTTTTGTGTGCATTTGTGCTGTTGGAAGAGAAAGAACCCCCTTTTTTCTGGTGACCAAATGTATAAGGATACAACCCTATGCATCATAGCAAAGCTGTTTTCACAAGCCTGGTGAGACCTGTACTGCATTGTACACCAACTCACAAATGCTTTGGTCAGTAAAGAGAGAATGTGCAATCACTAAGAGCAACACATTCAAAGAATTTCCTTAGAGATGTATAGTAAGTGTATAGATTCTTCCCTAGGAAGAGTTTGGAGGATAAATAGTAGTTTTAAAAAATTGCTGGATGCTTCGTAAGCTGAACCAGTGCAGCACATATTCATTAACTCACTGCAATCATTAGTACTCTGTGGGCTCTGGTTCCTAAGTAAGCTGCTGAGAGAGGAGAAAGAGGATTTATTCCTGGAGGCACATTGTTCTGAGTGGATCCTTCATCTGGCCAGTGAAAAGATTCATTTTCCTCTCCTATTCACTTTGCTTTCTTGCAGGACTGCCTTTTGTGGAGCACCTCTCTGTGCAGGCCTGGGCCTCTCCTGGGCGATAACTAGGCCGCCAAAAACCTTCCCCATCCACATGCCCTCCCTTATTATAGCAGCTCCCCTTTGTGGATGCTATTGTCCTCTTTACTTCTATTTCTCTGGAATCAAAATCAAATGCTCTGTTTCTCCCAATTCATAGTGGTGGAAACACGCCTTTCACAGAAAAGATCTTATCTCTGGTTCCACTAGTTATCTGCCTCAGCACCACAGTCGTCATTCCGAGTTTATATTATGAATCCTGCCTCTATTCAAATTGCGCTAACAGTATATTTAGGGGTACGTGAAATATTTGCAAGCACCTTATCTTTATTTCAAGAGAAAATAAAATTTTATTCCCTTCTCAAACACGGTCTTTTAGGGGAATAAGGTTTTATGTACTCCTTGTGCATAGTAACAGTGTTGCTAGGGGGCCAGTATTTCTGCAGAATCTCCTTCAGCTGAGGTTTCATCTTAACATTTGTCGATGCGTTCAGTGAGAATAAAGCAGAGCACTGAAAAAAAAGAACAAACCCCTCCATGCGCACATTATTTACATCACTTTAAAATTTCTACAGATTCAAGGGTAATGGTAACAAAGCCTTTTCTCTCCTCTGACTTAGACATGATGCACACCAGCTTTGTGTTGAAGTAAATGAAATCAGACTACTATTTTGTCTTAAAAATATGTGCAAATTATGTTTTTTGTCTTCATGGTCAAGCTTAATTACTAAGTGAAAAATGCTCATTTAGCACAGAGAGCAGTAATGAAATAGGGGGGTTTGAATGATAAAAGTGGGAGGTGTTTAGATTTATTTTCCTTCTGTCAAAGCTGAGATTTTGTAGAATTGGGGAGCTCTCTGCACAAGTGACCAAGATACACCATGTGAGGCCCCATCTAACCAATCACCACTTCACAGGCTTGAATATGTGCTCACCTTCAAATGCTCAAGGATCTGTGTAAAAACGAACTGTTACATATTCAGTATACTCAGTCACTACCATCAGGGAGAAGCAAGTGATTGCACTGAGTAGTTTTATTTACAAAGTCAATCAGATTTAATTCCTCTCTTAACCCCCTCAGAAATATTGTGACTACTCTTTTAAACCATGAATGTCTGGTCTTGGTCTTCAGGCAGGTAGAATGAGCATGGGAATCAGATAGTGGCCAGAGCCTGCTATTCACAGCAAAGAACAGGAAGGATGGGACACCTGCATCCCCACATTGATTCTTTAAGGCCATGTGATGTTCCTGTAGCAGGAGCTTTACCTGTTTAAGCTGAAAAGCAGCTGTGGTATTTCCAGCAAAATCCTGACTGCATCTCAGCAGAGATACAATCTAGTTCAACCAAAGTAATTTTCAAAATACAGTCACAACATAGGATTTGCTCTTTTATTTAATTGGTTTAGTAGAAGATAAGATGCTGTTGCTCATAAACACATTGTTGTTTTGTTTTTCTTTAAAAATCCATTAACTTCTATGCTGGTCTTTAAATATTTATAAGATGAAAATAATCCTTTAAAGCATCCTCGGAGAAGACATTAACTCTTTTAGTTAAATAGTTCTTATTTTTCCGGTAGGGAAATTGTTTAAGCACTCAGCCAACTAATTCCACAATTTAATCACAATATTTTTATACTTGAATGTAAGCAAAGATAAATACAAGAGAAAAAGTTGTTATATTTATGTATAAACTGACTTACTACTTCCATGATGGGGATATTATGCAGTGATTCTGGACTTGACTGTAAATTGAAGTTGCTTTTAAATAAACACCTCAGGAGCTCATGCCTCTCTAAATATTTATATTGTGAGGAAAGTTTTGCCACAAAATATTTCTCATCTTCACCTTTCTTCCTTAGAGCCATCTGAAGTGTTTTGCTTACTCTCCATAGCACCCCGTTTGCAGTAGGGGTGCTGGAGAGTAAGCAAAATCACCCACGAAAGGAGCTGTGAAGTTTGTGGTGAAAGCCAGAATTAGAGCCAGTTCCGGAGATGAGTGATAACTCCAGTTTCTACAGCACCTTTGTGCACAGCTCATGTGCTGCAAGCGTGGTCTACAAAAGCCAAGGTATGCATTCCAGTAGTTCACATTTCATGGAGACTACCTTATACTTCTTGCAGCTGCAGAAGACACTTCTCCACAGAAAATATTTGTTTACCAGAGGTCCCTTGCACAGCCAAAATCTGGGAGGGGTGTGTGGGAATGGGGGGATGTGGGGTATGTCCAGCTGTCTGTCTGCCTCAGATGCTTTTATACTTGTGCCTGCATAGCACAGGTGAATGAACAGAGGCTTGTGGGCTGCATTTTTCCTTTAGTGGGCTCCCGGTTGGCTTTATTTGGTTTGCTCTTTTGCAGAATGGTTTTGGTTTCTTTCCTTGTTTGTGTTAACAGCAGAAGTGCTGCGTCTCTGCAGAGTTAAATTAAATGTCAGGCTTAGGATGTCTCTTTAGAACAATTAATTGTGCCTTACAGATATGGCAAAGGCAGTCTCCAGGATTATGCAAGTTCAGCCCAGTTTTCCTGCATGTTTGGCTTGTGTGGAGCCCCTCAGCTGAAACTAATATTTCTTGGGCATATCTCACTGTGAAGCAAATCTGCCTTTTGCAGTTGAGCCTTGTTGCCCCTGCCCACTGTATTGCCCCTGACAGCCACAGCCATCAGGCACCAGCAGAAATCGCCTCACTGGGGGGGAAAATAATTAACAAGAAGCAGAACCATCCATGCGCATGGCTGCACCCTAAGATGTTCACAAAGATGATTTGTATTAATGTTCTTAAAACAAAACAGGCACTCTAACTGTAGCTAACACCAGTGTAAGCACAGGATATTTTCCAACATTAGCCTAACCCTGTGGTGATAGCGATAAATGATGCTCCATTTTTTTAATCAAGAGACAATATTCTTTCTGGCTGATTCAAGTGTTTTTATTGGAAATAGCTTCCAAAAACAACCTGTCTTGTTAGTACTGTAAATTCTGCAGGCTACAATCCTTTGATTCTCATTAAATTAACTAATTACTGTCTCCCTGGATCGATGGATTTAGGAGCAACTGACATAATCTTGCTAGGAAAGGAAAGCTGCCAAATTCCATGACTTTGCTTAAACCTATTACTCTGGTATCTGTGCACTGAAAGAAATTTATCACCATGTAATTAATGGTTTTAGTTGGTTGATTGTCATATCAAAAGTAGACAAAGATTTAAGGTTTAAGCTAAGCAAACAAAAAAGGCACCAGAAGAACTCTGTATGCAGATTGCTAATTTAAGGTGGTTTTTTCCAAATATGAAAAAATATTTATGGGGGAAAAAACAACCCACAGAAGGTTCTGCCCAGCAGAACTGGAAGACAGATGCTGTTCAGGGTGCTCAGCAGCAGTGCTGAGCTGGCTGGGGGCAGCAAAGGCTCTGAGTGGGCTTCAGGAGCTGCTGGGGTGTTGGTGCTCTCTGGCACCCACCAGCTCTGGAGAGCAGGGATTTGCACACTTGGCACTTGTCCCAGGAATGCCTCTGCTTGGCACAGCCAGGCCAGTGTCAGGATGAGAACCCCGTGCACCGGGGTAGAGCTTTGCTGACACTCTGGGCCTTGAGCCCCCCAGCTATTGCTTGTGGCACCGTTAGAATTCCACTTACATGCTTTTTTTTGCCTAGCTTTGCAATGAACTATTTAGGCTCCTGTCCTATGTGAGAAATAAAAAAATAGGATTTTATGGTATTAGCGAGCCAATTAATCTCTAGAACAGTTGATCCATAAGGTAGGAGGACTAAATTTTAGAAGGTTAATGGTGCAAATAGGCAAAGCCCTTTCTCAGCTGTGAACACTGCATTCTATCATACTCTAGCTTAGCTGTCCAAGTGGCTTTATTATGTTTGCTCAGCTTTAATCTATACATGTTTTAACATACTCTAAGCTGGTTTTAATTTTAAACTAAGAAACCCTGGCAAATCTCTTTCAATATAATTAGAATTTTCTCTTTAGTTTGCTGTTTAGTCATTATTTTCTTATTTCCACTTTATTTTCTGGTAGATAAATCCTCTTATTCATTTGTTTCAATGAAGCTTGAGTAAAGGTCATTTAAATTGATTCACCTTTCTTATCTCCCCTGCGTTTATTCTATAATCCTGCTTTCCATTGTGTGGAGGAGAATAGCTTTCTTTTCTCTGATTGTTTCTGCTAGAAGAAAAATGGTAACCTTTTATTAAATAAATCTGGGAAAGCTGTGCTCCAAATCCATATTATCACTAGCTTGGGGAAACAAATTATTTCACAAACTTAAAAAAAGAAAACATACAGCACTTTTAGCAGTTTGCTGTTAGATGGCCTGAACTTACTGCCTCAAGCCTCGTGAGTGAATGAGGGTAATACTTTGGTATAATTTGCAAAAGCAAATACAAAATCTCAGGCAGCCAAATTCGCTTGTGAAGCCCTGTGGAGGTGCAGTGCACCAGTGACCTCAGTGGTTCTGGCTGCTGGGGCACACAGCCACCCAACCTTTTCCCGTTGGTCCCAGGTATTTCCATGTTTAGCAGCACTGCCCAAACTCACCAATTTGTCTCTTAGTAGGCAGCTCATCTTCTGGAGCTATACAAGGCTTCAGCTTTGAAGGGAATGTTCCTGTTTTGATTCCTGCCCTGAAATGCATACCTCTTCATGGGACAGAGCAAGTTTAGAGACTCTTCAAAAGATAAGATATGAAAATAATAATGAGTGACTACTTAGTTTGCCTTGAAAAATCACCTGAGTGCATACTGTTATCTTCTGTTTATAGTCAGTTGACAAGAATGTCTGACGGCTCCTGCACCATTTTCTGACTCTGTTTCAGAGAGATGTATTTGATTTTTTTCCTGATCAGGTGATGTCCTGTAATGCAGGACAAATTTTGTATGACTAAAATGTGGTATTTTCTAATACTGGAATGTTTAAGGAAGCAAGAGGAGGAAATGTAGGATTAAGCCATACAATTAGGAAAATAAGAACAGCCTAAACCAATCTGTTAACAATATGTTCACATATATAAGGGTGTATTTTCCCCATTTTAAACAACTAAATCAGAATTGCTTTTTATTTTGTTGCCAAGGTTACTGAATTTTGAATAGTCTCTAGAGGGTGGTAGTTTTAACTCGTTGAATGGCATCATTGTTTAATATTAAGAATAGTCTGATAAGTCCTATCTTAGCTGTGGAAAATCACTTCTTCCTTCAAAGACACCTGAAATCAAGTTGCCACAAGGCTGGTAGGAACGCTCCAGATGCACTCCAGGTAACCCTGCAGAGAGCTGGCCGATGCCTGGGAGGGGTTGGGAGGCCAAGGGCAGATGTGTCAGGCACAGTCACTTGGCACAGTCAAGAGCAGGGAAGGTGATGCTGAGAGGAGAAGAAACAATCTTTCAGATCAATATCATAGGCAGAATACAGATAAATGAGGGAAGGTACAGAAACTCTCTCCAGGACCAGAGCAGTGATACATGTACAATAAAATCTTACCTTGTAATCACTGAAATAAAAAGATGGGGACCTTGACTGCAGCGCAGAGGCAGCCAATCCCACAGAGCAGAAAAGATAAAAGCTGATAATAAAGAAAGGAAAAAACACTCAGGACCCAGACTTGATCTACAGTCCCAAGATGAGATACCAACATGAGGCAGGATTCCTCCAGCAGCTGCCAGGTCCTGGAAAGGCAGTGGGAATGAGATCTCTGCTCACACCCAGTAGCCCCAGACTGCACACAAGGGACTCACGGCCATTTTTTTCCCTTTCCATTTGCTTCTGTAGCCACCTGCAGGAAAATGCATTGCAGCCTCCAGTATTAGCATTACATGTTCCTCCTGCTGAGAAACAAGTATATGAGAATACGAGGAAATGGCCTTCCTCCTCCGTGCTGGGGGATAGGAATGCTCTCCTTTGTCTCACTGTGTTATTCTTTGACTCTCATACATTCATAGGTACTTGAATCTAGTGAGTCAAACTAATGCTTGGGCAAAACAGTTGCTAAGAAATTAATATTCAGTTTGTGGTATTGAAATACACTGGTAATACATTTACTGCCACCCAGTCATCCAAACACCTCCAGTTATATACATTGAAATATGTTGATATTGATATAGTAATGATATAGTAATTTGAATTAAATACATAATTGAAATATGAACAAGTATGCCTATTTGAATGCTAGAAACATTTTATCTAGTATATATTAGTCTTTTAAGTAATATGCATACAGTTTTACTATCATGAAGCTATAAATCACTTGAAAAATTGTTTTATACTGCACTAAGAGTACAAATAGACTGATGTGAGGCAAGGAACTGAAAGGTAGCTGGGGTTCTGGGTATTTGAGAAGTGTCATTTACGGGAGGGATGCTGTAATGCTGCATTTGCATGTGCTTGCATCTGGGGCCAGTGGACAGGATACATACATGCAGAGTTCCTTCAAGCTCAGGTGGCCTGAGGGAGTCCCCAGGAACTTCCTCTAAAATCTCAGCTCTGTATCTAATCATTGCTCAAGTATCATTTAGTTGTTAGTTTGTCTTACATCAAAAGATTTTTGGTATCATCACCAGCATCTGGAGTGGTCACAGACCACAGCTGTAGAAGAACAAACGTGATCCTTGCACTGGTTTACAGCCCATTCTTCTCTGAAATGTGGTGACCAGGCTCTTTGAATCCATGACATTGTCCCCACTTGCCCTGTGCAGCAGTCCTCTGGCACTTGAAACATACAGGTAGGCAGCACCTGCCAGAGCACTCTCAAGGCAAAATGCCTTTTTAAAATCCCTAGGAAGACAGACACAAGTTCGAAAGCTCTTTCCCCCCGGTAGCCCAGTAATGTAGGTGAAAACTTTTTTGGTTTCATTAGGTTTCAGAATATTGCTTTCTCCTGACTGCTGTGGTGCTCAGCTCTGCACAGCTCTTCTGTGAGTTTGGCTGTTGAGCGCTGAGTGCCGCTGCTCGAAACTGGAGCCACACTACTGGGTGCTGCTATAATGACCTTCCTCATGAATATGTATTGCCAGATAAGTGAAGCAGAATAAAAGATTAGAAACTTTTAACACTCAAAACTCTCCAGAGCTTCAGCCCTGGAGATTGGAAAGGTATTCTGCTTCTTCAGGAGCAAAGCACTGAGAGAGCTTGGGGAATCTTTGTGGGCCACTGTTGTGGTTCCTTGGCCTCTAACAAAAAAGGCAGAATAGAAGACCCATTTGTTGCTCTGTTAAATATTTTCCATACAAAATGCAGTAATGTAAAATGCAATAAGAGTTTTGTACAAAATTTAAAAAATTAACCATCAAGGAGTCGTGGACTAATTACCAAGAAAAATCTGATTCCAGGATGCGCCTGGGTATTAGGAGTTTGAATTAATTTCAAAATTAGATCAAATTTAATTCTGCACAAAATGGAGAGTATTTGATATAATCATAATGAACATTACTATGTACTGTGCAGTGAGGGAACTCAGCTGAGCTTGCCAAAATTCACTCCTGAAATCACCGCCAACACACAAAAAATAGCTTCCCCCCACAGGCACAATATTGAGGAGTTTTAAAAACACTTCAGGGTGATTTTAGAGTTATGTTTCAAAAGTACCTATTTAAGTTTAGGAAACTATGCCATGTTACTCATTGCCTGGACCAGGGTCCTTTCCAGGATCTCTGATGTTATGACTTTGTGTGGTCATTCAGTGACCATCTGTCACTTATCCTTTTTGGCTCCACATGCCCTCTGCTCTGCCCATCATCGATTTTATTTTATTTTCTCCAAAAAGAGAATCATAAAATAAATGTAGCAATTACTGCATTCAGGTCAGGGAAAAGAAAAGTGCCTTTTGTTGCTGTAAATTGTTTATGTTTTTCTAAAGTGTTGGTTAGAAGCAGCCAACAAAAGGAGAAATCATTTTATAGGTGCCCTTTCACACTGGGATCATTAAATTCAAGTCCACAGTTTCATTATTAGCTTCTATTTTCAGAGAGGTAAAAGTCATCTGCAAAAATTTCCATGCTAAGTTTTAGTGCCACAGAGAAGGGTTGACTTTGCTGCCTCAAGTTCCTCGACCTTTCAGAGTTCCATTTGACTGTTTTGTGGTTCTCACAAAACCTACAGCTTTCCCCTAAAAACCACACTGTCAGCAAGTCAGCTGCTCTTCTCTTCCTTTCGAGGCCGACTTTATCCCCCCACACAGCTCACATCCCAGGACTTGGGCTCCCAGTCCCATCCCAGAGCTCTCTGGTGCAAACCCAGGGAGTGCCCCCCAGCCCAGCCCCAGGCTCTGTGGATGGCCCCACACCAGGCTGATCAATAAAGAGCCCACTTGTGATGCTACTTCTTTCCTGTGTTCCAATCAAATAAAGAATTTGGAGCAATACAGTGTTAAAAATGGAAGCCCAGAGTTTTCATCTATTATTTTGACTAAAAAATATCTTCAAATACCTTGTAAAACCACCTTGAGCATGAGCTTTACTTTTTACATCATACTGGAAATCTCAGGCATAGTAATGTTTCTGTTCATTAACAGCATAGCTACCTCTTGAATAAATTACATTTAGCATGGTATTAGCATTTCATCAGTAATCAATAATTCCCTTCATCAAGCTAGTTCTAAATCTGGGAGGAAATCTACCTTTATGCAGCTGCCTTCATCTTAAAGCGATCCTACCCTGAGGCAAAACATCTCAATAAATACCCTAGGTGCAGTGTGTCTTCACCTTGGGGAAATCAGGAACTGAGATCTGTCTCAGTGGGATTTTTGAGATGTTGCCCTCAATATTGTGACACCTAAGATCCGTAAAACAGATTCGTACCTTGCTTTCTTTGCACGTTGAAGAGAGAGGAACCTCTTAATACACAAAGGGATTTGTTCAAGGCCAGGTCAGATGGGGCCCTGAGTAACCTGGTCTAGAGGGTGGCATCCCTGCCCATGGCTGTGGGGTTGGAATTAGATGTCCTTTAAGACCCCTTCCAGCCCAGGCCATTCTGGGATTCTATGTTTTGCAACATTCAGGACTATGTGCTGACAACTGGGTTTGGAAAGCAGCACCAAGTGCCCCTATGCAATGCTAACAGCTATCTGATCCACAAAACATTTTACTATACTGCCTGCTTTTGTTTTTTCAGCTTTTGTGTGCTAATGGAAGTAGTAGCTCCAAGCACTTCTAAACTGCCCTGGAAAAATCCTAACTTCATTTTGTTTTTGCAAAGACGTTTTCCTAAGACAGAGAGTCTCTGGATAATGCATGCAGATCTGATCTGCACTGATCTGCAAAATCCAGCTCTTTTTTTTCCTTTAGAAGTCCCCAAACCATTAGAATTGTTGTGATCCCACTGTTTTTTAGAGGAAGCCTGTATTTTCTGATGGTTATAGATTATCACTTCAAAGATTCCAAACACCCAATTAGTACCCTAGCTGAACTACTTCCTTTGAATCCATCATTTCTCTAAGAAAACAGAAGAATGAATTCTTGGCTGGTATGGTTTCAACTTACGTGATGCCATTTTAACTTGTATGAAGTTTTACTGTGAGTAGTTAGAAGAATCCAAAGGTGCATCTTGCGTGAAGGATGCTGCTTTTCCTCTGCTATTCTTGAATGTCATGGTGCATAACTGTGAAAGTAGGCTTGGAGGAGATAACCCTATGAGTTGTGGGAACATATGAAAAATAAATGCTCTCTGGCAATGCTTTTTGCAATATTTATGATTTCCCATGCTAGTAGCTTCTGTGTTGCTGACTGATCTCCTTGTAAGATCTTGCCATTGCACAGGGCTGCACAGCATTTGAGGACAAAATAGGACCTGACCTTTTTCCAAAAGTCAGAGTGTCTGCCCTAATCAAAGGGCTTTCCTCCACCCAGCCTCTTCTTTCGACTTGTTTTCTCATAATTTCAGATACCACCTTCTCACTTCCGATTGGCAAGAGATGCATATATTTTGCTGGATGTTCTTCCTTTCACCAAAGTCTTAAAACCCAAGAGATAATTAACTTTGTTCTACCAGCTGTCACACTGAGAAACAGAACCTGTCTCAGCCCATTCCTGTGACTTTTCCTCATTTTGTTCAAGGCAGGACCTTGCTCAGGTCATCTGCAATTATCTTTGTGTGAAGTGAGGCAGCAGCTGCAGGATTTCCTTTACTTGTCACCCAAATTCTTGAACTCCCAGACAGCTGCTATTGAGACTACCTGGGTGGTGACTCCCCAGAGGAGGTTGAGTGTTTTTTAAGAAGAATTATATGCACAGGTTTACAACTGTGAAGTAATGTGGTAATGGAAGTCTTTATTGGTTTTCTATTTGGTAGCATTTTGAAATGTTTTGCTTGAAACATACTTTCAAAGTGTTTTCTTTGCATTTATCTCTGCTTCTGCCAGCTTTAAAATGTTCTTTCAAAGACTTCTGAGAATTATAGCTTTGTGTGGTTTGTTTCTTTTTTTTCCCCCAAGTAAAGGTTTGCACTAAGAATGCTGTTTGCTTTCCAATATTAGAATGTGTTGAATCCCTAATTACAGAGATCGGACTAGCACCTTGTCACCAGAGTAAAAGATAAAAACAGCCTTGTGTGAGGCCGTCCTGTATCGATGCAGTTAAAACCTCATTTTAAGAGAAATGTTGTTCTGTCTACACCATCTTGCCCAAGCAGTTCTGGACAGGGAAAGCGGTGGGAAACATTTTAATGTGTCAAATTAATTTGAGCTGCAGTTTTTCACATGAAAAATCTCCATAGTTCCTAAACTACATGGATTTTGGAGCATATATACATTTACTTGATTGTTTCCTATTAAGATTAATTTCTTGGAAAGCACAAAGTACAGGCACAAATTCTGAGCAAGAATCCTTAATTTGGAAAGAGTTTCTGATTAAAAAACAGCAAAATGTGTTGAGGCTTCCAATCACCACAGAAAAACAATTAATTGCATGGCTAGTAGTTTGAGGCCAGAGTTTTTCCAAGGATTGTTAGAGTTTATGGGAATAAGAAACTATTTACGAATGTGAACTTTGTCTGTCAGCTATGTCCTTGTGTTTAATAGAAATTTATATTCAAGCAAGCAATAATCAAGAACATTCATACAGACACACTAAGACTTAAGACCAAATCTAAGAGTATAAATTACTGCATTATTGGTTTTTACATCCAAATTATTTTAACAGTTATTGTCTTTGAAAGAAATTTAGCAAGAAAATATTTTGGGTTTGGATTTACAGCGTTAGATACAGAATATCCTTCCAGCATGCACACTGCTCTAACAACAGTCAGCTGGGGGTCTCAGTATACCTTGCTGTTGTACACTGTTTCCTTAATGTGGGGTCTTCTAGCTGTGCATATTTTGCTACTGTTTTCTTTCATAATCCAATCATCATTTTTCCTTTATTTAAATACCTTGCTAATGCCAGTCCTACCAATGAAAGAAAGTTCTAACTCATGGCTTACACAGATTAAGTGTACTCAGGTTTGTAAATTGGTATTTATATTTAAAATATATTCAGTGTACTTGATGCCAATATGAGTAGTTCGGGGAAACACAAAATTAAGTAAATTACAGGTAAAACACTTCACTATCTCTTCTTCAATATATTGAATAATCTCTAGGCCTGATTCTGACCTTGTTTGCACTAATTTATGTTGGTTAAGCTTAACTGACAGGAGAAGAATTATTTTTTATTTAGTAGAAAGTATGTGACACCAGAGATTCATTTTTACATATCATGTCTTTACATTTCCTAATACAGGGTAATGATGCTAAGCACCTGCTCAAAAAGCGATTGCTCGTTGTGATGATTCCCATTATATTAAAATATCACCCGGGGAAAAAAAGTCATTGTTTCCTTTTAATAAACAAGTTTAGAAAGCAAGTGTCTGTTAATATGTGCCTCTAATCTTTGTTACGTAAAGAGGCACATGGCATTATGAAAACCACTCTTGTGTCTGCCAGGATGCACAGACCTTACCAGGAATAGCTGCAAAGTGGCTGCAGTGACCAGCCCTTTACCCTCTCTGTTTTCTTAGGGCCTCATTCTCACGCAATGAGTCAGAATGGAAATGGAAAATGACAATGCATTCACCACCTTAGGTTGGATAATAAACCCCATATTCAAGTTTATTAAAACTTACCATCACCAGAGAGGAAGCAGAAGTTAAAATGCAGACTCTACCTGCTTGTCACACCAAGTCTCTAATGGGTGCTCTGGGAAACATCTGTGGGGCTTGAAAACTGATCCTGCTGTTACTCTCTAAGACTGAAAGGAGGAGATAATGAATGCAGTCTATTTGCAGTATATACTGGTAGTAAAACTTCTCCTGACTTCATGAGCTTTGTGCAGAAAATAACACTTTTAAAGTGGAAAACAAGAGAATTATGTGGGAAATAAGGGAATCAAGAAAAATGAAGTAATAATCACAGGTTTGGTACGCTACTCAACAGTTCAATATGGGCATGACTTGCCTCGTTGTGTAGTTTATATATAGCTTCATTATAATCAAAAGTACAATTTACCGTAGAGTTATTTCCTGGAAGGCCTGCTTTATGCATCATGTACTTTTCTGGCACCTTACAACCGTGCATAACCTGTATAAAATTAACTATATTTATAGGTGGTATCTGAACGAGCCAAACATGACTTTTTTTTCCTCCAGCCTATTTCCTAAATCAGATACAGTAGCTTAACTCAGAGTAGAAGAAAACTAATGAATTTCAGCTTTGGCGAGACCTCTGCAGCCAGCTCAGTTTCTCTCTTATAATAAGATGGATCACCCACAGAAATTTCCTTTGGACTTGAAAGTGAGCCCTATGGCTCAGCTGGGATGTGGTCCATCTCTCAGACTGAAAGGATTTTGTATGAGAGCATAGTATAAGGACAAATAGCTTTTACTTATGAAAGAGTGGGTAATTTCTAAGGTATTCTACCTCCACTAGAACTACTTTTCTGTATAATGCAAAAGATGAATGATAATAATCAAACAAGTAATGTTATTGTAAAGCGGTAAGGGGGGGACAGTTTTCTGCTGTGTAGGAAATCAAACATCTTATCTTTTGTCAAAGTCCATGAGCATTTGTCTTATAGAATTATGCCTTCAGGTCGTAGCTAACCATCCCAGTGCTCAGTAATTACTCTTTGGCTTATTTATCAGAATGATTGTGTTACTGCCAGCATTTGAAGAGTTCTGTGTAAAAGAAATTCACATGTAATTCACCTTCAGTCTTCTATGCCATCTATTAGCTGGCATTTCTTAACACTGCAGACTGTCTTCTTCAGAACACATATTGCCCTGAAGAATAAATAAATATGTAATTCTATTTTTTTTCAGGATAAATATTTATCCTTAAATAGAAGTTACTTAGCCTGCATCAAATAATGAAAAACTTCAGTCAGTATACAATACAGGGTCCTGGCTCACTAAGATTCATCTTAATTTTCATTTCAGTTCAAGTCAGGCATCTTATTCACTAAGTATGCATTTATACCTAGGAAGGGATACATGGGGTACACGAAGTTTTCAATTAGAGGCCATCATATATGGCCGAGAACAATCATATCTGGTTGTTCTTTAGGATGGTTATATAATATAATCTTTCAGAAAAAAAAAACCAAACCCAAACCGAAACTGTTTCTCTGTTAAATCACCTTTACCTCAGACAGTATTCATATAGGATGCTTGTTAAAAAGTAGTAAAACTTTGAGGGGGTGGGAGGGAGAAGAGTATCTCAAACAAAATTAAAGACAAAGATGTGAGACTTTAAATGTCACCCTTCTCAATGAAGTCAGCATTAGGAAGTCACAGGAAAAAGCTATGGCTTGCAGTCTGTTGTGTGATAAAGACCTGGCATGGCTGATAAAGGGAAGGTTCCCTGGCTGCCCGTGCTCACAGATCACAGCCCCACACCTGAAACGCTTCCCCCAGCCTCTCCCTGCAGACCCCACTGCAGCCTCAGAGAGCTCCTGGGCTTCAGCTCTGGATAAGAGAAGCTGCTAATTCAGTACCATTTAATGACCTTCCAGAGTGGGAGCTCATCTCAATAGTATATTAAAGCAATCCATTCAGGTATAACAGAATGGATAGGCCAAACTAGATCAAAAATCCCTGAGCCATACACTATTTATTGCCAATTGAAAGATAAGCTTCACAGAAGAAGCTACTGTATATTTGCCTTCTGGGATAAAACTATTTTTAAATCTCCAAAGATATATTTAAAAACCCTTTCAAAGCTACCTGTCACTCTAAGGTCTGTAGGAAGAACGGACTTCTAGTTCAAAACACTGTGGATAGCATTAGTTCTCAATGTAACATTTCAGGAATTCATATATTAAATTTATATATATGCAGAAATATATACATATAAGATATAGATAGATATAAAGTACATTGTCATGGGAAGAGGACTTGTTGATACTAAACTTAAGAAAACTGGGGAACATTTACCAAAGCAAGTAAACAATTCTCTACCTTATTTATGAACATGGTTTGCTCATAAATACACATGAGATATTTTTTGGCCATATACCCCCTTCCTATTACCACCTTGGGAAAGCAGTAGCTAAATTTAGGACCTGAAGCTATGGTCAGAGATGAGAAATTAGTGACAAATCAACATGTATTAACATAATTCCAATATTTGTTAAAAAAAAAGAAAAGCATTTGTTCTGTCTCCTGGAACAACAGAAAAACAAAATGTATAGCAGTACTGGTGGCTGTGCTTATTCACCTGCATGGAGCTCTATGCAAACCAACTCTCACCTCAGTTCAGAGAAATGATGTATCTGCAAAACACTGTGTGGGACTCCTGTGTTCCTTCACTGAGTGTGCTGCTGGAGATGAGAGACAGAACTTAAAACCAGCTTTTGCATATCCAGTCATTATAAAGAGACTAGAGATCATTATTTGAATTTGTTTTTTCCCTGAAACAAAACAGAGCTTTCTCTCTCATTATATTTTAAAAAATAATTCCATAGGTCTTGCAAAATGCCTTTAGAATTTAAGCAGTAAATGACTAGGTGGCATAGAGAAGAACAGGTTGATTAAATGCAGAAATGTGTAGGAATGAATGTCGAAATCCATATTTGTTACAGCTTATATTTTGGG
Organism: Platysteira castanea; assembly: GCA_013397175.1. Lineage (NCBI taxonomy): Eukaryota > Metazoa > Chordata > Aves > Passeriformes > Platysteira > Platysteira castanea. Next base: position 115,140 of record VYXC01004873.1, read on the forward strand.
AGACATCCTGCAATTTGCCCATATTGTGTTTGAACAAATGTCTTAAGGTATAGCATAAATTTTAGGAATATATAGTAGAAAGCTTTCTTCATACAATTTCCCAGCACTTTTAGGCAACACTGCTATCTACTGGGACACTTGTTCAAACCATGTTGAAGCCCTGAGACATGGCAGGGAATAAAACTGTTGTGGCAGCAAACTTGGCAACAAATCCAAGGCAATGCCCAGATGGGTGAGAGCCTGACCCCACAGAGGGTCGTGTACCAGACCCCCCGCTGGAAAGTTGTGTGAAAAACCAAACCTTGCACTTGAAGCCAACCAACAGCTAAAAACTGCTTGAAGGCAATGGGAACAAATACTTTGAAGGAAGGAGGTTTCTCCATGTTCTCCCAACACTGATAGGTGTCTGGGGACCAGCACAAGGGTACGATCAGTGATAAAACTTGTAAAACTTGTCTGAACCGAAAACCCAATATGTTCATGGTATTCAAGTGAAATTAAATCATTTTAACAGCAGAGCCAGATACTGCATTTGGTCTTTCTAGGAGGTAATTTTTTCTGCAAGCCCAAACTTGCTCAAGATACCTGTGGTGTGATTGTTTTGTAAAAATCATAGTTACCTGCAGAAGCAAATTCACTTTTATGAAAAGCTGGACATCCTTTCAACATACCACCTAACAAGTTTTTTGCCAAGTGCTTTCAGAATAATTGTATTCGCTTTATAGACACGGTCATAAAAGCTGGGACTGTTGAAGGTAGGACTCTTTAAAGAGGAGAATATTGATTAAAATGGAAGCTACAAACTCTGTAAAGTACAAGTATGGTGGAGGTGCTCAAAAGCTCTTTAAATTGCAAACTTTAATTTATAGAGAGGGGGACCTTGTTCCCTTTCATTTGGGATTGGGAAGCAGAGTGGGCTCAAGCTGCAGAACTTGCATGTGCCTTTTCAATTACTCTAGTGAGTAAACACTAGTACTAGACTGTCTATATCAAATCAGCTGCAAAACAGTGGCTATAAAAGCAGCATTCTCTTGCCTAGATGATTATACCTGTTAACACAAAAATTCATTTGATGTATATGTGAAGAATTCCAGCGGTTGTCTTTTTGATGTCAAGTATGAAAGGGAATACACCTCATTAAATGGCACATCAAAAGGATGAAAATGCAATCATTAATCTATGTTTTATGAAATTCTCCTAACAATGTATTGTAGAAATCTATATTGCATCAAATTGCAGAAAGGTCCTGTAAAATCCCTTCAGTGGTAGGAGTCTTCTTACTTTTCATTTTTTTCTGTCTTTTAAATTTCCTGAGCTCTCCATTTTATACCTGCAGATAGCCATACTCATCCTCTTCTCACTGATGCAATTTCAAAGTCTGGACAACAGAGGCAAGGTTAGAGATGTAAAACAAACATATCCACTGTGCTTAAATCCTTCGTCTTGGCAATAAATTGCCGCATTTAATCTATTTGACTCTCTGAGCACACTGAGCTGTTGGTGCAGTGTGCATACCCAGCCCTAAATTAAAGCAGGCTAATTTCTTCTCTGACTCACCCAACTCCTCCTTCCAATGTACTAAGGAATGTCTGTATGTCTGGTGACACCACCCCAATGTCAGATTTAAATTGCATTAGATACTGTTTCTAATCAGCAAGGAAATCCATAGCTGGCAAGTAGGGCAGGTCTCCACCCTCGCTAGCGAGAGAAATGGGCTGTAGCTTTGGGTCAAGATCTCCAGCCCTGCCTTTAGCAGAAGTGGTGTAGCTGTGGGCAGTTTGCCTGACAAGGTGAAGCCTCTAGCACTCAGCTGATCCTCTCTGCTGCTTGTGTAAAGGAAAAGGAGTTGTCTGAAGCTTGAAGGTATTCGGAAAAAATTTGCCGAAACAGGAAAAAATTCCGCCCAGGAAACACCGATGCAGGCAGTTGAAACTCGGAGTTAATACAGCGCTGGATCCCTCACCTGCTTTCCTTGCTCCATCTGTGTGTCAGGTCCAGATGAGACACTGGAGGACCTCATTCCCCTGTGCCAACCTGCTGCATCTGCCCACAGATACCTGAGCTCCTTTGCAGTATCTGAGCATTGCAATGCCTGGAGAACAGCTTATGGGGGGTTTGTTTTTAAGTAAAGCCCCTATTCATAGTGGGGTTGGTCTTAAAAGTTCAAAAATCAAATTATATTTTCCTTTAATCCTAGTTCAACATGCTAAAGCAAATAAAATTTCCCTGAATATCTTATTGACAAGTTTTCTGGCAAGGATTTTCACTTAAACAGAAGCTGAAAACAGATATTGCAGGAAGTTCACAGAAGATTCCTCCTTCTCTAACCTGTAAATTAGAATATTAACACTGGAAATATGCTTCCACAGAATAATATTTATCCAATAAGAATAATGTCACCTATTTATGCTATTAAAACCAATCAATATAGTTGGAAATAAACATGTAGATGTTCATTAGACTACAGAAGATACTCTTCTGAAAATATTTTTTTTCTAGCGACTGAAAGTAAATACTAAGGAGGGGAAACCAGTCTTAAATATGTGCTGCTATAGGGGATTTAGGAGAATTTAAGGTTTCAGGCTGCAGGATTTGTCAAAGCAAATTTTGTGATTTAAAAATACTCCTGTATTCCCTAGTTATAGGGACATACACCATTCAGTCATGAAACAAAAGTGATGTCATGATTTAACAGGATAATTAGCTATCCATATATCCATTACCAAATGCTAAGAATAATCATGCAATATTTCTGAGATACCTGTCATAGTTGAAAACTTACAAAGAAAAATGTTAGGAATTCTGAATGAAGGATAAATTCAACATTCCTCTAGTCTTTACATGAGCTTTTGAAGAAGAAAAACACAGTTTTCTATGTAATATATGCTTTTGATAGCAGTCATTTACATATACTTACTACAAATCCAAAAATTATTCGACAAAGAAGGGATTGTGATGTTTGAAAAATCTGCTCTATATCTGTAAATGGTAACCAAACCTGCAGGTGAAAGACCTGACTTGAGGGCATCAAGGTTTTTCCAGGCCCGTGTGGGCTCCTCCTGGTGAGCCTGGGGTTGTTTGACACTGAACTGCCCCCGAGACACAGATATTCCTTTCCCTTATCCTTCCAAGGTTTCACTACCCAGCAGGTAACTGTAATCTTGCTTTCTGTACTGACTTTGACACAAACTAGAGCCCTGCACTGTGTTTAAACCTGCAACTGGCTGCACACACCCACAGCGAAGTGGGGTGGCAGGAGGGATCCAGAGATGAAAGACTTGCACTGTCAAGGATCCAAAGGCTTTTGTGATTCAAAAAAGGCAAAAGATAAGGGATATCCTCAAATTGTTGGACTTCTGGGGGAAATGAAATCCCATAGCAACAACTCAAGAATGCACTATGAGATCTATCAAGGGTTGGTCTCCTGGCCAACTGTTCAACTGTTTTTGGAACCTAGAAGTATTAATTGATTGTGGGGAAATAATACAAGTGTTTCCTTGCTAGGCTGGCAATGAGAGGTGACTTCCTGCCTGCTGTTTTTAATCTGGCAGGGCATAGGCAGAGGTCTGTCCTGGCACTGTCCTCAGGTGTGCTTCACACACAAGCATCCCCAGAAGCTTTCCCTAGCAGTCAACAAGTCAGAAAAGCATCAGCACAGTGGCTTTTGCCCAGGCAATGGAGGTGGGTTCAGGTTTTAGTAGTTTTCCACACAACCCTCAGTGCTCTGTGAAACAGACTCTCACTCCCCATGCAGACAGATGAGTTGAATTAAACCCTGACATGTGTACATGTAATGGCAGTTTTGCTTATTAAACACCCTGAAATCACCCCACATGGCTTTAGTAGAGCGGCTGATGTTAAATCATGTGTGCAGGGTTGCAGTAGCACCTGAATGAACCCACTGCTGCATATCTGAATCATTGCTCCCTTCACTATCAAAGCAAATGTGAGCTAACAATTCCCAGGTGCCTTGAGCCGTGTCCAACCCTTGCAGCTTGCTCAGCTGTGCTCCTGCTGCAACCCCCCCACTACTGTTTATTTGCATTCAAAAGCCACGCACATCAGATGATGCATTAAAACATGCTTTGACTCAACTAAGACCTGTTTGAAAGCCTAAGAGGGAGAAGGAGGTTCTTTCCAGTAGCACTTCACAGGCAGGGAAGGATAAGCTTTAATATCCTCTGCCTAGGCTTCACAAAGGTGAGATTTTGTCTTCCATCACCATAAACTGCTCCCAGTCTTTCTCTCTCCCCCACACAGCAAACAGCACAAACAGTAATATAGCTGTCAACAAACCAGCTGAATCAAAACAGAATTTTTCTGAGTCACTTCTTTAATAATGGTAATTAAAGAGAAAACAGTACTTCAAAGTTTGTACTCAGACTTTTCAGCATTCAGCTAGGAAAACATCTTTGAACATCCCCATTTTCTCTCAGGTTTTTCTCCCTTTACTCTGAAGGTCAAAGGTTTCATTTGTATGCTCGTCACTCTCTTTCACTTTCCAACATATCCTTAATTGAAATTTGACACATATACCCATTAGCTGAATTTATTCTTTTTCCATGCTTCATTAACAATGCTCTTTGCTATATTATGACGCTAATGCTCATCGTAAAATGCTCTCCTATGCAGTGTGGCTTACAATGGATAGTGATTGATGGTTTCACAGGTAACATGGAATCTAGAAGGTATAACTTTAGGTGCTGAAATTGCAAGCTGTGGCAGGAATCTCAACAGCAGGGACAGATCCTGACTTTGCAAGGTCTGTTAGAGGGTGTAAAATGGCAGTAACTTCTCTGATGCTGCAGCACGAGCCCAGTCCAAGCAGAATCCATCCACACCTGTGTTCTCTGAACCCAGGTCTGTCGTGATGAACTTCTGGCTGAACTAGATCATAATCTACATTATTCACCTGAAATGTTGAATATAATTTTCACTACTAAATTGCCTACAATTCGGTCTTGTAACTAGAGAATGAAACTCAAAACCATAAATACAAATGGACTTTTCATTTAAAACTGCAATTTCCTTTCTGATGTACTGTACCACTTGTCCATGAACTTCTGTCTTTTTCGGAAAATGACATTTTCCTATGGTGTATAAGTTTCATTGGGTTGTCATGGAAACTGGTTCTCTCTTTTTCTTTCTTTCTCTCTGTCTCCAAGAGTTTCACCTTGAGAGGAAAATGGTTGTCATTTACAGCGCATAATTTTGCAGGTTAAACTTTCTATGATCACTCAGATTGTGATGAAATACAATCCCAGAGCTCAGGGAGAGGGGAAGAGGGGAGAGTGCTCACATATTTCCAGAGGGGACAGTAAAATCCTTCAATGTCTTTTACCCCCACTTCAGCAGCAGGGGCAAAGGGTGTGAGTGCAACACGTTGCGTAAGTGACCCAGGGTCTGTGCTTTGGGCCATGTTTACACAGTGTGGCAAACAGGCATTGGCTTCCCCTGCCCTTGCTCCAAGAGCGGATGAGCTGGGCTACACCTGCTTCAAGAGCCTGGGCTTGGTGGCCTCAGCAAACCCACACATCCCCCCAGGAGCCAGCCTGGCCCTGGACACATGGGAGGTTGTCCTGAGGGAGAAAAAGGTGGCTGCTTGCCACAGCGGCCCTGAGGGCTGAGTAAAACAGAAGGGCAGGGAGCACACAGAGGGCAGAGAAATGCCCTTGTAGCCCAGGAAACAGGGCTCAGTTTTTCTCAATAGTGGCCGAGGTTAAAGCAAACTCTCCTAAGGCAAGGAGAGAGCATTGCCTCAGGAGAGTTAAAGCAAACTCTTCTAAGGCAAGGAGAGAGCATTGCCTCAGGAAACAAAACATTGTTTGGAATGATTTACTGGATATTCAGCCCAGCCAAAGGAACATAGCAGAGGAAATGGGGGCTGGAGACGCTCAGGGCTTGTTCTTTTGTTCAAATCTATAGACCTTTCCCCTTGCCTAAGACTGGGTTAGTTAAGTCTCCACGCAGGGCTCATGTCTCACGAGGGGTATCCTGCAAGGAGAATACCCACAAGCCCAGGCACCAGCACTAGGTGGATGCTCTTGCAGTGGCTGCACTCAGGGGATCGGGAACTAGGGACAGTGTGCACGCCCATGGGTGCCTTGCCATGGCCACATGACACAGTTGCATAAGCAAGTCCAGAATATGATGCCTTAAACTCAGGACCCAAAGCCATTCTCAGTCTGCCATCCACTTGGGTAGATTCTTCACCCATATAATCTGAAGCATACAAAAGAAATATTTGACTATATGGAAAGTGTGTTAAGGAAAACTGGAAGGTAGCAGCACAAGCAAAAGGCCTCCTGCTTTTTATGGCCAACATGAAATGATTAAAAAAATGTAATCCTTATTAAGCTTTTAGCCAGAGGAGGCTGAGATGAGTTTGGGTAAATTTTGGATAATTTTCTGGATGTTGCCAGCATTATCTGAGGTTTACCAACCACTTGCTTTAACCCCTGCAAGCCAATTAGCTAATGCATTTAAATGCTTGAGGAATGATTAGTCAGGAAGAGTCATTTTAGTAGCACATATTTAGCAGGGGGAAAAATGGATGCTAAAAACGAGGTTATTTAGCAAATGAGCTCTTGAAAGCTAAAAGTAGTAGAAAAAAGGTTCATTGGGTGTTTTCTTTTTCTTTTTTGCACTACCAATTTCACCTATGGGCAGCCGTGCAACCTTATGTTCTCTGCATTAGAATATTCAGGCCAATAGAGAATTTTTTTTCAGCTTTTAATGAATAGCACTGCTGTGTGATGCATGATGTGAAAAGAAGGGGTTTGAAAAGGGCTTTGCAGGCACACTACTTTGCACCTTTACCTGAAGAAGCACGTGACAGATTTTCCAGCTGTTTCCTACAGATGTCGTACATATGCTTAAAGGTCAGTGTTCTTTTGGGAGCAACCATAGCCCCACTTACATTTAGATAACAAACAAACATCTCATGCCAAGAAAAAGCGTTTTAAATAAATATCGTTAACAAAATAAAATGTCTAATCAGCAGATGAGGAGTGAAAATCATACCTGTGAAAGAAAACTGACTAATATTGTGACTGCTGTCTCAGATTTAGAGTGCTGGGACTGGTTCCATGGGAAAAGACCTTGGAGATGGCACATTAGGAGAAGGAGAAGCTGCACCGCCACAAGGTTCTTGCTTCTCCAGCCACCCTGCCACTAACAAAGTTACCTAAGCACATTGCCCTGCCGAGGCTGCCATGCCTGGCCCCATGCAGCCTGCTCCAAGAAAACAATCAGCCTTGTAAGCTACCATGAAATGGGAAAATAGTCACTCTCAGAAGAATAATGAGACTCTGAGGCATCAAATTTTAAGATTGCTATGATGTTTTGGGGAGGTGAGGTGGGAGGGGAGTGGAGAGGAGAGGAAGAAAACACATCAGATTGGGATAATTATTGAATTTCTGAGAAACCCAGAATCCAAAAGGGGCTGGTTCCTTTAGGAGACAGGGAGGAGAAATACAGCATAGCCTGACTCTGACATGCTGTCTGCTCTGGGAATTACTACACATCATTACAAACAAAGTTATAGGTTTCACTGTGTTTTTTGGTTTTTTTTTAATTATGAAATTTGTCCTCTAATTGATAGCAGTATCTTTTAAAACACATAATCACGTAAAACTGAATGGTAAGACTTTCACATTTCGATGTCCAAGTTAGCAACAAATTGTTCTTTAGGTTGGCCTCCAAATTGACCTCCAGGAAAATTGGTGAGGAAGGTTATAGTTTTAGTAGCCCCAGATTAATTACTGAAAACTGAATTGCAACTCACAGGAATTTGCCTTGGCATATTTGGTCTTCATATTCTGGTGCAGCCTATGTGAGTGTCTATCATGTGACTAAGTGCAGTTTTCCTTGAACCTCTGCGTCTGCCTGTGATCTCTGATCTGGTCACTTAGAGACCTGCTCAGGAACAGCTTGCACAAAGACAAAACTGAGCAAGTTATGGTATTTTCATAATAGCCCCTTACCCACCTGGCAGTTTATGAGGGATTTCATTAACATATTTACTTCAGGTATTTATTCAAATACTAGGGGTACATTAGCAAGCTGTTGCAGTACTTAAAGATATCCATCAGCTGCATATAAAGGAAGTGCACATAATTACCATTTCTTTCTTTATGGTGTTTTACTACAAGAAAGTAGCACAAATTGCCCTGAGTTCTATTGCAGAAGACAAATTCTACTCAATATCCTGGTGAGTTAGTCAGGAATGTTTTATAATTCCAGTCTCTAGGTGCACCCATTCAACATTTTCAGGTATGTTTTTCTTTCCTAATGAAGATATCTAGTTCTCTTTAACAGCTCCTGCTCCTTAGATTAACTACATTAATTTTTCTGCCCAAATTTGTTCACAGATGCACAGAGTTGTCTGACCATCATGCCTAGGTTATGCTTATAGCCAGCTTTCTACAGGCTCAGGGTGACTTTGGGCTTGTCCCTTCATCTTTCCCTCTCTCACACAGAGACTAAGGTTGTCCAGGCTTCTTTTCACTGACGATGTGTCACTCTACTGTATTTGCAATACAGCTTTCCTTCCTGAATGTGTCGGTACAGAAAAATGAGGCCATCCTCTTAGTTAAGATTCCTCAAAACTACTAGGATATCCATAAAGGAACAAACTGCTGTGTATTGCTCCAAGGGGGGCTAATTGACAAGAATTTTGCATTTGAATTCTGATGGTCCCTCAAACAAGGCTGTGTTGCTTTGTTTTGCCTTTCAAAACAACAACAACAGCAAACCACAAGCAAGCTCCCCTCCCCCGAATGAACAAGCTGCATTTGTGTATTAGTGGAGCTTTCTGCAGTCCCCTTTCACTGAGTTGAAGGATGAGGGCACGAGGAGCGGTGGGTGCATCCCACCAGCCCAGAGAGATCGCTTGTGTTGCTGATCTGCTGCTGCCCCAGCAGGGCTCTGTATTTTCATAAATGTGAATGGAAATCCGTTTCACACAATTACTCTGAGCCGAAAAAAAGGGATCTTAGACTGGGAGTGAAGTAATAAAATGTCTGAGCCTTCTAGTAGTCATAAAGAAAAGCAGCTAAACACAGCCAGGAGGAGATAATAAAAAGGACACTGAATGTCATGCAAATGCCTGTGTTTTTGCAATGTATCTCACATGGTGAAGCGTTCTTTCAGGTTTTAAGATAACTTATGGAAAACACTGTAAAGTTTCCTATTAACTTCTGACTTTAAAATACATATTCAAAGGAACAGGAATATTCACTGTACAGAGAAAATCTTCGTAGCTACTTCTGGGTCATCATTTCTCAGTGAAATCCAGCAAAAAAGGAACCATCTGACTGTGTTTAAGACTGGTGTTCTCGTGCAGTACCTGCTACCAGCTCTTTGGTACCCTGAAGCAAACTGGAGCTTCCATTTGCCTGAAGAATGAACACAGGGTGCTGGGTTAGTAGAGCTCCTTTTGTCTGCTGCATTGATCCTCAACTTGCACTGGGGGAAAGGAAATTGAGTAAGCCGTTCCTTCAGGCTACCCACAGACCATATAAATCAGTCTTGTTCACATGAAGCACAGTAAATGTTGTGATAATTGCCGATGTCACTGCACTGATTTCTGCTGTTCTTCCATACTGAGCTGCAACATCCCAAGACTGCGATACAAGACGAAAGGATAAATGAACAGAGACATTAGCTCTGCTCGAGCTATCAACCCCGTGTACAAGGTGATTAAATTTTCAATGAGAAGGCACTGTCCATTTGCAAAACTACCTTGACTTGTATTTAAAAAATGCAATCTAGTCACACAGTTGTAATTCTTGGTGGCTTTCCCTTCAAAAACACCTCTCTGTGGGCATGGTGAGTTAATAAACCATAAAACAAAGGTTTAATTACAGGGAAAAAAATATAAGTTGGCTATGATTGGGAGGCTTATATACCTAATGTGTTCATTTTGGTGTTGTCCAATGTACTATTGATCATACAACTCCCTCTGCCTTAATTCAGTTGTGTCTGCAGAGTTAGGCAGTGGTGCCCAGGACACTGGATTTATCTTCACTCTCAATCAACCCCAAATCTGTTCCCAGTTTTGGTCCCTGTAAAATGATGCTGGAGGCTCCCCTTCTCTTGTAAATACACAAATATTTGACCCATACCAGTATTACTGTAATCATGACTCTCTACATCTGTAGATGGAGAAAATGGAATATATCCATTGCAATCCATAAATAACAGTAAATTTCCATGTTTCCTGCATTTTTAGAATGCTTTTGGAAGTGCTTTGTTTACTGCATTCAAAAGCATTTCAAATATGGAAAGAAGTGACTATCCTGGCAAGAATATTTCCAAGCCTCAAAGCTCTTGCTAAATACTCAGTGCAGTGATAAAACAATGACTGAAATTATCAGTATTTGATTACCTCTAACTCCATTTTTAGGGTTACAAAGCAGTTTAGCAGAAGTGTTCCCCTTCTGCTACCAAACACTTAAGACATTTGCTTGATGTGAAGGCAAGTGACCTTTGGGACTCATCTGAGGACGAGGCAAGGCACAAGAGCTAAGCCACAGCAGCAGGGAGCTGACAAGCCAGGACTGTATGTGCTTAAACAAGTTTGGCTTATTAAAAGAAAAATGTAAGCTCCTTTCCTGTGACTTGTACTGCACAGGTAGAGCCCTGTGATTACATGGTGTACGAGTGTACCCTAATTTCCACCAGCAAAAGGAAACAGGTCAGCAGAACAAGTGGCACCAAAGCAGGGTGCAGCCTCCTCAGCTGGAATTCCTCAGCGGACACTGGCAGATTGCTTGAGCTTTAGGCACAGGGAAGACAGGCTCTCACCAAGGTGTAAAGAAAGGTGGACCTGAGATACTTTCCAACAAAATGCCAAGCAACTACCTGCCAGTTTGCTGCATTTTACTGACTGTGACATTCTTGACTATTGCTTACAAAAGAAAACAACTTGCTCTATCTTTTTTTACTACCCATAGCCCATAGCCATGGGCAATGAAAAGTACGGGCATAGTTATGGAGATATTTATTTGGCCTTCATCTCTGATGAAGTAACAAATATTTGAATTTTATTACACTCCTGCTTTTAATACTGTAGGGAAATAACATATGTAGTTTATAATAGCCAAGGAGAAAGCCAGTGGATTTTCTTGTATTGACAATATGACAGTTAAGAAACCACAGGAAGGCACAGAAGTGCAAATATGGAGTGATGACATGAAAGCAGGAAATAATGAGAAGGTGCAAACTAGTAGATGGAGGAAAAACAGGCTGCTCAAAAGCTAAAAGCCCGCTAAGATATGATAATTTGAGTGGGAAAGGAGACTTCGATGATCTCTTAATTAAAAAAGTGTATTTTCTTTATATGGCAAAAACTGATAAGGGGAGAAAGAAATTTTAAGAGTTCTATTTAAACTTTTGTTGCAACTTTCTTTATGTATATAGATATAATCCTCCTAATCCTCCACTTCTAACTAATTATAGGGTAATTATGATTACTAAAGATCTCTATCTCTGATAGCCTTGAGATAAGGAAAACACTCCGATTTAGTTGGATCTCTCTTCTATTAAGCAAATAGCTCAGCAGAAATGTTGATGCCTTCTGGACTGCCCCTCCTGCTTAAGGCAGAATATTAAATGTTTTAGTGACTTTTGTTATGCTGAAAGAGCTCCTGGTTGCTTTCAAATGGATCTTCATATGGAGTTCTTTGAGGTTGATGAGCATACTGGCTGCCTGTCAGTCATGCTAAAATAAAAAAAGCCATTCTGCTCCTAGAATGGCTGTGACAGGTTAAACAAAAGGAACTACTCACCAAGGTAGGAGACCTCTGCAGACAATGGCTCGGGTTTTGGAGTGTTGGGTGCTCCCAATCACATGAGGAGAACAGGGTGCATTTTTCTTCTCTGAACTAGTTTCTGATGTAGGGGGCTATAATCACACTTGTAAAAGTGCAGCTGAGAGGTGCTTCTGTGTGCACTATTGGGAGGTGGCACACACGCCTTTAGGCTGATGAGGAGTGGGCTGCAGTAAGCACCAGCCAGGCCCTGAAGGCTGGAGCTGCACAGAAGAGGGAGACAGGGTTACAACTGCACTCTCGATGTACTCCTGACAGAGACAATCTGCAATACATTGGAAACAGGCAGACATAAAGGAAGGCTATGTCTGAAATAATAATAAGAAGAGATATGAAATGTGGGAGTAGTGAAAGTGTGTGAGCAGAGAAAACAAGTGGGGTCATCAGAGTAAAAAGAGACCAACCAGAACTTTCATTTGGAAGGTCTCCCATCAGGATGCCTTTATACCTTCCAGTGACAAAGTGGAATCCAGCTGCTTAATTATCTCTTATGATCTGGATGCAAACCATTCCTAATCCTTGCCTATTTGACCTAGCACTTTTATTTCTCATGTTTAAGCAGACAATACATCAGAATTTCTGTATTATTATTATCATCAAGACTTCAAACTCCTTGGCAATGAAAGAGAAATGTTTGCCACCACCCAGAAAGCCTTCCTTACCTTGCAGAATTAGTCCCTCTGTTAATTGCTGAGAGGCAGAAGGTTGCAGAAGTTAACTACTAATGCTGTCTCAGTCTGCTTAATCAGGAAAGGGTCATATTACAGCTGAAATAAGATGTCCTTCTCATTAAGGCAATAAATTTCAGACTCAGATTAAACTATTGATCCAGCCACAGATTTGTCACAGAGGGCAAATCAATTAAAATTTCTGTTACCCACCAGTAAATGAGATAATTATTTGTTCTCCAGACCTTTTTGTATTTGCCAATTAACCCATGTTTATTTAGCCTCCAAGCTCTTGAGGAGAATGCCTGTGCTTAGCCTGAGCACATCTATGAAGCTGGGGCCTTCGTGCCACTCAGGATTAAACCATAGGTAATGCCAGACAGCAGCAGAAAAACTGAGCAAAATGAATGCCCTCAGCTATTCCTTATTTTATTTATAAGAGCCAAAGAACAGAAATCAGGCTAATTATGGGGAAAAGCAAATCAGAAATAAAGGTAATATTCTACTGATGACTCATGTCAGTGCTCTAGATTATAACTGCAACTATAAGGACAGTACATGAAAAGAACAGAAACCAATTAATTTTTATCTGTTTCCTGTTAAATTGTTAAACTATTTCATAAAACCAGATTTCATTATTGAATTAGACCAGGAAAAGGATAATGACAAGATAAAACAAATATACAGTCTTTAATTTGAGTTCAATAATCTGACATCATCTGACTAGGAAAAACATGGAACAGTTTTAGGAAGGATGTCACAAAACTACTGAGTTTAGTACGGAAGGCAAAATCTTTCAATGCAGATCCCGATTTTGTGTCAAAGCTGAAAGAAGGTAAATTCTCCTAATCAAAGGTAAAAAATTGACCTAATTAATTTTGTAATTAACCTTGATAATTGAAGGGAAAAAGGGTCACCTTCACTGAGTTTGTTCAGGGTTTAGTTTCAGACTATAAGCAAACTCATTCCTGTTAATAAGGCTACTACTCCCAAATGTTGATGTAATGAAGTAGAAATTAATTAGCACATGCAAATGAAGACTACTTTTATTATAATGTACCAGTTCCTAACTTATTGTTCCAAAACATACAGATATTTTAATATTAATTTTTGAAATTCTATATCTTAGTCACGTATAAGAAATAGACTTTTATGAGAAAGCCTAAGTGAGACAGTTTCTAACAATAAGATTAGTATTTACTTGGAATGTGTTTCATACAAAATTAGGAGTACCCTATTTTCATTTGCCAAAGCTGTGAATAATTGTTACTCAAAACACACTATATAATATACTTTGGCTTACCTGAAAGGTGGGAAGCAGCTTCTGCTTTCGTGTTAATGAACTGACTGGAATAGAAGAAGCTGGCACCTTACTTGTTTAAACCCTTCTTAAACCACAAAGGTTGTACTGGTGTCCTAGGTTACAGTGTAAGATGGGCCCCCCAAAAAAATATTCTATTACCTTTTGCATGAGCTGCTGAGACCAGGCGGGGTGGTGCTCCCTGCCTCCTCCCTCTGAATTATCTCCTGTTAATGGGCCCATCAATGCCTTCCTGCATGACTCACAGGTAACTGGCTCCTGATTATCTCCTGTTAANTGGTTAGTAGCTTATTTACTTTATCAGCAAAATTGTATTCACATCACCTCAATGTCACTCACCTAGGTAAGTTCTCTCAGCTGGTAACACCCAGGGAGTTGGAAGTTAGGTTTTATTCTTAAAATTGCATAATAATATTTTGACTTCCTACAGTAACGAGTTTCATACAAAGACCTCAAAGTTTCCGAGCAGCCTTTAATGTAGATAAATACAACTGTATCTGTAAAGTAGAAGCTCAGAGGGATTTGCTCAACACACAGGGAGAACTTGCCTGTGATCACATAAAATGTATTTTATCATTACGATGGCCAGCTGCAGTAGAGCACCTTTACAGGCTCTATAAACCAGGGAGGTTTTACTATTTCCTGAGACTGTAACTGAACAGATTCTATATATTTTTTTCCTTCACACCCTGCGTACCAATTACAATACCCATACAGAATTCATTACACTTTCTTTAATTCTGCAGTACAAGGGATCACAGAGAAAAGCTGTATCAAATCTGGTAGTATTGTGTCAAGGACCTGTGCAATTTTCTTGGTTAGACTGCTCAGGGAATTATCTTGGCTTGTGCTATAGAAATTTAGAATTATCCTCTAGCTTTTTTGAAAATACTTTAAAATGATCTACCTACAGCCAACAGCTGGTTCCCAATGTGACTGCCAGTTCCAATGAAGAATCTCTTCAACAGCCTGCAGAACCCATTTCTGGTATCACTGCATCCAGCTTTACTGAAGCAAATGCAATACTTTTAAGATATATGTCTGTTCATCACTAAAGGCTCATGGAACAAGAAAAGGGAGAGTACAGTGCGTTCTACCCTGTGCACAACAGCAATACCTATCCTATGAAGAATCTATGGAGACCTGTTCCTTATTTCAATTTATAGTGTATTTTAGCTCTTTCTCTATTACCTTTGAAAAAAAAGAAACTAAAACTTATGATTATCTGTCATAGAGAGAAACTTCCCAAGTCACAAACCCCATCCTTTGAGAACTGAATGCCCCATTCCTTCCTGAAACACTTGGCAAACTCACTCACTTCAGACACTATCTGATGGACAGCCCAGGATCCAGGAGCAGAGCCCAGACTCCTGGTCCTGACACCCATGGCTGGCCAGGAGCTGTCTGCAGCCTGTGTCTGCTCCAGCAGCACAGCTAGGAAGGAGGGAGAATGACCCTGACTTACCTTATTGGCAGGGTAACGAGTCACAGGGACTAAAATTCCCATTAGCAAGACCCAAAAGAAGCAGAAGCTTAGAAGAAACACATTTAATGCTGCTTTACTTTATTTCTACCAATATTTCACTCTTTTTGCATGGTCTTATTTTACTCTCTAGTTTAGCAAGGAGCTGGTGTGGCCAGCTGTGCTCTGCTCTCCTTGACAGGGACTCATGATGGCAACAGGGATTACCTCTGAGGGAGCCAATCACTTCAGCATTCATCTGACGGGTTGCTGGAGAACTGGTGTGACTTCTGAGTTCAAAATTATGCTGAACAATGTCTTAAAATAATGTTACAGAAATTATTTGATCACACAAATTAATTAACAGTTGGAAATGACTGAGGAAGCAGAATTAAGGAAAATAGGAAGCCAGTTCTTTTATTTATCACACAGGAGTGAGAAGTAAATGTTATAATTCTATACAGATCATAATATGGTGATCTATAAAAAGACAAGGGAAACAGAAAGACAGAATGCAGTTTGTTCCGAAAAGAGCTTTGTATGAAAGACTAACATTTGAATATTTCCAAAGATTTATTTTTTTATTTTCTGAGGTAGTATGTAGGCATCTCATCAACTTCCCCAAGATTTATTTTCAAATAAACTAAAGCATTCCTGATGGAAAACCTAATTTTGGTGAACAAAAATTTTCCAAAGTGTGCTTGAAAACACAAGCAAAAAAGGTTGTACAACATCCAGCCTCTTGTAATCAAAAAGGGTGAGGTTTTTTTAACCTCGTCTGTTTATGTTATGCATTCGAGGAAATTGCTATGAGCTTGAGAAATCCTTAGAAAGTTATTATTCTTTGATCAAAGTCAGCTTATGTTTTTCTTCGTTTGAATTAAATATGTAGTTAATTTTAAAGCATACAGAAAGTCAAGAAAATACAAGAACATCCTCCAAGAACAATGGCCAAAAATACAAAGGAGCACCAAAGATGGGAGCCACTGATCAACCTCCCCTTATATTTACTGTAGAGTTGAATACTGTGCTCCTTATATTTAGGGCATTAAAAGTATATTTACACATTCCTGAAAGATTTTTGTAAAACATTGTTTCATCCAAGACTGGCTGTGTATCCCACTAAAGAGGAACAGCAGATTTGCTTTCAATAGCACAGATGTATGGAAATGGAAAGCTGGAACAGGTGCTCTGTGAATGAATGGGATTGCTCTTCTTCCCCACAAATCACACCCATGAAGGAAAGGGTACAGATCTTCAGTAAATCTGCAGCTGGGACTTGCTGTATTCCAGAACAGTGTCACTGCATGTGACTGGGACTGACTTGTGCAAGCCATTTGCAAGTTGAGATCCTCTGCCAGACTTGTTGCTTCCTTTAGAACTAAGTCTACAGGATTGCAATGTCAACATAATTCATGAGTTGACATTGAAATGGTATAAAAATACATTAATTTATTACTATCTCTTAACTACTTAACAAAAATCTCCAGAACATTTGAAAACACTTTCTTTTAATAAATATAACTTGTTAAGTGTAGGAAAGTGGAGGATGCAACAGGAGATGAATGGGGGAACATGACAACTTTTAGAAGATGTTTGCATCAAGAATACATTTTTAATTGAAGAAACATGAATCATTTATAGCGGATATATCTGCACAAATATTGATATATTTTTATCTATATATCACAGGAATTGCCTTGAGGCAAAATTACATAAATCATCATTTATGGAAAACCCTAGAAGGAATTACTTCCTGTTATTTAAAATTCATCTCCAGAGCAAAGAAATGCCATAAGAAAATTGCCCAAGATTTTCTTTCCTGTACATATGCAAATATTCATCCACTCATTTTTCTCCCTTTACTTGACATTTACTTTGTTCCCATCCATGATATGGCCCTTCCTTCTATGTTGGAGAGGGGGGACATGAAGCCCAACAAGTTAACAGTTTATATTCCTAATCTGTAGCTCCTGCAGACTTTTCCATTTATGATCAGTATTTATATTTACATGGGAAGGAAATGGCCTGGCAAACTCAGCACAGTACTAATAATCCTAAATCCTTCAAACCAATTGTTTTGGCTATTCTCTTCCTTTTCACACCCATCCAACCCAACAAGCTCTGGGTCTGAGTCTCCTTATCCAGAGATTGGGTCTTTACTGCTAAACAATCATGTCCCTAGCTGAGAACCATCCAGAAAAGTCCTGGGAAGTAAAAATCCTCATCCTTAGAAGGTGGCCTTACACCGATGAGTGTAGAGTGCCCCAATTTGTTATTATCTCTCCCAACAACATCAGCTTTCACTTCAGAGAGGTACTCAGTGCAACACTCGAAGGCAGCCAACAGGATGACAAGGTATAGTGGGTCCAGGCAGTAAAAAGAAGATGCTGCCCCAAATCTATCTCAGATAACACACTCAGAAGCACCACACATCCCCCACAAATCCCTCAAAGTGGCTCACGATCCTCATAACATGCTGGTTAGGAGAGGCAGACTTTCCAATATTTGATGAATTGGTATTTAAAACACCGATTTTAACACCTGCAAAGGTGTTTAGAACAAAATTTGAATTTCTATTTTAAGATAAATGAAATTTTATGACACGGTAAAAGGCAGCAGTAGTGCATTCAGAAGCAGCACATGTGGATAAGTGTCCAGGACTTAAATAAGATTACATGTTTCTGCAGTTTAGCTACAAAACTGTGATGGAAGTACAGTCTACACAGATAATGTGTTCTTGCCATTTCCCTATCTGCATCTTGTATAAAAATGATGTGATGGCAGTGCCACTGGCAGTGGCTGGACTCCTTACGGGACAGCTGCTAAAGCAAGGGGAGCATCTCTGCACACACCCATCCAACCCAACACACGGCCTCAGCACTGGGCAGCGCTGTCCCTCCACAGCAGCACACTCCTGCAGGGCTTCAGAAGGGGGAGAAAATTCCCACCGTGCTTCACTGTCCCCTTTTCCACTGTCTTTCACAGCACATGCAGGCAGAAGTCCCTGATTAAAAGCATACTTTTAGCATATACATAAAAGAAAGTCCTTCCAAGACTTGTGATTATTGGCTCACCGTTTAAAAGAAAATGGAGAGCAACTGAAGTGAGATAGGAGATATATTGTGGATCGGAGCTGCTTCAGACACAATTCACTGCAGGAGGCTGGAGGCTATGCCAAAGCACCAGGAATGGAATGCAGAATTTTTTAGTGTGAGCTGTAGCAAAATACACTTTAAAAAAAAAAAAAAAAAAGACCTGAAAGTGAATAGGTATAAAACTGATGTAAAAACCTGATTCACTAAGGGCACGGGCTCAGAAGCAGCACTTTGGTTTGTATTCTCACCACTTGCTGCTCACAAAGAGCAGGGAACATACCAACAAAATACCTGATAACAGAACTCATAAAAAGGTATCCAGGAACTCTGTGTTTTGAAGGAATTGCTTTAGAGAAATGGAAGCACTGACCAAAAGGCTTGCAGCTGCCAGTGTACCTTTTTCACTTGCAGGCTGGTCTCTCCTATGTCAGCAGATGAAAGGATATTCAGTTCATGCTCTGAGCAGCATTTTCATTTCCTCTGGGTCTTGTGGAGCTCCTGCGATTGACCGAGTCACTTTGCAGCCATGCCCCCTCATCCTTTGGCATCTTGGACTCCTACAGGTCAGTGGGTTATTGAAGTATCTTTGAAGGAAGGAGACAAGTTGTTGTTGGTTTTCTATCATACACCAGCCTTTTTCTAGATGGTGGGGATTACAGCATTACTTACATCCCCTTTAGGGTCTGTGAAATGGGAATCAAAGAGCAGTACTTTAGGCAAGGACTAAAATGTGACCCAAAAGCAGTTACTGCAGCCATCCCATAGTATTTTGCATCAGCATTTTACCTAAATTCCCCGGTATCTTTGGCACGATAGAGCAATGAACCCTGTGGTTTTTTAGAGACCTTTTAGGACAAGTGCCCAGGCAAGGTAGAGCCCCCCTGTGTCAGTTTTGCATGGTCTGGTTCTTGGTAGTCAGGGGTGGCCACAGAGGTGCTATTTTCCCCTTCGGTAACATTTTTTCAGAGATGATGTCAGAGTCACCTGGAAATACAGTTGTATATTACAAAAAAACATGCCATCACTCTTTTTTTCCCCCTCTGATACAGAAAAGGAAACACATTAACATTTCAGAAAGTCACATGGCTCTGAGCAGTGTATCCCACCTCATTACAAAAGCCAGTGTTTGTTAATCAAGAACTCAAAGACTGATAAATTGTCAATTGGAAACTAACTTGTTTCTGATAGAAGAAGTTGGTGCCAAACTAAAGGCTTTTGGGCTTCCTTATCACTAGAATGAGAGCTACCTCAATTCCTATTTTATGTGCAACCTTTATTGTTATACTGGGCAGATCCAAGATAGCCTGAACTCTGTAGGACTTAAAATCCAAGTCTAAATCCAAATGTCACAGCTTTTCTCTGTCTCTGTTTCTTGTGAGTTTGAAGTCATCGGTGTTTGAGATAATTTTTCATGTCAGAGCCAAAATGAAGCATCAGAGCTGGTCTTTGCAGGAGAGCAGAACAGATCCACTGCAGCCAGTGGAGACTGGCAGAAGTGCTAATGAGAGACCATCACAGCTCACAGCGTCTGCTGGGACAGATAAAGCAAACCCACTCGCATAAAAACATGGGGAGGGAGGGAGAAAAGAAAGAAAAGGATTAAAAATTAAGCAGAAGTGTATTTATACATATAAGAATAATGCTGGCATGTGCAATGCACATATGAAAGCTCACAATACCATATTTAATCATTTTGTTAAAAGCTCTTTGGGGGGAGGGGGGTCAGCTCAGGTCAATGAGCAGAGATATTGTGAGCACAAAATGGAGAAGAAAATCTCATAGGAAAGGGAAATGAGCAAGTCAAGTGAAAAGAGGGCATTTAACTTTTTGGGGAGGAATTCTTAAAAGGGCTGGGTAAGATAAGAAAACTAATGCAACCTGACTTCTTCATTTCTTATTAATGTGGAGCAAAAAGTAATGAGGATATGTGAGAGATTACAACAAACATATTGCAGGGGCACCTAGGAGAGAGAGAAAATCCCTGAATCACTTGCCAAGGAGATAAGGAAGCTTTGATATAAAAATAGCAGTGAGTATCAGCTACAGATGCTTAGTACCTTTGTTCCTCTACCAAAGAAAAGCCCATCAAGTGAGAGCTGGTATTTCCAGCTTCATGTCTGATAACAGATCTACCTCAAAACAAGACCTCAGGCACTGGGGCACAGCTCACTGTACAGGATTTTTCCAGCACTCCCAGCCTTCATTTTAATACCCTACACTTTAACAGCTGCAGAATAAAATAAAAGCCTCTCAAACTGAAAGTTAAAAAAGAAAGACAGGTCAAAAATTCTGGTTTTGGCAATGTACTTCAGCAGTGGCCATATGCCAAAAGGAGTCAACTCAGGTCACGAAAATCCCTGGGATGCTGTGCCCTGTGCTGGGATGGCACCACTTGGCAGAAGTGGAGAGCAGAGCAGGACTGCACCTTTTCTGACAGCCTGGGACACACAGGGTTTCATCCCAGCTTGCAGAGAAACCCAGGAAAGACCAAAGGAGAAACTGCCAGCAGACAGAAGAGAAAAGCTCCTGGAGGTTTTTTCAGTAGCAGCAATCTCCTCTAGACTGTCCCAAAGGCATTAATTTGGCCTCCAAACTTCCACACATTTAGCTGTGCCAGCCTATCCCCTCCAGGAATCTCCATGAGTGACCGAGAGGAGGTAGCACAGGGCTGTCTCCAGCAGCCCTGTGGTGGCTCTGACCCACACTGCAGAATTTCATTTTCCCCATTGTGCTGTCATGTTAAAATGAGAGGGAATCGCGTGTGGAACTGCTCCTGCAGCCATGTTACCCTGGCAAAAGTCAACAAGAAGCTTCCACTCTGTTCAACACAACAGTCCTGAGCCTTGAGATCGTGAGTAGTATGGCATTAACATTTCCATGATGCATTTTCAGAACTTTCACTTTAATAAAACAACATATTCCCCAGAGCACAAGACAACAATTTTCAGGCCAAATAGAATTAATGAGGCTGAGTAATGTTTGCATCTTTCAATATTCTCAATCCTGTGAGCAGATATGTTTATGTTCAGCAATCTGAATACTACAGAAAACATTCATTTTCACCATATCACTTCAGCTGAGCTCGAGTTAAAGACAAAAAATTTTGTGCTTTGCTTATTATAACTAATATTCCAGCTGGAAAAGAACTTTAGTTTAGTGTTCCCAATTTCTTCATTTTTGTGCACTTTTAAACACATATACATGTGCCAGCATATTTCACAGGCCTTTTGATGTTTTATTATCTCTGTATGTGGGTGGTTTGTTTCCAGCTATAGTTTGAAGTGCAAATTTCCCTCTCAGTTTTCCTATGTGAAGGTTAAAAATACAGTCATGAAATATCTGCCACATGTTTTCTTTCCTGGGTTTCTGAAGCAGAAATCTAAAACAAGGTACTTCTCTTCAAATATTTGCATTATTTTAAAAAAATCCTCAACAAATAAATAAATAACAATCGGCTGTTAAATAAACATAAAGAGATTCAAGGCCCACTGTCCCTAGATATTTCTCTATATCCCTGAAGCATTAGCTGTAATGCCCGCCCTGATAAAAATCTCTTGGGAGCAACAAGCATAGCAGCAAAAGGAATCACACCAGGTTGGAGATTAACCCAGCAACTGCTGCTTCCAGCCCACTGTGTGCATCTGGGGCTTTGCATCTTATTGTGACTCATATGGAAATGAGGAGATGGATCCCAAACAGAGCTTGGCTTTAAAAATCAGGCATAAAATCATGTTCTTAAATGAGCATTTCCCTCTGACATACTGAAAATGAATATGAAAGTGTTAGCTATGAATTATATTTCATTCTTTATTCGGTGTTCTTGCAAAGCAGGACAGCATTTTCCCAAATCTGTTGGTCCACTGGTCAATGGCAGCAGCAAAACGCTATAACATGGATCCTGGGAATTTTGCTGTCTAGAGGATTTTTTAAATCATATCAGCTGTGCTGTACATGCCAGTGAAGAGATGAAGAGGCAGCAGGTTGAGTATTTTGTTCTCTATATCTGAAAAACAGGAGCGTTTTCTGTGCAAATTAATGTTTAAAAGTAATCCCAGCGCCCTCAAGCTTTAAGTGCTGTCACAAAGATTAGAAAGGGCCAAAGGGAGTTCATTGACTTTTGAAATAAACACTTTTTCAAAAGGCAAAAAGCTGCATAAGGGTCCTCCCTGGAAGCAGGTCTGAGCAGGGTGGTGCTGCCCCTGGGCCAGCCGGGCTGAGCCAGCTCGGAACAGGGGCAAACATTGCTGCTGGTGCAGAGCAGCAGTGAGTGATCACTTCTGCCTGACAAGGGGCAGCAGGGAGAAAAGTGGGGTTTGCTCAGCCAGATTTTCTCCCTATAACAATCTAAAGGCACTTTGTGCCACATATAGCCCTTTATTACTGCAGTAGCCTTGTGAAGGGGCTGGGCCTATCACTGCAACAGTCAGACATTGAGAGAAAAGAACTAAAAGGCAGATTTCTTTTCTCAGTTTCTTTAACTTCAAGACTATAAAGGTGATACTTTTTAAGTTTCATGAGAACAGACAGGAGTGTGATTTTCAGGTTGTGGCTGCTCCTTTTAATGATGCCAGCAGATCAGAGCTGAAGCAGCAGCTGCAAACGTGTGGCTCTGAGTGACCTGACCTGCAGTATTGATATGCTGCTCCTTCTCCAGGAGGTGGCTGTTCTGCTGCTGCCACGCGTAAGCAAAATAGGTGCAACACTGACGATGATAAGGTGTGTTTTTAAAATCCGTGCTGGCCAATGGTAATAGGATTCTTAATCCACCAAATGCTATGATGACAGGAGTTATTTCAGTCTGAAGATTGGTCTTGCCTCTACTCCTTTGGATTCATTTTGCTTTGTTAATATTCTTAACGCTTTCCCCACAGACAGCCTTTCTTTTCCTTCTTTTTCAGGTTTGTGATTGCTTTTCCTTTCCTTACCTGTGACTTTCAATATCCTTTAGCCATCGTTCTGTGGCTAATTTATTGACACCTTCTTTCTCTCTCCCTTCTCTACCCTCTCTTTCAGCATGATGTGAACTGTGCATTTTCCAGCTAGGCCAAACTTTAAGACTGTGTCTTTTCATTTGTGGGAGATATGAAATATTAAAACAAACATTTCCTTGCTTCACTCTCAGTAAGAGCTTAAAGGAGCTGTTACAGGGATTATTTTTCCTCTACTTACTGGAAAACAAAGATAAAAATGTAGCTTTCAAGTAGGTCATTTAATCTTGGAACATTTAATTGTGAGGTTTCCAGCCATGATTTGATTTCTCATCTTCTATTATTCCAAGGTTACAAACCTTCCAATTCATTTATATTTATAAACAATGTTCCCACTATATTACATGCATGGATTATTAGGAACACCTCCCAGTAGAGTACTGTCAACTTTTTGTACATAATTAATTAGAAGCCTCAAAGCTACCTTTTATCAAACTTTCACAGAGGTTTAGCATATCAGAAATCTCAAAATGAAAGAAGTCTGTTTAGACCAAAGGGCTATCCAGCTTACCCAAGTAAGGAAATACTTTATACTTCATGGGATTTTAAAAAAATTTAAAAAATAATTAAAGCAAAAGTGGAAATCACCTAGGAAAGAATGTGGTTGCAGTGATAACAGAATTATATTTCACAGCAAAGGGAGCCAAACCCTGGCTCCAATTAACAGTCTAGTTCTGATAAAATAAGTTAAAGGAGAAAACTGCCTGACCAAAAGGATGATCTTACCTGCAAAAGAATTGAGATGGGAGTAAGAACTGACCCCTAACAGTTAAACTGCTTGTAAATCATCCACAAGATGGGAAAAGACAGGAAATACAGAGCTTTGACTATTTGCATGGCTTCTGATTTTTACAGTAGTTTCTCAAAAGCAAATTGAGCCTTTCAGCTTCAAATTAACTTGCAAAACTTTGGCTGGAAGGCCAGGTCAATCTCACACAAGGCCCCGTGCATATGGGAGCCCACATATTATCATCCTAATTTTGTGCTTGCCACATGCAGCATGTGTGAGTAGCTCTGGGATAGCTCTGCATCACCAGGGGTGAGCTGGCTAAGAGAAGAAACACTCATTTTTCTTTGCATGCCCATTTCCTTGCCATCCTAGCACATTCTGGATCACTAATTGCGAGTTCTCTGCCAGGGGAAGTGCCATGGTGAACATGATTTATAGGCAGCAAACATCCCTTTGATTCAGACCATCACTGGCACATAAAAATCAAATGCAAATTTCTCAAAATTCTCAAGAGAATGTTCTAATGTTTAGCATTTTACTGGGAATTTTGAGGCAGGATTTGTTGTCTATAAGAGCAACTATTACATTGCATAAATTTTGCTATGAAAGTTAAAATGTTTGTGGAACATAAAGACTTCTTCTTCTTCTTTCCCTTACCACAAATTGCCCTGGAACCAAGGTGGCAGTGAACAGGAGAGACTGCTTATGATTTCACTAGTTAATGGCCTGGGCCCTTTCACAGAGCAGGATTATCTGGACTACAACCAATGGTTACATTCCTGCCATTCCCTCTGATGGCCAGGAAATGATAGGAGCAGGAGAGCCCACATTATCAACAAGTGGCTCAAGGGTTTGTGTCATCAGCAGAATTTTGGGTTCTTTGATCCTGGGGCAATTTTCACGGCACCTGGCCTGCTGGAGCCAGACAGGCTTCATTTGCCTCTTAAGGGCAAAAGGATTTTATAGCATTAACTGGTGGAACTCATTGAGAGGGCTTTAAACTAGGTTTGAAGGAGGAAGAGGATGCAACTGGGCTCTCCAGAAGGAAGCCCAAGGGTGGTGAGCCAGACCCAGGGGTGAAATCAGCAGCCCAGCTGAAGTGCATGTACACTAATGCACGCAGCATGGGTAACAAACAAGAAGAGCTGGAGACCATGGTACAGCAGCAGAGCTATGATGTAGTCATCATCACGGAAACGTGGTGGGAGGACTCGCATGACTGGAGCGCTGCACTGGATGGCTACAAGCTCTTCAGAAGAGACAGGAGAGGCAGAAGATGTGAAGGGGTGGCCCTTTATATTAGGGAGGCTTTTGATGCCACGGAAATTGTAACTAATGACAATGAAGTTGAATGCCTGTGGGTAAGAATTAAGGGGAAGTTAATCTTCCTGCTGGGAGTCTGTTATTGTCCACCCAGCCAGGAAGAAGAGGTGCATAACTTATTCTACAAGCAGCTGGAGGATGTCTCAGGACCACCAGCCCTTGTTCTTGTAGGTGAGTTTAACCTGACAGATATCTGCTGGGAACTTAACACAGCCGAGAAGAGGCAGTCTAGGAGGTCCTTAGAGTGTGTGGAGGACAACTTCTTGTCACAGCTGGTGAGTGAGCCCACGAGGGGAGGGACTACGTTAGACCTGCTGTTTGCAAATAGAGATGGACTGGTGGGAGATGTGGTGGTTGGAGGCCACCTGGGGCACAGTGATCATGAAATTATACAGTTTTCAATATTTGGTTAAACAAGGAGGGGCATCAATAAAACTTCCACACTAGACTTCCAGAGGGCCGACTGGCCTATTCAAGAGACTTATTTGGGGAGTTCCTTGGGAAGCAGCCCTTAAAAACAAAGGAGTCCAGGAAGGTGGGCGTGCTTCAAAACAGAGATCTTGAGGGACAGGAACAGACTGTCCCTGTGTGCCAAAAGATGAGTCGATGAGGCAAATGTCCAGCCTCAATGGACAAGGATCTTATGAAGGAAATAATGAATAAAAAGAGGATGTATCATCTTTGGAAGTAGGGTCAGGTATCTCAGGAAATATTTAAGGGTGTTGTTAGGGCATGTAGGAAAAAA